>VZRJ01013344.1:1424015-1633660 GCA_013397565.1 Ptilonorhynchus violaceus
AAGTTCTCTACCGAATTGCAGGAATATATCAGATATTTTTCTAATCTATATAACACATAATACAATAATATATAATATAATATAATTAATAGATACATAACTGTAGATTAGGGGTTTTTTTCCCTTTTGCTCCTGAGGATGACATCAGCTAAATGAATTTAACATTTTTTCTATTCATTTTGTTCCTCGTTCCGTTTAACTATTAATCATAGGCTGTGATCAATAAATAGTACCAGGAGACACATTTCACTAAATCATCAAAATCATTTGACTCATGAGCCTTTCATTGCATTTTCTCTCCCCTGTCCAGCTGAGGAGGGGAGTGATAGAGAAGCTTTGGTGGGCATCTGGAGTATGGCCAGAAACAGCTCACACAGATCTGTGCAAAATAAAATCAAGAAGGCATGGAAGAGTTTGGAGATGTTTACCGTTTCTCANCTGGATGTAATATACTCAAATCCTGGGAAAATAAAAAAAATTAAAATTATCAAGATTTTTTAAATTATTCTTGAGTGTATAATTTAATATATTTTATATAACTATTTATATATAATTTCTAAATATGTNATTTGACTCATGAGCCTTTCATTGCATTTTCTCTCCCCTGTCCAGCTGAGGAGGGGAGTGATAGAGAAGCTTTGGTGGGCATCTGGAGTATGGCCAGAAACAGCTCACACAGATCTGTGCAAAATAAAATCAAGAAGGCATGGAAGAGTTTGGAGATGTTTACCGTTTCTCAAGTGAACACTTACAGATTTATCTTGCAAACAGCATGGGCCATAAATTTGGCTGCACACTGGGCTGGGGGTGATTTTCTAAACAGCTGAACTCCTTCTGAAAAGCTTTTAGTTCATTTCACTTGAATATTTCCTTTTTCTTTCATTAGAAGATCAACCATGTCCAGAAGGATTCTTTCTCTCCCTCAGCTACATATGTGCTGTTTGAGATGCTGTCAGGTACCACAGCTGGCCAACAGCTGCTGCTTCAGAACTGTGCAAATCTCCCACAGTGTATCTGCCTGCTCCAAACAGGTCATTCTAGTTACTCCAGGTATTGCAAAAAAGCACATTACAAGCATCGTACCTTTTTAAACAAAAATTCATTATTATAAATCCCTGAAACGCATTGGGAAAACCTAACATGTTGTAAACACTAATATTAATATAAGCAGCAGTTTCTAACACCTATACTGAATTTGACAGAGTTTTCTTACCTATTACTTAAATCAAGATTTCACTCAAATAAAATTAGACGTAAATCAGAGATAAATTCAGCCCTTAGATTTGTTGTTTTGTTTTTGTTGCTGGGGTTTGGGCTTTTTTGTTTTACGTATTTGTGTAACTTTCGTATGAAAACTTCTCAAATTTTCAGAATAACCTTCTGCGTTTTGAGAGATTCTTTTGTCCATGCTCCAAGTAGGATAGATGCCAGCCAATCCTGATCTGACGGATGGGAACTCAAGCTACTTTAGTAATCCTAATGAGAGTACAGCACTGTGCTAACAAAGACACACAGCTTTCAGATTGAAGCTGGCTGGCCTTTAGCCAACTCCAAGCACAAGTAGAGTGAGTGTAGGTTTGTCTGCAAAAGGCCAGGAAGATTTACTGTGATTTGCTATAAGTCAGATTCCCAGCACTTCATAAAATGATCACATTTTGCACAGGCAGGTGTTGAATGGCAAAATCTCTGAAAACATCTGTGGCTGATGTTTGAATAAATATGTCACATATCAAGAGACCTTTGTTGACATAATAAGACTGCCAACTACACAGAATGGCAAGAAGGAAAAAGTAAGTCCCAGTGAGATCTAGGAAACTACAAACTGTCTACTTGATATAAGAATTATACATGCAGGGGTTTTTGTACCCAGAGAGACTATGTTAAGTGGGGATGACATACAAAGATAAAAATGCTTATTCATTAGAATGTGTGGACTTGATATCTGGACTCTTTCACACATGGGCACTTTGGAAGTCACTTATGTTAAAATAATCATGCACTTGTACTAGACAGCACTTTAAATAAATTTGACAAACTACCCGTGTTACTAATGTGAATGCAATTCCATAATTTCATACTTATATGGTTTATAGCTGTTTGGAAAACAAAAATTTTGCAGAAGATAAAATACTACATAGACAGTTATGAGAAATTATATTTATACCATCATGACAAGCCATTTTGTCAAGCCACCTCACTTGAGAAAACAAGATTTTAAATATAAGCATAAATAACAGAACTTGAGAAGATTTTGTCTGTTGCTGTGTAGTTTTTTTATGGAAGATAACAGCTTCAAACAAAATAATGTTTACTTATGCCTATATTTCTGCAATGAGAAATTTTACGTTTTACAAGGATTTTAGTGACTGATAAAAAGATATATGCAGCAAAAGTTTATAGTTTTATTTAACCTAAGCAGAATCAGTTGAGAAGTTCATCAATATTAACTCTAATGATGTTGCCACTTCCATTACATACAAAGAGGTTGTTTTCCTGTTGTTATGCTGCTATGTATGTTTGGATAGAGGGAATAAACTGCACAAGAATTTTTTTTTCTTACATAAGCATGAAGTAAAAATTTAAAAATGCAAAAGTTCTTTGAAATGTGGTATGAAAGAAAATAAAAAAAATTAGCAATCTTTTTCTGCTTATTATAGCACCCGTGGATTTTATATTATCAATATCCAGTTGATTATAGCTCCTTATGTTTGGAGCAAGATTATTTAAGCCAATCAACTCCTTCATATTTAGTAGGGAAACAAAACATGCCAGCAGATTTTGACTATTGTTGAAGTGAATAACCCCAGGAAATGTACCAGACAAAATATGCACCTAGCAGAGAGATATGAAAATTACCTTTTTTTCACAAACTTCTTACAATGTAGCGTAATGTGTGATGCATCTTGTGATGTAATCGTATCATATTTTCATCATCTACCGTACACACAAATTGTCCAACACCCACACATACAGTGAATATGTTCATACCTGGGGAATGCATAAGTATATATTCATGAACAGACATATAAGTCTTACAAACTGAAAATATGGCAATCCATCAAATCCCCAAAATGGGACTTTACACACCATTTCTTTGGATAGTCTGCTACAATGTACTGTTAGCAGGACAAAGTGTATAATAAAGTGGTCAGAGTGATTGTAATGTAGAGCAAAAAAAGACTTTTGATCTGCTTAAAAAAATGTCTTTATCAGCTATTAGACAGCTCTCCAATGGGAGGTCATTATCTGGAGGTACATAGATTGGCCTGGGTTAATTCTGCCTACGTAATTGTCTAAAAGTGCCAATACTGTCTGCTCAGTTGCCTGAGTCCCTCTGTAGTCAGTGGAGACAGGGGCAACGTTAAAGGGAAAATTACCCCATCTAAGTCTGATTCAGCTCTTTGAGATGCTCTGTCTCTCCACTTGTGACAACCAACACACTACTACAATGGAAGACTCAGAGGAGATGCACAAGAAAGATGAGCTCGGGGAAGAAGGTAAGGAATGGTCACCAGTTCCTGTAGAGAAAACAGAACCAATCTCAACATGGTGGGGACTCAAGGGTGACTCTTGCTGCAGATCTCCGTTGTACCAGTGGGTCTGCAGGCTGTAAACCGCCTTCTCTGTGATAATTAGGAGAGAGCAATGTCTTCCTAAGCTAGTCAGAGCAGCATGAAGTGAGGGAAAACATACAATGGATCAACCCAATGAAAGTATAAAAGCTGCAAGATTAATGAAAGGAACCTTGAACAGAGAAATGGGCTTGAGATGGCTTTTACTCCCATGCCCCTTCACAGCGACTGGGGACTGGTGCCATGGCATGTTGGCGAGGATACAGGGACCAGTAATGGGACTCATGCTTGTATTGTGGTTCAGCTGTATATTACGATCACTACATCGTGCTTTTGTTGTGAGTTCAGAATATTGCTGTATCAATTTGTTAAATCAAAATCTCATGTAATGCCAAGTATCTTCATATAAGTAAATCTGACATTAAGCATTAAGCTCTCCTTGTGTGGAATAGCTGAAAGAACCCAGTCAGACAGTATTGGACTCTGACACCACCAAACACAGGTGGCAGGACACAGACTGCTTGTTTGGGAGACAGGCAAGTCTTTTAATTAAGATGTGAGGAATAAGGGACAAATGAGATGTTCAGGATTCAGGTCACTGGATTTCAAGTAGCATGATGCCTAACAGGATTTCAGGGACTCCATGTAGCTGGATTTAATCAATATAGGACAGTCATTTAGGAAAGATTATGGCATAATCACATTTTGAGCAGCATTTTACCAAATGGGTGTCTCCCTATATACCGGGTACACTGGCATTTCTGGGGAGGTTAGGGTGTTCTGTGGGTGATTATCTTTCAGTAAACAGAGAAAAAGTAAAAATACTAAATAAGGAAAAAAGTCTATTTCTCCTCTGGGCCTTATCCTTACCAACTAATAGACATTTTCCTGAAAGTTCTGGAGCGAATGGTGGCTGATGACCCTCTAGAATGTGTAACTGTATTAATCACATTAAAGAAAATGCAAGTGTTCTGTATGTTCTAATTGAAGAGACAGTACTATCAGTACAGGAGTTGCATTTCAGCAATCACTTTTGGCTGTCAAAATAGCTGATTCTAATAGGAAAATTCAACACAGAAGAGAAAGTGCAACCATATATTATGCAGTGAAAAAATTCATCACAGTATCATGTAATTTACAGACCAATGAATTGATTGGTCCAGGTTCTTGAATTTTTAATTTTATCTGCTGTCAGTACAATCACTGCAGTTCATGCCAACACCATATGTTACCTCACATATACGCCACTCCACTTCCACTCCATTTCAGAAAATGAAGATCTAGGAGAACTCTACTCACTTGGCCGAATCACTTGTAAGGTTTAAAGAAACTTGGCTCTGTGTATTCATGCTTCTAAAGATTGCACCTGGTCCATGAACAGGTGTGAGTATTAGGTATAAAAACAGATATATAAATAAAACACTTTCGCTTAAATAAACCTTTGGAAAAAAGGTTCAAAGAAGAAGAAGTAGATGTAAAAACTTTTCTAGGTAGATTTGTGTTTTCAATCTAAAATATTCATAAAAGTCATTTGAAATAAGAGTCATATAACTAAAGTACTAATGACAGTAAAGATGCAATAATACATTTTTCTTCTATGGTATGATGAACTCTAAAATTTATGTACAATTTATCAATATGGTTACCAAACAAGTGAGAATAGAAGATAATTTTATATTTTAAATTTTAATTTTAAAACAAAATCTAACATATATAAACTTCAAGAGTAATGGAAGCAAAGCCAATATGTAAAAGAACTCAAAAGCCAAGGACAGACACGAAAATGAGAACAGTTGTAATTTGTACTGGAAAATAGTATTAAAAGACTTGAAAAAACATGGCATAATTGAAGAAAATTTTAAATATCTCTTATCTAAAAGTTACAGAAAGCTTTTAAATCTGCGGCATTATTTCAAGTCTACAATTATAGAAAATTTAAAAACTTAAATTTTGATTATATTCCCTTCAGACATGTTAATATTCAGCTACAGAAACTGTCTATTTGTTGGTATGTATATCTCTATAGGTTTCTACATATGTGCTGCCTTACATATCTTATAGCAACCAATTTTCAGACTGAAAATCACTGTCATAATGTGTTTCAGTCAATCATTTAAAGCACATTAAATAATTCAATGCAAACTGGGTCTTTGTTCTACATACAGCAAAAAGCAAAAATCAAGCAAGACTGAACTTTGCTTAAAGACGTTATACTAAACTATAGCATAGTATGGGCATAGTACTGTTTTATTCTCAAAATCCTAGAAATAGGATTTTTTTGCAGAGCTGAGCTATGGAACAATTACTGAAGAGAATTAATTAACAGAGCAAGTGGCAGTTACCACCTCTTTTAAAAATAAAACTGGCTATAATTATAAAGTTATGTGTGGATCTCATCCAGAAAGTGTTTGATAGGTGTGTTGAGAACATGCCTTCAGATAGGGCCTGTAGGGGATTTAGTGAAAAGAAAACCTAATTTAATGATCAGTGTTTGGATTTGACATGAGATAATCACGTAGCTGCTCAGCTTGAAATTGCCTAATATAATTCTGCCTATGCACAGAAGCAGAACTTTTGGTTCCCTGTTAAATTTTCTGATGACTGTTGGTGTAGAGGTAGGCATTTTGATGATCACAGCTTCTTACATATGCACATAAATTCTGTGGACCAGAGCCAAATTTATTAACCAACTTGTGATGCAGAAAATCTCTGGCAGAGGGAGGGAATGACTTGGTTCCTGGAAGCAGAGGCAGTTCATGATTATAGACCTGATCTGGAATTAAGGGAAATGGCTAGTTAAATTCCCTGCTCTGCCACAAACTTTCTGTGACCTTCACCAAGTCCTGCTGGATACATCTATTTATATGTGTAGCTATCTCCAGATTTTTTCTAAATGAATCAATGTGAATCTCTGAAGCAGCACAGTTGCATACACATAGATAGATGTGCAAAACATGGCACTCTGGAAGCTAATTCACTCAATTTCTCTTCCACTAATTCCTTATCAGCCAGATTCAAGGACTGAAAAGATCTAAAATAATTAAGTTTTAGAAGCTATGAGATCTTTCTCAATTAAAAAAAAAAAACAACAACAACAAAAAAGTAAAAAATGAGGCCATTTCATTAGCTTCTTTTCTGCTCAACATGAACCAAATATTTATTGGAAGACACTTCCATCACTCTGATTCAGACACAGTCCAGATGGTATTTCTGGTTAAATTTTACTCCTTACAGAGCTGTTCCAGCAGTATGATATGTTTAGCAAATGGGAAAGGAAGCTTCACTGAGTCATGTGCACAGAACATTAAGTTGCTCATTCCATAGTAGATAGCCATGGTTCCCTTGTCTTTGGCATTATTGACTAGGATTGAGCTGTGAAGTTGAAATTTGCTATTCAAACCTCTTTAATGAAAACAATGCAGTAGAATGACTAGAATTTTGTTTTGTCACTTCTTCAGTTTAAAGTAATGAAAACATTATATTAAATTCCAAAGAATGAGAAATTAAGCATTTCAAGAAAGGTTAAAGAGGTTTAATGTAATGTTACATATTTCCAGAAGTCAGACACTACTGCAGAAGTGTCCTAACAAATGGTCTCAAAATCAAAAATATGATTACCTTTGTATTTCTATTCCTATTCCTATTGCAGAACTTGCTTTTGTTTCAGGTTCTGCAAGAGCTGGATGACAAAGAAACTGCATAAATAAACCTGTCATTCTTTTAAGCTGTGTTTTCAGAAAAAAAAAAATCTTGATAGTGAAATTGGAAGACTTAAAGAAGGCCGTTCATGTTACCCAGGAGAATACAAATCAATAAAGTTCATGGCTCAGAGGTTCTCATTGATTGGAACATACTGGTAGCACAGTAATTTCAAAAACCAATGCAGGGTTTGCCAACCACACCACATTTTGTGATTGTAGACAATAAAACTCTATGACCTAGAAACAGCTCTCTACAGTACAGGCCTCTGAATGACTTAAAGTGCTTGACTCCAGCATGGATCAGCTAAATACTGACCACTTGAAATATATTTCAGAAAATTATAATACTCATATAACATAAAATGTTTAACATAAAGAAATCCATAAAATACTCTGGGCTGAAGTGCCCAGACATTTTAAAGCAAAAAAGAAAAGTAATATTTCAAGGAAAATTCTATCTTATGAAAATGTGCTTAAATGTCATGTAATGCCCTTTAAAAACGTACCAAACTAAACTCTTCTATTCATTCATTAGATGTTGACGGCATTATTGGCTGTCACAGCCAATTCATGCATGCTGCTACGCCAGTAATTAACTTCAAGTCAGCAAGGGAGAAAAAAATCATCCACTCCTATTGCTCAGAGACATATCTCAGTTAAATTCTCAAGCAAAAATAGCCTTCTCTATCAGTTGCTGCTGTGAAAAAAATGCAGATTATGTCTGAGCTGTACAGTAGCTTATTCTGACTCATGGGACACACTGTGAATGCCAGGTTCACAGTTCCAAACCATGGAAACAAACATGAAACAAGTTTCTACATAGTGCATTAACTCCTGCAGAGCCAAGTAGATATTCCTGAATATTTAACTGAAGTATAAACACATAATACAGACATATGTAATAGTAGATAATGATCTTCATTTTGAGTTAAACAGGTAAAGAAGCGATCCTAGATCTGAGACACGTTATCTGTTTGATAAAACCTATACGGTGCTCAAGAACTCAAGCCTCATTTCCTGAGTCAAAAAGGCTGAACTAAAGAGAAACAACCACATGGTTTTTATTTTTCTTCTATGTGTTTCAGTTTCAAACAAAAAATCTGATTTTGCATGGATGGAATGCTTCCCTGATTCATCCAGTTTGGCCTTAATAATTTCAAATTTTCACAGTAAAATCTGCATATTCGTTCCCATTCCTCCATCACATGCCCACAATCTATATCCACAGGAACTGGTCTGTCCTGCAGCTTGCAAAGCATGATTCTTTGCTTACCCTGGTCTAGAGAGAAGACCCTGTAAGATCCTTCTTCAGTGTCTGGGAACAGACTTGACAGAGACTGTTTCTTGTTTCTTCCTTTTTTTTTTTAAGTATATCTTCCAGAGCGCTGCAGATAGTTCATGCTCCACCTCTGTCTCTAAAGCCATATATCAGGTAGAAAAAATTGCTAGTGTCCAAGCATGGATCTACCACTGAGCGAACCTAGTTCATTTCTCACCTGCTGCCTCTGCATCCCTTGTTAGAAGCACTGGCTGCCAAGAAAGGCAGATACTCCTATGCCTTTCTAGCCTAATTTGATTATTTTCTTCTTTATTACTTTCAGATAAATACTTCAGGATAGGAAACCTCACATTTTATGTATTTGTGCATTCCTGATTTCCAGTCTCTTTTTTTTTAAATTTATTATATTTGCAATAAATAATTTATATTTGCATGTTATCTAAAGGACCATAAAATCCTATCCTTAGTGGTGTGCCAGAAAATTATTTGGCTTCAAGCCATGTGAACAAATATTCTGCCAGCCTTTTCCAGTTAGCTAAACTAACTGAGTGCTACACAATTTTTCTTTTAAAAACCTGACACGCATTCTTTCCAACATATGTGGGGTCCTGTCCTTTTTCCTTACAGAGTCCAATCTTTCTATCTTTCATCTTCTCATCATTTTTCTCCTCCTCCTGGCAGTCTCCCCCTTAGCACCTTACCTACTCCAGAAGTGGAAGGCTGTATGACACAGCCAAATCTGTAAGCAGAGCTGACTTTTTCTTAGGAGCACTCAAGGACCAGCAAAGTTTGAGAAGCTCGTACATCTTCATTATTATGGAGTGCCCCTAAGGCTGCTCTGAGTGGTGTGGTTTCGGGTAGACATCTGGGTGACATTTAAATGGCGTGGAAATTAGTACAGAATGGACAGACAGAGCCTTTCATAAAGAAATAAAGGCAGAAGCAAGAGGAAATTTCCCTGTTAGAGTCCAGAACATAGTCTACACCATAACACACCAGATTTCTTCTTTAAGGCAGGACTGGGAATGAGGATGAGGATGAGGATGAGGATGAGGATGAGGATGAGGATGAGGATGAGGACAAGAAAAGAGAAGAGGATAGTCATAAGGTACTTAGCTCAGACCCAGATATTAGAGATATATTAGGCTGAAATACAGCACAATTAGTTATTTACATCATAGGTTTCCTGTGGGCTGATGAGGTGGCAGCATTATGGAGAAACTTTTCTGCATTTCTGTGTGCCTTGTCAATTCTTCCTGATAGCCTGCAAATGTTGCCTCTTCAACAAAATTGTCTCATTGCATATTATTATTTATTAACTATCAATTGAAATTTACTGATTATTTATTATAAACTACCATTTATTTCTTATCAATTACCTATTATCTATTACATATGATTATCATCATAAGAATTGCTAAAATTCCCAAGTAGATACAGACCGGCACTACAGATTTTTGCAGTATCCTGGACACTGTAAATAGGCTGAGTCCGTGGTTTTGAGCAGTAAAATTCTGACACGACCTTCAGAGACAAGGTCCTTAGAGGTGCTACCAATGTTGAGACCAAGCTCATATAAAGTCTACTTATACTGGATGACCTTGACGCTAAGCCAGTACTTTTTAAAGCATGTTCTCCTGTGAGGATGACAAACCAGAAGTGAACATCACTACAGCCACTGAGACACATCCTCACAGCCCTCCCAGGTAGCAGTGTCGCCAAAAGCAAACACTGAGAAAACTTGTCTTCTTTATATTTCACTATTCTCCATGAAGGTAGAAAGGTCTTAGTACAATCTCCATCTTGTAACGCATTATAGGCTTAAATACAAATGAAGTAAAACAGAGGTTAGGTTAGAGAAAGCACCTTCGCATGCAAAATCTATTCTACCACCCTGCAAATCACTTATTTTTGCTTTTAAGCAAAAGAACAGAACACCCTACAAGCAAGGAAAACTCATTTTCCAGACTTAATAGGCTAAAAAAGTAAATAGAGATTCCTCATGCTCCAAAATTAATCATGAGTTGTTGAGATTTCTTTGCCCCAGATAATTATGACTTCTAATTACAGTAAGGTTTCATTTGCATATATCCCAACTTTACCAAGCTAAGAACAGTTAAGACATGTTGCAAAAAAATACAGCTAAGAACAGGCACCCGAGAGGATCATTATAAAAATATGGTTTTGTATCACCTGTCAGTTCAAACAATTTCTACACATGGTCATGGCTTAATGCTTCCCACTGCTCTTCTCATGCTCATGTTCTCCTTTCAAGTTCCCTCTGAAATTAGTGGTATGTCGAAGCCAGTGAGCAGGGTGTAAATCACCCCCAAACTGGTGTTTTTATGATCCCTCCTGCTGTTGTTCCTCCTCTTCCAGCTGCTTCTCCTTCTGTTATTTTGCCATTTTACAGAATAAGGGCAATAATCGGGATTTTGCAGACTCATAAGTTGAAAAACATTTTTGAAAAAGCATGCCAGCCTTTAAGAATTCTAGTTTCCATGACGCTTGTTTGGTAATTTCCATAATAATTTCCAATCTGATAGCCAGTTTAGTACTGAATACTATATGGAGGCTAATTTGGCATTGGTTTTACCACTCTAAAGTCATACAAGTTGCCAATGAGAGTGTGGCAACATTATCTGTAGTTGAATTTCAAACAGGAAACACGGCAGAATTAACTTTTAGGAATGATGCAGAAATTCCAAAGGCTTTATTTTAAAATCTTGACCTTTTTTTGTCCAATTACCATAGTGTCATCCAGTATGATTCAAAAAGCCTGTTATTCTCTTCACTATGCAAAAGCCATAGCAACTGAATAATCCTCTAGCCCCACATTCAAATTTGGAAGACTCATTTGGGAATGACAAGTTGTCCCAGTGTGCCATCTTTTCCTCATAAAGCAACAGCTTCAACAGAACAGTCATCAAGTATTCTTGGCTATTATTTCAACTAATAGAGCTATTTAAGGAGTAGATAATTTGGCATATTATGGATTCATCTGCTTTTCATTTCCAGTGCTTGGAAGATTCACAAAATTAATCCAATTGGCAATAAAATTTTTGAGAACTGAAAAAACTGTTTGTGGTATTGCCAAAACTAAAGGTAGTATCTACATCTAAAAATGTCTTATTTGCAAATCAACTCTTCAGTATTTCTTTACCCTAATGACATTTACCACACGCTTTCCCTGTAGACACTCAAAAGAAATCATGTGTGCTTTGTTGGTTATGCAGGTATTTGAATTTTTTCTCATCTTTTATTCTGCATTTAGTGAGCCAGCAGAAATCTGAAGGGCCATCTGTTTTACAGCCAAGACCATCATGAATTGCACCAGGTCAACAATGCAATTTGAAAGCATTTTTCTGAATTTACCTAAATTGAAATAAATTATCTTGAAATAAATTACCTTAAAATGACAAGGCACAAAATTATGTTGAAAAGGAGAAACAATGAAAGAAAAAGGAACAGGATAGGCCTATCATAACATTTAGTGCATTTTCTACTTAAAAGGAAAACTTAAGAACACTCTTTTCTTACGGGTTTTTTTCAACCATTTTGACCCTAGTTAACAATATCTTACTTAATGAAATGCCTTCATTTTGTTATAAATTATAACAGGATATCTCAATGGGAATATATTCCATTTCTTACTTTCATTGCCTGTACATTCCTTTCAATACATTGAAGAGAATCTCTTTTATCTTTCAGTACAAACGTTTGTTATCACATCCAATTAGTGGAAACTAAATTGAATTCTCTGTACACTGGTCATATCTTTCTGATGTCTGGGTATTGAAAAAAAGGAACACAATACACTACATTACATAAAGGACACAGACTCCCTGCTTCATGTTCATATTCTCTTCATATGCATTTTAGAAAATCACAATAGATTTTTGCTTCTGCCATGTCAAATTGCAAGGTGATACATAATTAGCTAGGTTGGAAAAGAAACAGAAAAGAGAATATTTATATCCTGCAGGGTCAAATAGTATTTTGAACTGTTCCTTAGCAAGGATTTGGAGTTTGCAATCTTCTCTTTAGCAGACTTATGATTCCCCCCAGTTCTATTCATTTGAAATGCCTGCAGAGACCTTTTTCAGTCTTTACACAACAATTGAAACTTTCCATCTTTCATCAGAACTCTTTGATGGTGCATGGACTACAATGAGGTGCAGAATTGTAAAGGCTTCTTCTGTCCTTTGACCTATTCATTACGTGAGATATCACGAGCAGCCTTTGGAACTCCTTCTGAATTTCTGACTACATTGGAAAGAAAAATGGTCATAGAGCACAACAGTTGATTCCTGCCTAGATGATCCATTTTTAACCCATTCCCTCGGTTTTCTTTACATTCCTATTGTTGTTGCATGATCTCCTGAACTTGTTTTTTCTCTGTATTATTCTTAAGCCCACATTCTGCTGCTGACCTTTGCTTTGAAATCCTTTTGCATTTTTCTGCTTATAAAAAACACACATATTTTTCAAGAATTTTCAGTCATATTTGTATCATCATAATTTTCATATGGGTGAAAATACCTTCTGTCTAAAATACAAAACTTGTCTTTGCAAAAACATTCACAACTGAATAAACACATGTCTATAGATACCTAAATTAAGTGTCATATGGAATCCCACTAGCAAGCTTCCTCATTTAGGGCCATCTGGAAGATACTACTGTGTACTAAAAAACGAAGGATAGATGACAGGAAATCTCAAACCAAGTAATCTAATATAGTTTGTTTTTTTTTTTTTAATCAGTTCAACAAAGAGTTCTATAGACTATTATGCTCATGTGTAAGTCTCTCATTTTCCAATTGATTTATTAAGTTGTCCACAAGTATAAATATTTCACAGCCTTGAGTAATAACACCATATGTGTAGCTCATGCTGTTTACCTTGATGTGCCACAGTTCAACATCTCCCATTTCATCTTCCATTTGTATATCCCTTTTCATAAAGGACCACAGGTATCTGGTGGCCACCTCTGTTAATTTTTTTAATGAAACATAATGAACAATACTGTTCATTAGTTCAGGGTTAAATGCAAAAGCTGTCTTAAGCTCATCATTGCTGATGTTCTGTAAGTCTAGTGCTGCTTGGCTCCTCACTGAGAGAAAAGAAGCCTTGGATTGTCCTACAGGTTCCAGGCTCTGTTACACAGAATCAGGAAAAGAAATCTCCCACCCCAGGTCCTCCGAATTACTTTTTAAAAGCTGTCAGAGGTACTTCATTTTCTGGGAAAATAAAAAAGGTGAGCACAGGCTTCTAATGTAGGCAGCACTAACCACACTGCGTAAGCATCACATCTGCTTTTTAGATGCAGAATCCAAAAGCATTTGGGCAACATTAATGAATCAAATTCCATGACATGTAAAGCAAACTATAATGTATACATTGAATTTTCCACCTAAGTTCCAAAGTCCTGTCTGCTAAATAGAACACATTTCTCTTTGCTTACTATACTTACTGTTGCAGAACCCCATCTTCACTTCTCCTGTTGCAAGGCATGGTTATATGTGGTTTGAATTCTACACCCGAATCCGTGATTTAAAAAATCATGTATTTTCCAACACTGCACTAAGAATCCATTTTATTATCAGAACTGTAGCAACAATCCTGTCAGAGAGTATCTTAATTCATCTGGTTTTTTAAGAAGCGTCATCCATATATTGTTTCAGCCTACCTTAATGGATAATTCTGTATGCATAACCACATTCCACAAACAGCATTCATTCTACATTGAAAAACTGAAATATTTTTCAGTTCTTTTGCTGGCAGATGAGTTCCTTGTTGCTCATTTTTTTTCTTTGTAAAGTAGCCAGGGTACAAAAAAAGTATGTGCATTCTACTTAAAAGAAGCTTGATGTCTGCACCTACTTTAAATACCTGCAGCTATTTAACTCACAGTTGTGGCATTTGTCTTCAAATGTTTGAAAATATTCTCACCAGACCAAAAACTGAAATAAAAAAGTGTTCATGAAATTTGACAGAAGAAAGGTTTTATTCTGAGAACCAGAAGGAAGACATGATATGGAATGAACTTTTAATTTTAAAAATTGAATAATCTTATATGGAATCTGACAGAAAATATTTGTGGAATGAGTTCACAGCTTTTATTTTAGATGCATAGACAGACTGATAGATAGACAATTATCTAGTAAATACTCAAAGTATCATGAATTTTCTTGGCACTTTGGAGAAAAATATATGTACTCCTGAGTATTTCTAACTACTTCACAAGACAGGAAATTCTTTAAACAGGCTACTAAAATATGGGTTTTAAATAATGGGAGGTCACTGGAGATTTAACACTGAGTACTTTATTTTCTCTCTATAACAATAATTAGGAGAATATTTTTACCAGTTGGATAGTGAACACTCTTGAAAAAAAAATTATACTATTATCTTCCATATTATGGTGATAATGTGATTAAGGCCAAGACAGCCAAATGGGTATCAGCTGTGGTTTTTCTCTGAAGATTACAACTTCTTCAACTCTTTCAGATCTGGACTCTCAAAAAATGTCAATTTTTTTCAGGTATGTAACCGTGTTTAACATAACGTATCACTTTTGTCCACAAACACAAATTTTGCATGATGTTTTTACTTGTTCATCTGAGAAACTAATGATTTGTAAAATCTGGTACAGAGCACTGTGAATATCTAATTTTAAGTCTTCTGAGTCACATTCAATGGAAGAGTTGACACACGTATAGTCTCCTAGGAAAGCCATTTAAAATTGTTATCAATACAGCATATTCTCATTTACGTAAAACTCTGATAAAAATTTTCTGAAACATTTGAGCCTGTTCTAAATTAACATATTTACTCTATTATGATATACGGACTGCAATTATTAACATGAATTCTGTGATTCTTTCTACTCAATAGGCCAAGCGACACACTCCTTCTCTTCTACTGGTGTAACAAATAAATACACTTTTTAGGAAACTTTGTCCTACATTGAAAGGGCCTAACAGTGTAGTCTTTCTTTCAACGATCTATAAATTCTTATCATAGAAAAAAAGAAACAAAACTTTGGGATCCTTAGAACACAAACTTGGGAAAAAACATGCTTCAAATTACTCTAATCTTTGCATGAACAAAAAGATGCTTTCTCTTACATCAAAATGAAACAAAAACAATCACACAAAAATAAAAATGACTCCTGACAGATTTCAATAACCACATATTAAGTTCTAACTCCATAATTACATATTATAATGCAGTGCTGTATTATTCAATTTGGCCTTTTCAGTTCCAAAATAATGCTTTCAGAGTGCTGTACAATATATAATGAGGTTCTTAAACGAGAAAGACTGTCTTAAAATACTCTTTCCATAATAATGTTAAAAATCATAAATTAACAAGAGGGAAAGAGAAAGCAAAAAGACTTAGTTATCAGTGCAACACAGCATTTGAGGTTATATCTTAAATTTCTTTAGTATGTGAAAATAAAACAGCCACTGAACAATTAACAGTTTTGTACACTTAGGTCCTCGTTTTAAATATTTAAGATTCTAAAATGAAACAAAAAGAAAGCAAAACTTTTACTTCCTTATGACAAAATTCCATAGTGAGCCTTTTCTCATTTATACTGAAGGCCATTTGCATGTTACTGGCAGGGTAAAGGGGACTTTCAATGAGTGTAAATGTAATTTACGTTTCACCAAAATTGAAGAGTTAATCTCTCCCTGTTCTGCAGTTACATTCTAATGCATAATTTACACATAACTGAAACATTAATGTCAGCTAAAATAATTAATTTTTGAAATCCTATATAAACTTAGTACCAAGCTTCATTCTTAGAGTTGTTGCTAGGTGGCCTTTAATTTCTATGATGTACAGTAACCTTTTCCACTGGTGAATGTGCAGCTTGATCTGCCAATTAAATTAAAAAGCTGTTCATGCCAGGGAAGATGTTCAAAGGATGAGTGCATTTCTGATAGGAATACTGTAAAGATTCTTTTCTGTTCAAAATATAACAAGATAACTTTTCGTCAGTACCTAGCATTAACACAGTTTTTATTATACTCAGTGCTGTCCTTCAGCAAATATCATTCAAGAAAAAAACCCCAACAGCTTGATAATAGATCATACTAACCACAGTATCATCTAATCCTGTCTACTGCACTTGAGAAACTTTTTTGGATTATTGCTACCTCATAATATTATATTAAATCAGTTGAGCTCCACATCTGAAGACTGAGAGAAAAATTTAACTTATTTCTGAAAGATGATGCTTAGTGTTAAGAATAATCACATGAACTCCAGAGGTTATACATAAAAATACAAACATAAATAAATAAATAAATGTGAATTGTGAAGTAATTTTTGGTTGCTGATAGGCCTGAACTTTGGTCTCCTTTCTAATTGCAGCACCAGTCGATGCATTTTTGCATATTCCTCATTACCTAGAGACGTGACCGTTGAATGAAGACAGCAAAAGCTAGAACATAAAGTTTTGTAAAAACAAAATTAGAAGACACGCAAAACCAAGACTAATTTTCAGACATGTCTGAGTGGCACACAACCCTAACTCTTAGTTTGGAAAATGACCAGGAATGCTTAAAAGAAGCTGTTTGAAGACCTTTGAAAATTTATACAGTAGGAGATTCAGTCACTTCTCAATAGAAAATTTGCTCATTCAATCCACTTAGATACTTTTACATTTCACTGCAGCTTCAATTCGCTCAATTTTCAAAACTATGGAAAAGCATGAAAGAGCTGAAACGTGTGCCGTGAGATTGATCCAGATCTTTTTAGTCACTTCTGTACCAAATGTTTTTTTAATGGCAACTTGAAGCAGAGGGAAAATCCATTATACAGTACAGATATCGCTGGGCAAACATGAACATGTGAAATTTTTCTTTTTACTAAATCATTGTGACACCATCTGCTCAGCATTATTTTCATACTGCTTGACCTATTTCCATATATCAAAGCAAAACCGGTCAGAAAACAGAAAAAAATTGTCACTTGATAGTAACAGATGAAAAAACAGGGTTTTTTCTGCCATTGCTATGATAAAATTTTAACCCATCCCAGAGCCTTATTAAAATGACTACCTAAACACAGAATCTATCTTCTGTATTGCCAAGACAGTCTATTCACTGCTAATGACAAAGACTCAAACAGTCACACTATTTCCCTTTCAGATCCACTCACACTTTTTTTATAAGCCATACACACTCATGTCAGCAATACAGCAAAATGTTGGAGACAGAGCTAAAGAAAACACCCAAAATACATATAAGTCAACATGAATATGGATTTTAAAGCATGAGCAATGAAGAGACCAACAACATTAAATGTCATTTCCCTTTGACTTTCTTACAACCAGAAAGAGAGTGGACAGCAGCAGAACCGCCACAGTTCTAAAGTGAGTGAGATGCACGTACCCTCAATCCTAACTCTAATTCTCCTTGGTTTTGGTGCCTTAGGATTTTAGCTTTTATATTTTTCATATATTTGTAGCCCTGCAAATTCTTAGTGTGTAACTCTAGAGTCCATATAGAATGTTAGCTACTGCCTTTAGACAAAACAATCCATCTGCAGGCCTGAAGCTCAAGGACACCTTCCTGCCTCAGGTTCAAGATCTGTAAATAACAGTTGGTAAGGGGGGAGCAAATTTGGGGTGAATTACTTCATTACCTGAAGCTGTAATTGGAGGAACTAACCCCAATATGCTAATGGACCAAATTTATAAAAGTATGGAGAACTCGTGACCAGTCATCCATCTTGGAGGGTCCATCTTGGGGAGCTGATCTTAGGGGGTCCACCTTAGGGTGTAACCCTTGAGTGAGCTCTGACTGCCCTGGATGCACCTGAAGGCCTTCAAATAAACACAACTGCTTTTTACCCTTTCAATTTTTGTCAAGCCTCTCTTTTTAGGTAGTCCTGGGTAAGGCATCAGTTTCACTCTGAGACTGCATATCAATCTAACAGTCAAGCTTTCTCAGAGCCACCACGGGTATTACAGGAGGATGTGCCTACTCTACAGTGTATCCAGGGCCCTGGCTACTCAGATCACTCAAGTTATTGACTGCACTGTTGTGCTTACCTGGCAAACATCCCCAGGCTTCCTTTTTTAGGCATTTGGTGCATTGGTTTCTCTCACAGGACTTAATCAGGATGCAGCACAGATGTTGCCATCAGTAAGGTGGCACACTAAAAAGTATGGCCATGGAAAAAGACCAACCACGGTCTATTAACAGACCTTGTACTTTTGTTTTTACAAGCAGCTTGCAGCTTTATTTAAATATTTTGATATTCTGCTGGAATCACCATATTCAGTTTTGCAATAAAATTGAACTAATGAATACAAGTCTCATCTGAGATGTGGTGGAGCAAGTGGACCTGACATTAAGGCAGAAGACTGATAAAGAGTGACCAAGCCAAAGAATGGTCTAAGAAAATGATCTTTGCAGAATGAATGACTGGGGCAAAATTAGACATGCCAGTTCAGTGACCCTGGTTAGTGTAGCTATGTTATTAATCTTACTGGGCCACCAGCAATCTGAAAGTACCTTTGGGGGAATTTGGCAGTACTTGGGGCATTTTCTGTGACGTTGTAAACCCACATTGCGTGTTTACACCAAATGAGAACCAAATCAAGTTACAGCAAATTCTTTCTACTTGGTTGTGCTGGTTTGGGCTCAGCTAGTTTTCTTCACCATGGCTACTACAGGGCCAACATGTTTTGGATTTGTGCTGAAGACAGGGTTGGTAATGTAGAGATGTTTTTTTTATTGCTGGCTTACACAGAGACAACATCTTTTGTACTGCCATACTGGCAAGGAAGTTGGGGGTACATAAGAAGTTGGGAGGAGAGACAGGCAGGACAGGTGACCCGAACTGACCAAAGAGATATTCCAGACCATATGGCATCATGCTCAGGATATAAAGTGGGGGAAGGAGAAGGAAGCAGGCGACATTTGGAGTGATGGTGTTTGTCTTCCCAAGTTACCATTATGTAGGGCCCTGCTCTGCTGGAGATGGCTGAACACCTCCCTGCCCACAGGAAGCAGTGAATTAATTCTTTGTTTTTGCTTTGCTTGCATGCGTGGCTTTTGCTTTCTGTGTTAAACTGTCAACCCATGAGTTTTCCAGGTTTTACTCTTCCTATTCTCTCCTTGATTCTGCTGGTGGGGGAGTGTGTGAGTGGCTGCCTGGGGCTTGGATGCTGGCTGGGGTTAAACCATGGCATTAGCTAACCTAGCTTGTTGCGTTGAGTGTATTCCCTACTTTCTATTAGCAAGAAAAAAACATCTATGACCTTGGCTACTTTCCTGTGAAAACAGCCCTTTATCTGAGAATACGGAGATGAAGTAGGTGATTTGAATAAAGCTGCTAAAGAGAAAGCTGAGAAAGAAAGTGCTCTATGAAAAATGTGAATGTAATGATAAATCCCCGATGAGTTTCGCAGGCTGGCAGGTGCAACTGAAGGCTGTCTTTCTCTGGAACGGTGGCATTCTTAAAATCCTGAGTGTATTGAAAAAAACAGGCTCTAGGACAACAGCATTTTGGTAGCTGCAAGCAGGTTAAGGCAGTGACAAAATGTAAAAGCAGAATGGAAAAAAAATAGACACACTTTTTGCAATTTTTTTCTTCTAATATTCTGAAACTTGTGACTGGAATACTCTGATGGTTTCCATTATGCTGGAGTGTGCATAGAGATCATGTGGGGTTTTTTTTCTTTCAGATTGAAGCAATATCTGTCCCCAAATTGCTTATTATAAATTTATACAACACAGCTGGTGTTCTGTATAAGCCACTGGGCATTTGTTGACACTACATTGAGCAGGTGTATTTACAGTACTCAAGAGAAAGTGGTGTAGTATTTGTTTTTGAAAACTCTAAAGCATCTGCAAGGTACAGTGAAAAAAAAAACAAAAATAAAGTCTGCACTGCCTCAACTCAAGGAGCAAATGCTGACTATTTAGAATTAGGTTACCTTCTACTGTACCCCTGATAAATTATAGTCATTTATGTTAACTGCCAGGTGGGGGAAAAGGAAGAGCAGATTAAAGTTGTCCTGGCTATTCAGACATTTCAGAATGGTAAAAACTATATGAAAGTACAAATGGGAAAATCTGGCACTAGACAATGTACTTCAGTCCTGCTACAGAAAAAGGAATGGACACAACCCAGGTCACTTAGGACAGGTAAACCTAGTAATAGTTATGGCTTTACTACTTGAAGGACCTATTTAAAAAATCACCACCTGGAACAGGAAAAATTTCACCTTAACCTACACAGAATGACTGAAGTCACATAAATTAAGCTCATATTTAGGATATAAGTGATGTTACAACATTGAGTATTTATTATTGAAAAGTGATAATGAAGTCCATGTCTGCAAAGGAAATGAATTTTAAAAAAAAAGGTAAGAAAAGAAAAGCTAA
The DNA here is from genome assembly GCA_013397565.1 of Ptilonorhynchus violaceus. NCBI lineage: Eukaryota > Metazoa > Chordata > Aves > Passeriformes > Ptilonorhynchidae > Ptilonorhynchus > Ptilonorhynchus violaceus. The sequence continues at coordinate 1,444,981 of VZRJ01013344.1, forward strand.
GGGCACAGGAGACAGCAAAACCTAAAAATATCAGTGTTTCTTATCACTGAAATGTGCATCAGTAATACTGTGGTTTTGCATACTTTGATATGCCAAGGACATATTCCTGGAAATAAGTTGAATGAGGAAATGAAAAAAATAGCTTTTCAAGAGAGTGATTACACAGCCAAACTATTTGCAGCACAAAGCTTACTAAACATGTAGCAGTGATTATGTGATTTTGCTTTTGATAGCAGAGCACAGCTGAGGTTTAGCAGACCTTTTCTAGGTCTATGTACTTATATCTGGCTAGTTGGGGTTTGTTTAAGTTGCCTAAAGATAAGAGTTTAGCAAAATTACAGAAATCTACTCTTAGAATTCATCCTAATTATGGCAATTAGATTTACTGAATGTCTTTAAAAGATTTAGGAAAAGTATGTGCTCCTTTATGCAACTGAGAGCATATAGGAATCCCAGTCATCTTGGCTGTCACAGAATCATAGAAAGGTTTGGGTTGTATGGGACCTTAAAAATCACCTAGTTCCAACCTCCATCGGCAGGGACACCTTCCATTACATCAGGTTGCTAAAAGGCCCATCCAACCTGGCCCTGAACATTTCTGTGACAATATTGTGGAACCTGCTCCAAAAGTTTTACAGGATTGTATCAGAAGACTCTCCAAATAATCCAATTAATATAAAAAGACTGATTATTTATTCCAGCACTCTTCAGTTTCTGCTCTCTGCTTAAGAAAAACTGGTCTTTCTATCTCATAGTTTCCATATTGTGAGATTTGTTTAAGAGAAGTTGCACATTTGTGTATACTTTTTTAAGTCACAATTTTATAGGTCCTATGTTCAATGCCCTTAAGAGGTTAAGTGTCATGTTTCAGCCTACTATAAAGCTTGAAAATCTTTTTGTTGTTACACTGCAGGTCAAAAGTGCAGATCCTGATGGGTCACAAGTTCCCACTAGGTGGTAAAATATACTCTGTGCTCCAGAGGAGATTTCACAGCTGCTGCTGAAAAAGACTGATGCCCAAAACCTGCTTAGGGGCAGGCAATATAGGTTCTACCTCAGCATAATCTCTACTGTTAAAAGCTTCATTTTAAAATATTCTTCCCTAATATTTTACTTGTTGCGAAAAATATTTACCTTTGGGAGGGTAGAAAGAGCACAAACAGCTTTTCTTCACTACTTTGATTCTATAAACGTATTTGCATATATTCTAGTTTAGAACATCAAGTCCACCTTCTGCTTTTGTAAATCAGAGTCCAGGAATAATTTTCTATTATAACACAACAGGAGAAAAATCAATAGGTGTTGAACTTGAATGTCTCTCTGAGTGCCTGCTAGACAATGTTTATGAAAAATGCTGACTCCAACAATATGAAGGGAGTCCATGCTTATGTGTAACAAAAGAAAGAATGCATTGCTTTTCCTGTTACCCTGTATTCTATTTCAGAAGATTGCTATCCTAGATGTTAGAGCACTTGCTCAACTCTCCAGGTTGATTACTTGGTAACAGAAGTCAGGAAAGAAAGATTTATCGTCATAATTAATTATTTTTGCCTCGCATATAGTACACTGATGCCATCTACAGACATGTGTAAAAGCATTCCTAAATGCATGCAATTCAATCTATGAAGGTTCTCTCCTGGATATTAATTAATATGTTTATTTCACTGACTAAGACTGGAATACTAATAGTTTAACCACTGGAGATCAGTTCCTCTGTGATTGAGATCAAATAAAAGGCTCTCACCAGTTCAGCAGAAACTGAATTAGGCCATGAAACAGGTTTTTTTTGTCTTATAGTACCACCATCACACCACACACACACACACACACACATCCCCTCCACACACCACCCCTTCCTCTGCAAACCAAATTATTTCCTCGCATTTTGCTGCACAAGACAAACTGTTCCCTTGTGTCCTTGGGCACAGCCCTGCATTGCTTTTACATTCACAGATCATCCAAACCTTTGGGAGGTTCCTCTTCTACTCACTTATCTCAATTTTAAGATTAAACAAGTGCAGTCCAATCTGATTTGGATTTTGTTTTGTGGTGGTTTTTTTTCTTTCCCTTAGATTTCATTACATCCCCGAGGGAATTCCATTATCTCACCTGTCACTAAAATTTTGTTCAAGATATACTTCATACTGCAAAAACTGCAACTCTTTATTTTTGCAAATATCATCCTGAATCCAGATGCGGTGACTAGTTCATTCCCAACAGCTATGCTTTATTTGCATTTCTAGTGAAATTGGCATTGGAAATGTACCGCCTCCTGTACAAGGTCTGATGAGAGAAGGAGGTTCTAGCTGACATATCAGAAACCTGAAAGCATGAATGCAACTACAGTGCTCTCCCTGCTCTGAGGTTGTACTTTCTTAAATAAATTTGTGTAAATAAATGTAACAGTCTTGATTTTGCATCGTGGTATGATATGCTTGCAAACCTTTTGAACTTCATTATACTCACAACGTCTTTTTCTGTATGGGTAGAAATACGAGAAAGGAAAGCAGCCCTGAGAACAGGCAGCACAGGCACGTGGAAGGCAAATTGTGCCTGACACCCCTGGGGTCACCACCTGTGATGGTGGCTCTGTGGATGAGGGGAAAACAAAGTGTGCTCTACAACCTGACTTCAGCAAAGACTCTGAAATGGTCTCACATAGTATTCTTATAGCCAAGCTGATGAGCTATGGTTTGAGTAAATTGACTGTAAAGTAGGTGTAAAATTGGCTGGATCACTAATCTTAATGAGTTGTGATCAGTAGAATAAAGTTTAATTGAAAACCACTTCAATGGAGTCTATGTTGGGGCGATGTTGTTTAATGGCTTTATTCATGACCTTAACAAATGAAGAAAACACACTTTCATCAAGTTGGTGGGTGATGCCAAATTGTGGAAGAGCAATCCAAATGCTAGAATTGGGCTGCAATTCAGAGGCATCCCTCAGACTTAGAGAAATGGGCCAGCAGGAATCCCTTGACGTTCAAGTAAGGGAAATGCAAAGTCCTGCTCCTACACTTCTAGCTGGGCCACTCTATGGGACATCTGGTTTGTTGATGTGTATTATGAACACAGGCATTACTGTGAGAACCTGTAGTATAAAACCACATATATTAGGCAGGACTCCTGATTATTAAATCAAATGTTAATAGCAGCAGGTTAAAAACTAGAAGAAGAAAAAATTTAAAATCCTAATCACCTGGACTAACCAAAATTCATGAAACACTTTGTGCCACTCTGGTTTGGGTTTAACAGTAAATGATACGGCTAACTCCTTCTCAAAGCAGAAATCCACATATACATTCTTTGATAAAATACCAGCTTTGTAGCTTATAAAGGAAGGAAAACTCTAGATAAAGATGCTATTTTCAGACATTTTACATTGGAGATATATGGAAATATAAAAGACCACCTGTATACTGTTTACTTAAATTTCTCCTTTAAATACATAGAATAATAAGAACAATCAAGAACTGAGCCAACAGTTTGGCTAGAATATTTCTACTGAAATTTTAGGAACATCTAAAGCTTGGATGAACTTTCCTTGATGTCAAATACCTCAAACAGGTAAGAGCCAGTTCCTGTGTCTGACACCACTAATTGGTGTAACCCTGGTAAGTATAAAACTCAGTAATTGCTTGGCTAGATGCAGAAACTACATATTTACACATGTATGTGTGCTATTAGGAAGAATGGTGTTAGCCAAAATGTAGTTAACATGAAACACAAGAGAAGTAAACCATCAAAAGCGGTATTCAAAATAAAAAGGTGGAAAAAAAGGGAGGGGGGAAGCAAAAGGAATAAAGGAGAGAAAGAAAGAAACAGGAATACAGAATATTGAAAGTGAAAATATTTTTGGATTTAAGAGGTATGAAGCTGAGAACTCATCTGAAAATAAAAGAAAAACCTGAATATATTAGTTGAGCACAAGAAAATTAGACAAAGGGATCACCAAGGAAGACAAAACTGATATATTAGACAGGAGGAAGAAAAAGTCATTATGAAAAGTCTTTCTTTAGAAAAAATGTGTACAGTGCCAAACATCATCACCAAATAGGAAAGATGAATTCCAGTCATCAGAATGCTACAGCATGGCTGCCAGGATGATGAATTGAGGATTTATACCACCAGATTGAAATATACACCAAGAAGGATTTTGTTTTTTAAATCTCAGCAATAATCTAAGATTGAAGGAAATATCCTTCTATAAACTATTACAGGATGTTACAGTTCTCTCTTTAGAAAAAGAAAATCACTTAAATAGAAGGAAAAGATAAACTGAATAATGAAAAAAATAAATTATTATAAATGAAGGTGCTATTAACCATTAGTAAAACACAGTTAATAAAAGTATTCCAAACATGAAAAACAGAAATAAGGACTAATTAACTTTAAATAGAACCTATTAAGATTATAAAAGGACTAATATAGCACAGTTGCTGCTGATGAAAAAAAGGCCACATAATCAAAGTCACCTGCTCCAATCCTATGCTTCTTATGTTCGCTTCCCAAAGTGGCTCCAAAGCCGAAGCCTTTATTTCCACTGTTTCTCCGGAAAGGCAGAAGGGCTACCTTGACCTGGTTGAGGAGTCAGGATCTCACCCACAATGAGAATGAGCACAAAAATGGCAACACCATGGTGCTGAGTCTGTCTGGGGTGCTCACCTGCTAGCCAGGGAAATCACTTTGCTTCATCTTAGAGACCTTGAAGATCTGAACTTTGAACATAAATTTCACTTTAATCTTCTGTTTAAGTTACACTGCAATAAAAAATGCAAAAGCGTATTTGCCTGGAGTCATTCAGATGATGATATATCTCAATACCACCTGGAAAATTCTTGCTGCCTCTGTTATGAACAGATAATTCCAAAGCAGATGTTCCACTGTGACCGGAACCAAAACAAAAGTCACTCAAATATTTAAGGATTGAAAAACTGAAGCAGAGTATGGGCAGCTTACGTCTTTTGGACTGTGAGCAAGAGACTGGAAGCAGGTTAGCAGGAATTTAAGGTATTTTTGTGAGTATATATTGGCTGTTTCAGATGGGCTGTAACACATGGGTTTCTTCTGTGCTGAAGACTCAACATAGATAGTGGAATAACCACTAAACAGCCAGAGGAAAGGCTAAATGTTTGGTCCCCAAAAAATAGATTAGGAGAATCAGTCATCCAGAGGGAACATTGTTTGGAAGCAGGAAACTATTACAAATTGAGATGCATCAAAAGAAAGAAAAGTCTACCTGGGTGTCACTAGACTGAAGCCATCTCAGCTGGATATAGAGGTCACTGCAGCATAAAGTTTATGGGAAGTTACAAATAATCTGTCTAGTCCATTGAAAACTAATGGAGGGTGGAGGACTTTGTAACTGAAGAAGAGAACTGATACACCAGACACATTATTTTAAACTCTTGTTTAATTTCCAGAACTATGTTGGCAGGTATAGCACAGCTCTACGGTTTCAGAAAAACTTCTTCATTTCTTATTGTTTCTATTTTCCATTTGCTGAGTGCAGTAATAATTGTCTCTCTCTTAGTGAAATGCTGGGAAGACAAATCAGGTAATGGATAAATGACCAACCAACGATACTTTGACTGCACAAGCAACAAACACGAAGCGCAGTTCAGTATTTTTCTGAATTGAAAATGTTTACAAGGTAAGACAAAAGGGCACACTGTCCATGCTCTTACTCCCTTGCCTGATCACTCTCAAAGAATATCCAGGAACACACCACAGGATAGCAATCTTGGCATTTTCCAGCAAAGTGCAGATGTGGACAGTTACTTTGCTGCTTCAAATATAGCTCAGAAGCTGAAGAGATTCTGAAGAGGTTCAAAACTGGAAGTAAAAAGGAGTTCATTATTCTAAACACACTACATCAGTTTGTCATCATGCAATTGTATTCCCTGTATCACTAATAAAAAGACAAAAAAGATTTTGAGTTTTCTAATACTGACATCACAGATGCTGTTACCACATTGCCACATCTCAATTTAGACTCTAATTCAGAATGCATCTGTTTAGATGTATTCAATTTAGGATACACTGTAATCATTTGCTTTAATGAAAAATTGAGCAAACTAAATGCTAAACTCTCCAGAAAAGACAGTGTGAGTTTGGGAGATGGAAAACTGAAGGAAAGATAATTACTTTGAAATGGTGAGTGTCCAACACACAGAGAGCCTGAATGTTTAGATTCATTCTTCAGTATAACTGATCCATCTGTATTATATTAAATTGACATTTGTGTGCTGGGAACATTCCCTGACACCAAGATAAACAGGTGTGAAGCAGCCCTTGCCTATGCTAGTGAGATCCCCCAGCCTTCAAAACAGGGTGATTGCAGCATATTGCTTATTGGGAGCAGTGCCTAGAATCTTCAAACTCCCAAATTATGCCTGGGAATTGCTTGGGGAAACGCCAGTTGATATAAATCAAAACTCTTCCAGGGACTGTTCTAATAACATAACAGGACAGACGAAAATTTTCCAATGCCCCAGTACACTCCTGAACGTTATTTATTTTATACACACATATAAAAAATAAATACTTTTTTTTATACATATATACATATATAAAAACATATTAAGATGTATACTGCTCATGTGACCAGAAGTTCTGCTTCGCCAGGAGCTCCTAATTTCACAGAAACTCTAGTGAAAAACGTCAAAAAATTATTTTGCTCTACTCACCTTCTCCTGTCATACCCCACAGGAAATTGCCAATAAGAAAGCAGGACATTTGGGAATGGATACTGGCTCAGCCCATTCTAATGGGGAACTTCTATTTATAGAAGCATAGTTCAGCATGGGGAATGGGCTGGTATAGTACTTAACAATAATTTAAACTTACTTGTTTCTGAATTTTAAATACCAAATGAGCAATCATCATGAATAAATAAAAAAGAAAATTATCAGCAGTAGAAGCATATGTAGACTTCTATAAGAATATTTAGACATAAATTATACAGACTTTGGTCACAGCATATAATTTTATTTTAGGTCTATAAATTCACTAATGTCTTGCAACTCATTTTCCAGACTGTTCTTGTCCTCAATTTAAGCAGCACTGCTATGATGAGCAAGGGATATGAAAGAATTCCTGAATATGTAAAAGAAATGGCTGCCAAGGCAGCTTCACACATGTGAAATCCTTCCTTTTGAAATGATCCCTTTATTTCTGGATCTAACACACTCCAGAATATTTCATAAAGGCTGCACAGTCCATCTTCTCAATCGTGGACTGGATGGAATTTCTGGTGGGGAAAAAAAGGGATGCAATGCAGTGGGAAATTTTTTAAGTCACTCCACTGCTAATGAGTACCATCTGGCTGGAAGGGAAGCAAAAAGCTGCTGGCTTGATCAAGTTTGTTTTGTACCTGCTTTTTTGAGTGTTTTGAAAAGGGATATACACAAACCCTGGACTGGCAATTTTTGGAGAGGACCTTCTAAAACTAAAAGATAACAAGCTGGTCCTTGAATGTAATACAGGTATAGATGTCTATAATAATATTGGTGTTTCTAATTCATGTATTTCAAGAAGGTATTTAAATATATATCTAATTCAGTGCTACATACAGTGTCCAACATCATTATTAGGCATCACTCCTTCCCTTTTCTCCTTCCTTTCACCTTTGAGAGAATAAAAATGGTTTCAATCACTGCTAAATTCTGTGGGCTTTGGGGTGGGTTTTTTTGGTGGCTAACTCCATGCCAGCTGAGTCCCTGCTCTAGCAGAAGCCTATGCAACCAATCAGACAGTGAAAATATATTTTAAAAGGAAGAATGTTGACACCTTCACTCCATTCTGGAGCTTCTCTCCCCATAATCTGGAGTCTCTGGGCTGGCAGTATGAGGTACTGCTATTGCATCACCAGACTACAGTGGCAGAAAAGCTGGCAGCCAGACAAAAGGTAATGAAAATTTCAAAGGTACAAGGCTCTTCCTGGAGCTGCAGAAAGTGACAGAGCTGTCAGTGGAATCATAATAGAAGCACCTAAGTAAAAAGAAAAACACTAACAATAACAACAACAACAACAACGGCTTTTTTTTTCTGGAGATAACTAAAAGTGAAGGTTACAAATACTATATACGTGTTTTAAGAGGAAAAAGTCCTTCCCAATACTCAGGAGGCTGTTCCTATTAAAGGAGATAACAGAGGAGTGAAAGTGATTTTTTTTTTCTAAGGACAGAAGAAATACCTCTCACATTAAACATTTAAGAGCCTGTCAGGACTGAAGACTAAACATACAAACATGGATGGCATTCTGTGTTCCTGCAGTGTAAATGCCTCTTGAACTGCAAATATTTAGCTGTTCCACAGTCTGGTCTTTAAAAAGAGAGCCATATTTTCAGCCTGCAGACCCAAAGGGAATTAGATGCCATACTTGCATATGTACTGTGTTGTACATTTAAAATTCCCTTGTACTGCTCAGAAAAAAATACACTAAAATGATATGGATTTCCATGTACCTGTGGATTGATTTGTCATGACCTTTTTAAAATTATTAAGAGTTTTAGAGTTTTAGTATGTTAACCTAACAATCAGGACTCAAATATGCTTAAGAAACAGAGGGTGTACTATATATGCTGAGTTTTGTATAGAAAAAGCTATACTCAAACGTGAGTCAAGCTTTCTGATACTAATATTATGCATCATTTAAAACAGAAAATGACAAATCACAAAGACAATCAAGCCAAATGCTTTCAGTTCTACATATGCATGTACATTTAATACAATATTTACAAAGTTGCAGATACAGGAAGGAATCCAGCAGAGCAAAATCTCAGTCCTGCATGGTATGCTTTGCTCTGCTCCAAAGTGTCGCTTCATGCACGAATCTTTTAGGAACTTCACCAGTAGTCGCATGGGCAAGGCAAGGGTTAGAGGAGAAGTGGCCAGAGGATCACTCCAAAACCCTTTAGGAAATCTCCCCTTCTGATACATGGCTTAAACAAGCAGCACAGACTTCCTGCAGCAGTCTCTCTGCAGCACTTGCCAGTGCAGCAAGAGCTCCCCCCTTTGTTTTCACAAATTTTAACCGCTTTGCTCACTCCTGGCTCTTGAAAGAAAGAAAAGAGAGGGGGGAAAGGGAAAAAAGTAGATACTAGGCCCTATGAGAGAGGAAGAGAGGAAAAAATCCAAACAAATTAACAAAAAAAGAAAAAAAAAACAACACCCCAAAACCAAACCCAAACCCCGAGTTCTTTATTTCAACAGAAAACACATAACCTAAGTACTTTGGGATCTTGACAAACCCATCCACTTCAAGCCAAACCGGGCTTGCTTAGGGAACAGGCTGTTTTGAAGCAGTCAGCCTCAGGAGAAGTGACTTTTAAAGGCAAATACTTCAGAAAGCCTGTCTGATAAGTCAGAATCGTTTATTTACCCTCAGATCAAACCCCAGAACCTTCTGAGAACAAACACCTGGCATTTCTTAAAAGACATGAATTTCTCCAAGCTGTTACCACTTCAGCCAATAATCCAGTCACTGAGCCAGGGCCTTTCAGGTTGATGAGCTTCTTTATTGAAAATTTGTTGAAGTTGCTTATTTTATTGAAAGTTTATTGAAAGTTGTTTAAAAACCTCAAGTGTACCCTATGAAAATCAGTACTGCACATATATTGAAATGTAGTAAAAATAACAAGAAAAGGAAAAAAATCTGGAAAACCACCTAAGATGTTATCTAGGAAAATTTACTAATGCCTCTGAAAAGATATGACCAAATGTTTGAATAAGAACAGTCACTGCAATTTCAGTGACTATAGCAATTAAGACAGAGACTGTTAATTCTCTTTGTCTGTGCCCAGGCTGATGATAAAAAGGAAGATTTCTTACGGTACTCCATTACTGCTTGCTTATGGATATGTGCCTCAGTCTCAAACTGTAGCTGCATTCCCTAGGAGGAAAGCTGAAGTGCACCTTCTTTTTCCAGAGAATGTTTATCTCAGTCTTAAAAAAAGTAGAAGGTGTTTCTGTTATCATATTATTTTAAAAAAAAAAAATTCACAATAAAATTAAAGTGCATTTGCACACAGTGCCGATTAACTAATGCTTTGTCTCAATTATGTATTTGCTATTTCAGTGGACCTAGCAGGGTGCTTCAGTTTCTGACTCATTTAGTTGTAGCTCCACGATGTGGCCAATGTGAGAATATATTGGAGAGAGAACTATCCAGCAATTTTTCAGTTGCTATGTGCTTTCATTCTCAGTTAAGCATCAGCAGCTTTGTCCACAGCCTCCTCTCCCAGCAGGAAAGATTACAAGCTAATGCAATCTACTAATGGGCATTTTTATTTTTTTTTTCCCCAATATTAATTTCAGGAAGCTTAACACCTTTTTTATATCCTGTAAGATGATGGCTTCCATATAAAACATCATAATGAGAAAAATAAGTAAATACAATTAATATAGTATTGACAAAAGACAAAAGATACATCTGCCTAGTTGAACAGCTTTTCATTTTTTAAGCAAATTCATGGTCCGATAAGACAGCAACTGGATATTTAAAACACTGTATACATAATTTCTTTTTCCACTGGAACAATCTACTAAGTGAGATAAATATATTACTTTGAATTACATGTCACTGATCATTAAATTCACTTACAAACAATTATTTTCTTATGCTATTTCTTTGAGAATCTTAAAGGTAAAACCATTCACGTTATTTATTTTGGTATCTATGTGTGTGCACAAGCTTGTTTAATTTAAAGTTGGACCACAGATCTAGATTCTAACATTCCCTGAGGGTGACTGGAGACAATACAGATCTATTGCTCATTCAATACAAGTACTTATTGAAATGAGCTATTAGAATAAATGCGTTAAAAGTTCCTTCAGTGTTAACTGCAAAAGCAATGACTATTCTGATATTTTAAGAATACAATCAATTCTGTGCTACCATTGCCAAACTGATTCATTCTAACAAGAAAGATTTTAAACTGGGAAATTACAATACAGTTAAAGTTGCCAGTTTGCATTATTTTATTCCTAGCTAAACCTTTCAGGCATTCATAAATTGACCATAAAGATTTACTCTGCCCTGGGGCTACTGTGATACATATATTAGGCTGACAATCTGTTCCTTATTCAGCTTGCTATGTCTAGATAAGAAATATCACACGTTATCCTGAGTCTGCTTGCAAAGTCTGACAAGGGTATGAAGTTAAGAATCCAATGACAAATTTTATCCCATCTTTTCTTATATCAATTGACAATGCTCTGTAAAATTTTGCTCACCCAAGTTTGATAATCTTCATGATACCTAAAACAGGAATGATAATTTATCAGGATACTTTAGAACCATGATTTAATTTATATTGATTATACCCCCATAAGGCAGATAGGTGAGTGATATTACCCTTATGTGAAGAAACAGAGAAAGGCAAAGTGACTTGCAAAAGTCTGTACAATGATTTAATGTTACGTCAATATTAAGACCAGGACTTTTCTAACATATCCCTACATCCTTTCTTCTACATTATAGTTCCTACCACATCTATTAGTCAGCCTGGTCTAGTGGGAGGTGTCCCTGCCCATGGGACCTAGACTATCTTTAATCTCCCTTCCCATCCATACCATTCTATCTATGATTCTGTGATTTTATGATAAAAGTCTTTGATACTAAGCATAATATTTTACAACGTAAAAATGTAAGTGACCTGCTGTTGAGAAGATATGTTTTTATTCATATTTAGTTCTGTGATTAAAATTAATTAAAAATTGGTCATCAGTTAGAGTTTCAAACGTCCCTTTTAAAGTTATACTATCAATAGCAAATATACACTCCAGTCATCAAGCATCTGAAGTAACAGTATCTGAGAGAGAGAGTGAGAAATAACATTGATTTTCTAAGTGAGTCTGATAGTTCTGAGAGAGCTTTGAGTATTTTGGGTTTAGCTGTTATTACCAAACCTGAAAACGCTGTTAGCAGGAGCATTGTAACAAATTGTCATCTCTCCTTCTTCTCTTTCTATGATTACATTGCACTAAGAATGCCAGAATAACACCCAAGATCTTAAAAACATTAACTCATTTAATGTGTTCAAACTTTTTATTTTCATTTCAAAAAGTACCTAAGAAAATTTTAGTCTTCACAAGTATGTGCTGTACAAAATCAGACATTTCACTTCAGTTTATATGATGCCATGAAGACTTCCTTGAAGTTAAACTTTCTCAAGTACTGTTTATCCTCTGCATTGCAGCACACTCCTTGCTATCTATGGCCTGACTCCCTCTGCACATTATCCTGATTTAAGGGGTGTAGCGATCTCTCCCACCTGCCTCATTTCAAAGAATTTGCTTGAACACTTTAGTTCTAGAAAGGTTTTTAGGAAATCTAGTATTGCTAAAAGAAAGAATTAAACATTTTTTGAAGAAGGAGAAGAATGTGAGAGAAGGAGAAATAGTTTTAAAAAGAAATGTATTGGACATTTGTTAAGAAGAAGAAAGTCCTTAAAATTATATACCAGTTTTGGGGTTTTTTCATGCAATGCTTGCCAGTATGATATTTAGCTAAGGGAACACACAGCTTTGCTGAGTTTCAAATTATTATTATCTCTGTATCTGTGGATTTATTTATTCAAGATTGGCTGCTGAAATAATTGAAAACAGTGTCTAAAATTCCACTGATAATTGCAGCCATATCCTTCTTTACAAGTTCTCTGCTTGCATGTTTTTGGGAGCATCTTTCAGTGGCAAAGAGTAGATAATTTCATTTTTTCTTCCATTGTCACCTCATGCCTTCAAAGGCTGTGAATATACCCTGAATTATAGTTTGAATAATGGAACATTTGTTTTTGTTTGAAAGCATGAAAAACTATCAGTTCAGGCTTTCTTTCTATGTTTCAGAGACAGAGAAGAAAAATCCAAATAACTTTGACTATATTTTACTAATGTATAGTATAGCATGTATGTCTATTATTATGGCATAACAACAGCATCAGAGAAAAGAATCGCCTTTTAAGTATTTAGAAGCTGTGCCCGAAAATCATCCCAATTAAAATAAGGAGAGAAGAGAAGGGAAAAAATAAATCCACATGGCTGAGTATTCTCATTAAACTCAAAGTCTGTCAATGAATATTTATCTTTATTCCTCTGCCTGGAAGGAAGGCTGAAGAAAGACTGAGCAAAACCACTTATTTCTGTCAATGAAGCTTAGTAATCAAATCCATCACCAGAAGTCCTCTTACTGCCAGCTGTCATTCAGATGACAGGTTATTTCAATATATCAGCAGAGGGCCAGCTGGCAGGGGGATAGAAATGACAGCCTTGCTTGAGCAGTGAAAAATATTTCAGCAGAATTAGCAAGGCTGAGATGCCTGTATATGCCTCAGGAAACAAGTAAGGCCAGAGGAGGGATGCATTTGAGCAAATAGGCATATTTATTCTCTCTCTTCTAGTGAGTGTAGGGAAGTATTTTTTCCAAATTGCATAAAGTATGTCACTCAGAGGTAACCTAATGTTTGATCTGTTTGATGAGTTTCCTTTTTTTCTTTATGTTTATTTCCTGGTGTTCTCCTGTCTCATACATTTAACTCTTAAAAGTTTCAGCTCAATCCTGTTTTATTGCATGACATACAGTGGTTTTTTTGGACTTCTTGTCACCTTTGTGATTTTCCTTTTCCTCCCTTTATTTTAACATCTTTGTCTCTTATTTTGTTAGTTACTTCAGAGACTTCTCAGTCTCTCTCATTTTTTCCCTGCTGTGCACTCATCTGACTTCCAACCCTCTTAGAGGTTTAGCTTTAGTTGACTTTAAAATTATCTGCTCAGGGATAAAACTTGTATTTCCAGAACTTCACCACCAAAATTGGAAGGTCCAGTTTGTAGTCCTGCAGTGTGATTTTAAGAAACTTGCACTGACTTTACCAGGAGCTGAAGGTATCAAAAGTTGTTGAAATTCAGTCACTGATTGTGAATATAGGCAAATGAAAACTTGACTTTTTTCTGCTACTCATTTTGTACATTTCTTTTATTTATCTTCAGTTTTCAAAGTGTCTTTTCAGTACAACTTTTCAATCCTGGCTCTTTTTCCATCAAATTGTTCAAAAACTACTTTACTGAATTCTCCATTTTCATAAGCAGAATGTGGATTGGAAATTAATTTGACTTGGAATTAACTGGTATTCTGTATCCTAATTTCTGTTTTCAATTGCAATGTATTAAATATTTTCACCTTTAAAACTATTTTCACCTTTAAAAATAATCTTGTAGAGTTCAAAATGTGGAGCACACATAGCTTATATTTCCTCTAATTCCTTCAAAGCAAAAATATAATCAACTCTAAAATAAAACTTATATTTTCTATACCTTAGTCACCTGAGCTATTTTATATATTATAGTAAGGACATAACATTTCTGGAAATTGGACAAAGGAGGGACCTTATATAAGGGCAAATCATATCAGTTATTTCTCATACTGAGGATTACATTATCTACAGAAGAAAGTATGCCTATGCCTAAATTAATGTTTCTTATCACATACATGCATGATTCCATCTGTTTCTTATGAAGTACACATCAACTCATCAGCGCTGATCAATACAGGTCGGACTGTGAAGAAACAACACGAATTTTTAAGCAATGTCTTGATTGAGTATCAATAATATATTTTGCTCCCCCGAAAACATTTTAATATGCCATCCCAAAATTTTTAGGGTACCCCAAAGGATTTTTGCTAGTCCATTTATGTGCCTTGTGTAGATTCAGTAAGTACCAGAACATCTTGTCTTCAAACATCCTGATACTTCAGACATCCTGAAAAATACTTTAGAACATGCTGTCTTCAAACATCCAAAGTACTTTAACATTTCACTAAAAATACTGTGAAATGTTCTAATGTTATTATGGTATAGATTTGTAATTTTAAGGTGAGATTTTAATAACAAGAGGATATTTAAAACAGAACACCACCTTTCCATTTTGAGACTGTTTAACAAACATGGAGGGTAACACACTTTTTTTATTTTTGCACAGGTTTGTTTTCATTGCTATTAGAATAGTGAATTCACTGCAAGAAAACAGGAAATAGCTCAGTTTTCAGGCATTCCTATAGCAAAAATGCCACAAATCTCCCTTACAATACCTACTTCCTTTACTGGGATGCTGACACTGAACACTCACTGAAGATATTTACTTGTCATACTTCTAATGCCATGCTGCCAGACTTTAGAGGATATCACAGCAAAATGCAAATTTTCTAAGCAAACTAGTGAGCCCCTTTCTTGAGTAAAGGGAAGGCATAGAAACCTCAGTGGTCACTAAAAGGCCTGCTGTGTCACATCTTTTTCCCTAAAATATTCTTTGAGAATGGCCCAACTCTACGTTCTCAAACAACCTCAAGCCAGCTTGCATCCCTAAGAGTGATGCTGCTATTTTAAAAGTGCAACTAAGCAAACTGTGGACACAAGCCTTCCCTGCTGCTCATGACAGAAGAAGAGATGAAAGTGCTACTTATACTGTGACTTAGCAGCATTCAATATTGTTTAGTATTTGGATATTAGAGTGACAGGTGCCATATTAATATACAGAATTGCTTGAAGACATAAAAAAAATAGAACAACTGATCAATGGTAAACCAGTCTTTAAAATGCATGACTGCAATATGTTACTAATAAAGACGCCTTGGAGGTAATGCTACTGAAAGCACAGATGGGTTCTCAGTACCCTCTCCCAATTCTCTTGGGAATTTAGTACATTACAAGCAGAAAGGAAAAAGGTGGATTCTTGTGAGATTGCACACTGGTGAATTCCATACTGGAGCTTATGGCTCTGTAATTAGCATGCCATTTCAGATATAAAAGAAATATTAGAAATGTAGAAAAATTATCATAAATGAGCCAAAAATCAATAAATTAATTTTTCAATTTCTGGAATGCATGTTTTCCTTTTCCCTCCTATCGTACTTTCCCTGATATCATCAAAGACTGCTTCAAATCAAAACAAACCCAGCTAAGACGGAATGTATTATTCAGGGCTGGAGTCAGACCCAGTTTCACTGGGACAGCTGCACATCATGTATTCAGCATCCCCATTTCCCACATCTCCCACACCTGTAGTGTATTACAAGAATTAATATTCACATGGTGAAGGTTACAAGTAAAAAATAATACAAGGAAAAAAATAAACCAATCAAAAATTATGACTCATAAAACTCAAGAATTTAGGAAAAGAATCCCAGAAAAGACAGACACACAAAAATTGAACATGCTGTGGAAATCCCCAGAACATTTTTTTAACTCACCACGTTTTAAATTACAGTAAGGAATCTGTTTTACTATATTTAGGTAAAATAGTCAGAACCACTAACTAGGCTCTTAAAATCTTCTGACAATACATGTTTTTAAAAGCTGATTGAATGGTCATTTCCAATGATTTATGAAGGTCTAGGGCAAAAGTTGATGCTACCAAACAGAGAACATAGGCACTTAAAATGCTGAGACGATGGTCAAAATGCTACTTCTGAGAGATATGAACTGATAAAGAAATTAATAGGACTACAGTCAGTAAGGAAAGAAACTCCCTCATTTTTCAAGATAATGCACAATTCTACTTTCACTGACCTGGCTAACAAAAAAGAGTTAATGTACTAAATCAGTGCTTAAATATATACAAGGACATTTGTTACTACTTTTTAGGAATCTTTGTACAGAAAGAAAGAAAACAGTCATTATGAAATATTATCTCATACAAATATTTAAGGAAAAGGGTAAATATTTGGTTGGCTCCACATTGTGGGCATCACTGACTGTTTAGTTATGAAAATTGCTCAATGGCCTCTGCATTTCCTGCATTTCTTTTCTCTTTGATACTCCCTGGGAAATAGTAATAGACAGCTTATGTATGTTTAACTCCACAAGATGTTGCCAAGTTCCATTAATTACTCAGAGTCTTCTGTAGTTTTAAGAAGATGGGTGTGACCCCTTGTTTCAGCAGGCTAGGTAAACTGTTTTAAAGAATTGCTGCCACTATATGATGGTCTTCAACACAGATGCTGACTTTCTGGGCTTTTTTCCAATTAATTTCCTTTCCTTTTCTTTCCCCATTCTATATGGTTAGTCCATCTGTCCTTTTAATAATTTGTCTCATGGTATCTTTCATCTTTCGTATCCCTACCTAAGCAGTAGTGAAAATCTTCACATGCACTCTTTGTCCTGCCTGCTACAACACAGTAGGAGTCTCCAGTCCTGTTTTTCCTCCAACTCCCACTGTGTAATTTTGCCGTACAACCTGTGTCCTACTCCAACTTGAACCGTGCCTTTTTCCTCAGCACTTTTCCATCCAGTGACTGGGATTAAGCTTGACCACAGCTGATTCACTGACCAGATGATCAGACACTGGGCTGCTTTAACCGGCCAGGGCATGGCATCCTGTTGTAAACATCACCCTACTCCAAGGATTTTGGGAGCCAATCGGTGGTGTTGGACCATATATGTAAGCATTCTGGTTCTGCTTGGTCCATCTGATTTCTACCAGTTTTTTTCAAAACAAATAGTGTTTGCTAAGTTATTCAGCACAGTTAACGGAGAGTAATTACAGGTTCTTCATATGAACACAATTTAGATAAACTTACTCATGCCACGTCCAGCTGTACTCCATCCAAAAAACCACAGTGAGGTGAGCCTGAATTATTGCAGTTGATATCAGGATAGCTCTGGAGCCATGTGACTGCTGCACAACATCAGTAGGTGCATTGGGGTTTTATGACATTGCCAGGGAGGAAGGAAACAGCTGATATGGGAATCTGGGAGGCATTTTTATTAACCTTTTTGCTCAATTGATGGATTTAAACCACAGTTCATACAAAAATTTGTGGAATACATTATAGGTCCCCATTCTGCATGTTTGACAGTTACAAGCTTAATCATAAATAATACATAAATAATTTACATACAGGTATAAATGCATAAGTAGCTACTTTTATGCACAAATAATTAAATTTATACCCTCAGCTATTTCAGCTATAAACAGGCAACTGTTTCACAACAGTTTATAAGCATTCCCAATATTCATATACACTTGCATAAAAGAACATTGTAGAGACTGATAAATTGAAGGTATTTGATTTCATTTTTTCATTTCTGCACTTTATTATTTGATATTACAATTAGTATTTCAGGGAAAATGATCAGGAAATACTAGTATGTATTGAAATTTATTTTTATCTAGGTAAGGGGATAGATTCAATAGGCAAGATGAATAGGAGGAAGATAAGGAAAATGAGTTTGAGAGCTGGATCTTATCACTAACTGGCTTTTGTAATCAGTGATTGATAATTCCTTCTAGAATGAAGGCAAACCTAGAACTGAAAATTTAAATAATAACAAAACACAAAAAGTAATATAGTGCACTATAGCCCCAAAAGATCTTAAATTAATAAAAAATATGGACTAAACAGAGTTGGAAAATTTCAAAACCTAAATATTTCAGACAAACAAATATTTTAATAGGAATCCTTTGAGCACATTTTAATACCCCAGACAGATTTTTTAATGTAAAAGCTGTTGCCCACAGATTGACAAATCCCCAACTTCAATATTAATATTCTCAAACGTGTGATTTGGGCATAATTTTCCATTGCTAGCAATTTTTCAGGTAGTGCTTTACTACTCTGTAGAACTTCACTCCCTGCAACCACATAGAAATTACTTAGAACCCCTCCTAAAGTTGAATTGAATCTTCATGAGTTATTACATTTAGTATTTCTTTCCGAAGAAGACTGACATTTAAATTCCACATTTTTGTGTAAACACAAAATCTGCTTTCAAAGACACTTCATCTTTTAATATTTTTACCACCAACAGTAATTCCAAAACTGAAATTAATCATATGTATGTTATCTACCTACTAGTAAAGGTGCTGAGAAAAACTCATGTTGTTTTCTGTGACAGCAAGAGCAAAAAGGACAAGATTTATCAGAAAGAAAGAGCAGTTGATCTTCTTAAGAAAACAAATCCTAACTTGTGGATTTATCGCTTTAATCACTTCCAAGTCTCCTTCACAGATTACAAAATATGGAGATTATGCTTTTAAAAAAAAATTAATCTTGATTTTAATTATGACAAGTGTATGAATACAATAAAAAAGTAATTATTCCTCTTGTGAACCAAATGTGCATTGTAACTAAACAGCTTGTCATAAATTAATGGTATTGGTGTCCTGACATTTGATCTACAACACAAAGAAGAATCTTTAAAGTGCTCTAAAACTGCTTTGACAGATAGCCAAATAGGTGTATTTTAGATAAACTCATCCAGCTCATGCCACATAAATATGATTTCATAATGGAAATGTAAACATTACTTTATTGTACCCAGTTTGCCTTCATTATGTGTCTGATATTTGTACAAGAGATTGTCACAGGTGGTTAATAAAAGTAGAGTAGGAGGAGTAAGAGATTAAGCAACAGAGCTCTGTATCATTCCCAACATTAGGTTTATGTACTCAACAGAAATTCTTTTCCCTATCAAGTGTACTTGATCACGCAATCATGGAGCTTGCTCATGCAAGCAGTGAGCTCCAAATGCTGAAGCCATAAAAACAGGATCTTCAGATGCAACAGCAGAACAACATTGGTAGGTATGACTTTATATTAAGCTATGCTGCTGCCAGGGATTGGCACCTCCATACAGTGCAGGGTGGACTTGCCAGCTCAGCTAGCACTGCCTTAGGAACCTTCTGCACTGCACTCCTTTGAGCAGGGAAGATATGCCCTGGAAGAGCTTCTTTAGCTTAGCAGAACCACACACAGGAAGATGGTTGCTTCTGTATGGACACACTGTTCAAAGCCAGGAATGCACGAGGTATAGAACTGCAATGTAAAAGTGGAGGTCATGGTGGCACAAGAACAGGACACAGACTCCATATTCTGCAAGCTGTGTAGCAGTATCTGAAGCTCAGCTCCCAGCTATGGCACCTTAAAGACCTCATAAAAGCTTTAAACATCCTTTCTATTATTCGCAAGAGCCCTGCTTAACTGTGGAGAAAAAAAGAGAGAGTAGACTTCGGCCTGTTCACAGAGCTGCTTGGACAATTGTCATGGGAGATGGTTCTGGGAAAAGTACAGGTCCAAAAAAGCTGGTTGTTTTTCAAGGATGACCTCATCCAAGTTCAAGAACAGTCCACTTCCTTGTGCAGAAAATCAAGCAAAGGAGACAGGAGGCCTACATGGATGAACAAGGAGCATCCGACTACCCTCAGACACAAAAGAAAGAATGTAAGAGGTGGAAGCAGGGTCAAGGCACCAAGGATGAATATAGGCATGCGGTGCAGGGATAGAAGCAAGTCAAAACCCACTTGGAGTTAAATCTGGAGAGAGCCAAAAAGGGTAAGAAAGAAAGTTTCTACAAGCAAAAGAAAGCCTAAGGAAAATGTGGGACAAAACAGAGTCCTGAGAAACCAGCCCTAGGTTACCCTGTTCTGAACAGAGGGCTACACTGAATGGTCTCCAGAGGCCCCTTGAACCATCCTGTGACCGTGTGACGACCCCAGCATACTCATCTGCTATATAGCTGTAAAATCCCTGAGCCATGGCTGACTTCAAAGGACTTCATGTCCTGTTCATCAGGAATCACCGACAGTGCAGTATCCATGCTGGCCTTTTCCTTTGCAAAGGAAATGTGAAGTAACAATGATTTTTATCCTATTTCAGATAAAGACCTTTCTGTCTTGTGCAAATGCCTGTATAATAATAACTGACTACCACAATACACCAATTTGCACTTTTACTGTTGTGCATATGAAAGAACATATAGAAAAGACTTCTGCCTTTACAGAGAGAGGATGCCATTACTTATTAGTGACATTATAGAGACACTTAATTACATGTGGAGTAAATAGAGTGTTGCCAGAATAAATTAGATGGACCTAAGATATGAGATACATCCACAAATTACCAACTTTTTTCTCAGATATAACTATGATTATTTATCTCTGAAATAATCAGTGTTACTTCTGTCTATAGCTTTCCCACAGTAATCCTTCTCTGTTTTCTGTTTTTATAGCAACACTGGTCAGTATTATGGTGCCAATACCCTAACAAAATGACACAAAAGAACTAACAACTAAACAGACCCGAAACTCTGTGAGTGTGCCACAGCCCAACACTGCTGTATGAACACTGTGTCACACAGCTCTCAGCAGCAACTTGCTCTCTCCATGCCCTGCTTACCCTGGCTGGCCATGCTATTCTGGCTGACCCTTTCTTTGTGCTGATAGAGTTGAAAACACACAAGTGTTTGGCATCCTCTGGTACATGCTTGCCTCTTTCCCAACAGAATATCTCTCTTGGAATATATTCTGACTGTGATGTAGCACAACTTCTTTACCTTTCCTTGGAGAGCTGCTACCTAATCAGTTCATCCAGTAAGCACATATCACTTATTTCTATCTACAGCTCATTGGAGTTTTCCCTATTAAATGTATTTTTTTTTCTGCTATTTTCCATGGCATGTCAAGATAATCTAAAAATTTTAGTGTTATTCTCTACTCCATGAGCCATTAGGGATCCTACACAAATACCCAGAATCCCCCAATGCTGCATCTTCCATCCTACTTCAGAGTGCCGTCAGTCTCCCACAGCTTAGCCTGCTCTTTCCGTCAGCAGTTTAATAGTTGAATTACAGATTCAAATTAGAAAAAAAGTGGTACAGGACCCATGCTAATTTTATATTGGTAATGGGAAATACTATTGCAGAAAAAGTCATTATTTTAGAGAAAAGATTTTCCATTTTGACAATAATCCCAGCTCTTACAGTCTGATTGAGTGCCCGACCTTCTTTCTTTCCCTTGAATAGGCCTTTTTGTAGCTTGCTTCTAGATAGCTACAATCAAGAAGGGGAGCAAGAACTGCAGTTAATCACCTTCTTCTCCACAGATCAGAAATGGGTCAAGTGTAACCGTCCAGTATCTGAACCAGTAGTGTTAAATAAAGAGAATTAATGTCTTTATGTATACACATGTTGATGTGACAATACAGTTGAAAATTCTTTTAAAAATCAGCCATATCTATGAAATACAGCAGCATAGTTCTTTCTGTTTATCATAAGTCCCTTTATGTCATCTCTTGGTGAAAAGCACATGTAAAATACTTGAGTGACTGTGCCACTTTTAAAGTTTCAGTCAGACTCTGCAAAAGCTTCAGGATAAATACATTTTTATTTAAACACAAACAAAAAGAAATACTACAGTTATTGATTGCAAAAGTAGTGTCGTCTGGTTACTATTTCAGTAACAAATAACTCTGCCAAACAGAGAGTGTATTCCTCAAAAACTTCATTATCTAACACCCCAGCTTTGCAAGTACTTTTTTGTGTGCATGGTTACACACATAAGTAGTTCCTTTGATTTCAGCAATACTTCTCTGACTGCATTTACCTTCCAAAATGCCTTTTTCTTGTCTGAGTTAAGCAGATCACAAAGTCAAGGAAAAGGAAGACTGCAAGAAAGATGAATCAGAGGGATTTGGGCAAGGCTTCTTATGTTATCATGGGAGAAAGGTGGCTGCTTCTCCAAGAGAGCTGCTTAGAGAAGAAGCTTAACTCAGGGCTTCCCAATCACCTTCCTGCAGAGTCTGTCCAGCTCTGGCTGCTATTTAGGAGATTAGCCTATGAAAAAGCCCAAAGTTGGATGCCTAAAGCCCGGGTTAAAACCATGCTCCATTATTCCCAGTGTTTGCAGACCAGGAACTGAAGCATATAATCCACCATGTTGTGGCAGTATTAAAATGTAGGTTTTTTAGTCTCTAAATCCATTTTTCTGGCTAGACTAGAAATGTAAAGTAGCAAACATGCAAGCTTCATCCCCAAGATATTTTAGACAGAAAAAGGTTCAGCTTTCTTTTTCTCCCATAGGCCAGGTGTGCAGAGATTCCAATTTGAGAAGCATTCCCCTTCAGCAAGAAAAATATTTCATAAACTGTATTTGTGGTGATAGTGTTAGTGTTGCAGTCTAGCCCTCAAAACACTTTCTATAGCTAAGAAGTACTGAAAATCAAACTGCTTTGATATAAAAAGTTGCAATGTTAGGCAATTATAATTATAATATATTGTAGGTCAGACAAATTTGCTATTTGGTCTTAAATGCTATGCTAAGTTGACACACACACTCACTCATATACGGGAATGATATATTGACCTAATTAAATTTTTATTGGTAAGCATCATGGTAGATGTCTTTTTCCTACTATGTCACATACCAGTAATACCATCTTTTTAGTCTACTTGGAGAATATATTAATGCTTTCAGTTTACAGAATTCTCTTTTTTTAATATCTCCCATGTGTCAGCAAATACACAAAGAACATGAGTACATAAGTCAGGGTCGCTACACGTCTAAAAGAATCTATACTTGTCATTATGCAAAAATAAAGTATTAGTAGTTGCCAATTTCATAGAAATATAATTACTTCTCATGGCTTAAACAATTGCTGTAAACAATTCTGTATTTAAGACTTTTAACCATTACATAATTTTAGCCAATTGCTCATTTGTTTCGCTGAGAAAAATGATATAACATAAAAACTTCCCTGACATACAAACACATTTACCCTCAAAATTTCAAAATTTACAAGAAAAAAAAAAAGCGTCTTTGAAAACCATTCATGCTTTGAAGACTAATAAAGACTTTGAAGACTTTTTTCCCATTTTCAAAATATTTTCAAATACTGACATCTCGCCTTGTAAGCATAGGCAGACTTTACAATCTTTAAAATTTACATTTATTTTATCAGAATACTTGTACTGCACAAGAACAAAAATATTAAGGAGAAACTGTTTCATCTGAATTAATCTAATTTAAAATGTTATTTTATAAATAATGGGCTTCAGTAATCAGCTTTTCAGTAATCAAAGAAACAAACAATAATGGTGAGTGATATTTTAAATTCCTTCACTAAGCAGTATATATACTTCAAAACTGCACAGATGATCTGTCACTTTACCTAGTTATCCATCACTTAGTGATAAAACTGAAGTGTTGCTGAATGTGTACAATTTATTCAGTGTTCCAAGGTTTCAGGCAATAGGATAAAACCATCCTGCAGTGTGGGGTTTTTTCCAGCGCTGAAGTAAACACCAGGGAGTTTAATCCACTGTCAGAGACATTTGCCCTTTCAAAAAGCAATGCAATCTCAAAGACTGCAGAAATGCAAAGCAGCTGTTTCAAAACAAGATGAAGTAAGTCTATTAGTTCACTGAGTGACTGCACTTGGTAGCTTTTCAGCAGTGGAAGAAAATCAAATCTAACCCACCTAGAGCATTCAGCCACCCTTCTGTGAATCTTCTGCATTTCTTCCTTTTCCCTGTTTACCACAGAGCACAGTATCACAGCGTTCATTTCATTTGTCCCCTTTGGTTTATTTATTAGTGTCGGACCAGACAACATCTTGATCCTGCTCACTGAAACGAGAGGACTAGCAAATACACTGTCCTCAGAGCTCCCCTTTCAAGTTCATGTTTCCTCCAAGAGTCAAAAATTTCTGTGTCATTTTGTTCCAGATGATCACATTGGCAGAATTTTGAAATAAGTCTACTCCTTAATTATAATAGAAAAACAATGTTAAAACCCTATAAATCGGTAAGCACCCGTAAGATCTTGAAAATTATATTATTTCATACCAACTACAACTTTGGTTAAAAACTGTAATTTTTTAACCAGTACAGCTATAAAAATCGCTGTTAAAGCTGCAGCTATTTCAGAAGAAGTGCCTAATAAATGAATGTTTTTCCCCTTACGTTTAAAGGATCCATTCATGCTGCAGGCATCTTTACACCCATAATACGGAATCCACACTGAGTGAATAACTGTACCCAGGGAGCAGAACACGAAAACCTTAATAACAGGCTCAGCAAGAGATCTCAGTCATTCTGATATCTTTTTGTGCAAGACAGGCTGAGAATGCACAAGGAGCAAAAGCCACAAGTAATTTGTAGCATTTCACAGTTACATTAACACCTCTAATTGTAACCGACAGGGCAATTAAGTCTGAAAAACATCCCAATACACTGCCTTGTACGTGACGATTGTCCCACTGAAACAACAGATCATGTACACTGTTTGGAGGAGAAGTGTTTCACTTTATTTTCCTCCATTGAAGTAGATGTCCCAGTTCATCATGCCTCATTAGAGGTTTGTGTTGCTATAAACATGATTATTTCAAACAATCACAAGCCTTTATATCAAGCACATAATTTAACAAGTCCCTTCTCAATACAAGTGTCAACAAGGTTCTTTTAAAAAAAAAAGAATGTTAATTGTTATATAATCCATTAAAATAATGAGTCTTAGAATAATGAACAGGCAATATAGGCTGAATACAAATCTATCACGCATTGCCCCTCGTGTTTTTTTTTTTTTAATGAAATCCAGACAATTCACCTCATGTGCCTGGGTTTGCCAGGTTTTGTACACTGGTTTTCCTACCAGTCTCCCTCCCTCCCACACACATGCACAGCTCTTTGTGGTGAGCCATAACAAGCCAATTTACGTCCAATATTAGCAAGTAGCTAAATTCAGCAACCACAAATTTACAGATTTTTTTTCTATAAAAACTCAATGCTTAGGGCCCAATATCTACAAAACAGATATCTGTAGGGGAGAGAATACTCGATTAGATGTATTTTAATCCCAAGAGACTGAATGCCCATTAGTAGTCAGGGTATGTTAGATGCAATCTTCAGGCACACCTTACTGTTTAGCTTATCTGAAAGGAATCCTGTTTATTTGCCCCAAGACTGTTCCACAACATGAAGTAACTAGAGATGACTGAGAGATTTATGTCAAAAATACACTCCTGATCCAAATTAAAATGCTAATGTAGATGCATCTGTGTCTGCTTCTTCAAGTAGAAAGAGAGTAACGAGTACATAATTTAGGAGGAATGCATCCCTCTCCAGTTTCTGCACATATACTAAGGATTTAAAATGGGTGGGATTTTTTTCTCTCCTCTGAGAACTCTCCCAATTCTTAGCTGTTGACTATTTAATTTTTCTATTAATCATTTGATATATACATTTGTATATCAAACTTTAATAATACGTGGCCACACTTCACACATCTGGCATTATAGGAACACAGGAGCAAAACAAAACAAGAAAAATTAAGACCAAATCTCACAACCTTACACTGTACTCCAATCTTAAAGAATATATAAGAACAAAAATAGTCTGAAGGCTGAGCAATGATGCAACTAGTTCTGGCAAGTATATAAAATAAAAAAATAAAAAGATTGATCTTAGAAAAATACTCAGATCTATGTCCAAAGAGTGACAGAGGTCATGTTAAGGGTGAGCACTGGATTTCAGAGTGTGCTTTTTTCACCTTCCCCAAATTACACTCGAGACAGATAGAGCATTGAAAGGGAAAGAAAGGGAACACAACACAACCCAAAACCATAATTGCAATTGTCGCGGCAACATATAGGCCTTTACAGGTCTTAAAAGCAAAGTGAATCCATTAAGATGCCAGCAAGATGTTAAGAGAGCTGGAGAACTTGACATATGAAGAGAGGATGAATGAATTGTGTTTATTCAGCCCGGGAAACACCAGGCTTAGGTGGGATCTCCCCACACACTTTATAAAATACCTAAAATATAGGTACAGAGAGGGAGGGTGTAATCTTTTCACAAGGATTCACAGTGACAGGACAAGAGGTAACATGCACAAGTTGCTTGGGGGAAATGCTGTCTAGATATACGAACAAAAAAAAAGCAACAGCTGCACACTGGAATAGGCTGCTATAAAATTTAGCAAAATATCTGTCACTAAAAACGCAACTCAGCTTGACAGAGTCCTGAATATTCTAATGTATGGCTTTGACTTGTTACTGAAGTTTGTACCAGCAATTCCAGAGGTCACTTCCTAACCCAGGCTTTCCTCTGTTTTTGAGCCCTGACTAACAATAGAAGCTGTACACACAAGGTGAGAAAATATTATCTTTCTTTTTTCCCTTTGGAATCCTGAGCTGCAGCATTTCATGCACATTTTTACCTTGAAAAGGATAAATAATAGCATGATTTTGGGGTTTCTTTTATGAACAATGAGAAAAGTACAGAGGAGTAGGTCTTACATCCTCCCAAGTTTCTGCCTTATCTGCTACAACTTGGTTTTCATCAGTAAAAAACAGGAGTATTCTAATGTTAAGAGGGCTTTAAAGAAGCAGAATCTCCCATGACGAGTTTGGACACCCTCCAGGAGCAACCACAGGCAGAATCAGCCCTGCCCTCCTCTCCTCCCCTTTCCTGATAAAGAAAGGCTTTGGGGGAAGAAATGGAAAAACCAGAATATCAGGTAATAGACTGGATAATCATGATGAAAATGTGAGGGACAATTTGAAGACATTGAGTTTCTGTTGCTTTTATTCTTTCTAAAGAAAGGAAGCACTTTTTGAGACTGTTTGCTTGGTAACTTGGCTTTTGTCACAGCAATGGCCTGCTACAGATTTCCAAAGAAAGAGAATTTACCAGATATCTTTCTCCATTTGTGTTTGGTCTGCTGTGGACACCCTTGGGGTTGTGGACCTGGGCAAAGTGATGGCTCTTGAGGGATTGCTTCTGATACTGAAGCTACTGGTCACAGTCTTCCATGTCTGTCTTCCTCAGAGTCATCAGTGTCCTTCCTTTTTTTCTGCATTCTGATTCAACCTTCTCTGCTGTCCTCCTTTCATTAAATACTCAGAGTATTTCCTCATGATACACTACTTAAATACCAGTGGCTGCCAACACTTGCTTATATTAGCTTTGTACAGCAATTGCAAACACTTAGATGAAATAAGTACAGAATGAGTCAGAAAATTCAGTAATACGAACTGGAAAACAGGTTTGGGTTTTGGATGGCTTGGTTTTCTTTCCTCAAAGCTGTGAGCTGCTTGTTTAAACACAGCTAAGACCAAATGATGTTTGCGTTAGAAGAGATTTTAACAGCACATGGCATAACTTATAGGAAGTCGAAAATAATGTAATCTTTTTTCCTAGAATACAAGGCACTGTTGCAAATCACA
Organism: Ptilonorhynchus violaceus; assembly: GCA_013397565.1. Taxonomy (NCBI): domain Eukaryota; kingdom Metazoa; phylum Chordata; class Aves; order Passeriformes; family Ptilonorhynchidae; genus Ptilonorhynchus; species Ptilonorhynchus violaceus. The sequence continues at coordinate 1,472,974 of VZRJ01013344.1, forward strand.
GCTCTGATCCACTGCCACCTTGATCAGTTTTTATATTAATAAAAATGGAACTGCACAGTTGTATCATGCTATATTGGCATTAGCATTCCGCTCAAACTCAGCAAATACGTAGAGAAAAGGGGCAAACTCCAGAGCAACTGAAAACAACAAAAGCAATCAATGTTTCCCCAGAAAGACCAACCACAAGTATTTGCTTGCAGAATAAAGGGCTATTGTCCAGGGGGTAAGAAGTGGTCACAGCACCAGCCTGACAGAGTTCAAGAAGTGTTTGGACAACACTCTTGGGCACATGGTGTGATTCTGAGGGTGTCCTGCACAGGGCCAGGAGCTGGACTCGATGACTTGGGGGTCCCTTCCAACTTAGGCCAATCTATGATTCTATGATAAGGCTTCTCATTTTTGGGATTGTGACCAGAAGAAGTTACAGTCTTCTCCACTGGGTGGCAACGTAGGATACAGCAACAGCAAGAAAAGCTCTCTCTGCAAGACCACCAAAACAAGGGATTTTGCTCCTGTTGCTGTTTCACTTCGCAATGCTGCGAATATATGGGCAAAAAAAAAAAAAGGGTGCTTTGAACACAGGTGACTGCTTATGGCCTAATCAGACTTGGTGCACTTCAAACAAGTATTAATATAGCCCCCTCAAAATCCCATTTCTTGTTTCTTTTTGATCATTATAGGGTCATGGAATGTAAACTAAAGTTACTGTTAGAAGTGTTGGAAACTAATGCTGACTTCTCATAAGTGGTTTTGCATATGCATCATGGCTGCAGTTCTGAAATTTTTTTATAATGAATTATTTTAAAAGTCATTTGAATTAAGTAAGAATTAATTTCAGTAAGAAAACTAAAGACACAAATAAGGTTAAACCCCTCACCCCCAAAGACTATGTCTCTGATTTCTTTAAAATACAGAATGTATTTTCTCTGACAAAATTCCCTAGCACATGACTACAGTATGTATCTGTACCTCTTAATTGGCAGCCGACAAGTGAAGGTGATGGAGCATTACTCTCAGATCCACACAAGTTTAAATGCATAAGCTCAGAAATATTTCAAACACACATATAAATGAGAAAAATTAACTTAATACACTACCTATTTATCAGGAGATGATTTTCTAGGACATGAGTTTTTCTGTTCTTAGAGAAAGATTTTGTTCTCTTTCAATGAAACGATAATCTATTTTATTTCTGGTCTAGTTAATATTTACCGAAAAAGGGGGGGGAAAGGCAGTGTAAATCCCAAATGGTTTAAGCCTTTTGAGGACTGATGGAATTATTAGAGAAAACTGCTCATCTGAACAACAACTCTAGGATCTTTTTACATATGGCTTCTCTTCATGTATTCCACTACAATTTGTGTACACAGCTGAGACAAGAGTTTTTCTTGTCGCGAGCATCTGCTTGCCTCATCATGTGTGCTGTATCTACCACTGTGAACTGTTCCAATGGCAGTGTTGAAGCATCTGCCACATAGGCTCTCCCTACAGAGGAATTCAGAGCCTTGAGGAATCTGAAAGGAAGCAGGGAAAAGCAAATCAATGAGCTTTAGCTGGTGTCTAGAAAACTTGGGGTTTTTTTACCTTCTGGTAACATCTGACTAAGGGTGGTGCACAGTGGTGCACTTGTAACTACAGCTCCCTGAGGCACAGGGTAGAAGTAACCCATTTCTGTACTTTCCCTTTGGTAGCCTTGAAATATGCTCTGAATTATCTCTATATGTTTGTGGTGGTTTTAACACAGTGGCTGATATGGGGCTGTTTTGGATTTGTGCTGAACACAGAGTTGATCATATAGAGATGTTTTTGTTATTGCTGAGCAGGGCTTAGACAGACCCAAGGCTTTTTCAGCTTTTCCTACTGCTACGCTGGCGAGGAACTTGGGGGTGCCAGGGAGGTTGGGTGGAGACACAGCCAGGACAGGTGACCCCAACTGACCAAAGGGATATTCCAGTCCATTTGACATCATGCTCAGAACATAGAGGGCGGTGGAAGAAGGAGGAAGGAGGTGTGTTTAGAGTGATGTTTTGTCATCACAGGTCACTGTTATGAGTGATGGGGCCCTGCTGTCCTGGAGATGGCTGAACACCTGCCTGACCATGGTGAGCAGTGAATTAACTCCTTGTTTTGATTTGCGTGTGTGTGTGGCTTTTGCTTTCTCTACTAAATTGTCTTTGTCTCAACCCCTGAGTTTTCCAGCTTTTACCCTTCTGATTCTTTCCCCAGTCCCGCTCTTGAGGAGACTGTGAGCGAGTGGCTGCGTGGAGCTCGGCTGCTGGCTGAGGTTAAACCACCACAATGTTCTCTTAGGGTGCAAAAGTTTTTCCACCAGACTTACATGAAGACAAGATGCAGATGATCTAAGCTATGCCACAGCTCTGTGCTGCACACTTCCAAGTGATTGCTGTGGTTACAAACAGCCAGTCCACTAGCACTAAGAAGGATGTGTCTCTCTCCAATGACTGCACAGACTCAACAAGTCCAAATTAGATGCCTACCTTTGCATAGCTATAGATGTCAATTGAATCTCACCCCAAAAAATGAAGTCTTCCTTGTACACTCAAATATGGCATTGTCAACATATGACTCCAAAAGAATCAACTATATTGACTGAAACATGAGCTAAATTAATTTTCATTTTAAGTTCTTCACAGGTGTCAAAGCAAATAAACAACTTCTGGCTGTTTGATTCAACTCTTTTTCACTACAAATATATTCCTTTACTAAGCAATTAAAATTACTGAAGAGGGAGCAGAATCTAGATATCAGCTCTTGAGCTGACTGGTAAAAAATTCTCCTTTGAAAAACTAATTCTGTCTATATTAAAACATGTATTTGAAATTAAATTATTACTGCCAAGATCTCTGTGAATACAGTCTGTGCTGTCAAAAGTCTGAAGGGCAGTCTTCCAGAATGAGCTTTCATAGGGTTCAATCACAATAAAATCTTTCCTGTGCTAAAAATCTAAGCTGTCCAGGGCCAGTCATCCTTATCTTGAGATTCCTGTTCAAGGAAGTGAAGAAAGTACAGTGATAATCTGAAAATGCAGGGGCTTTTTCTCAGAAAAACCCCTATAATGGTTTATGCAACCTCCCTCCATTAGCTGCTGTCTAGAACCCCTGCATCACTGGGTGCTGCTCTTGTACTATTCAGAATCAGTGTGTTAACTGACCATGTTTAACACTTTTCAATAGAAAATGAAACACCCTTATATCAAAAACATCGTTAGGATTTTTAAATTAGTTTTTATTTATTTTAAACAGCTTCTGCACAAGGATTTCAGAAGGCACTGTTAATAAACTTTTCCCCCCTAAGCAGAATAGAACAAGTTGCTTTGATGTTTGCACTTAAGGCAATAATATTAGCTGTCTGCTGTGCTGTCTTTATAGGTTCCACAAATACTTAATCAAAAAATGAAAACATGCATTTTTATTAGATGTAACATAGGATAGGCTTGTTACTCCATCTATTACTGTTGTACTTTTGTGTGATTCAGATGTTTTAAAGATATCGGGGTATGAAAGCGAGACATATTAAAATAAGGATTGCTGGGAGCCTATTGTGCACGGGAACATAAGCATCTCTCAAATACTGTCATCGTCGTGTTTGGAAAAAGGACACGAACATACCCATTTTAATACCACTTTATAAGAAGTGTTATAAGAACTGTTTATAAGAACTGAATCTTGACCAGAGAGGTTGTGGAGTTTCCCTCATTGGAGATATTCAAGAACTGTCTTGACACAATCCTGTGCCATGTGCTCTAGGATGGCCTTGCTTTAGCAGGGAGGTTGGACCAGATGACCCACTGTGGTCCATTCCAGCATTACCAACTCTGTGATTTTGTGATTCTGTGACTGGAGACTTAAAACCTGGAGTTCTGGATACCATAACATCACCTGTAGTGAAAACAGGCTAAGGAAACAGAGGAAAAATTAAAGGAAAAGTTAATATTCTTTCTCTAAACACCCTAACTCTCTCTGCACCCATTCCCAACTTTATCTAACATTGAAACTGAAACTTCGAAAAATATACAAAACACAAAGTTTTTTGCCTTATTCAAGAGTATTTTCTATACTGGATATGGAAGGTACTGAGAAAGACCTAAATTGATGCTTGGTCCTGCGTAATTATTTTATACAGCTGAGCCCAGTGAGCTTAATACATCACTTTGATCAGGAGATGAGTACTAACAAAAATTGATCAACAATGCTATATGATATTACTTGCAGTATAGGGATCAAAATGTGTACCCTGTTTTCAAGTGACATATTCCAAACACTTAGGCATAACTGTTCTGGATCAATCTACCAGCTTTAATATTTAGTCTTTAAAATATTTGAGGTTTTTGTCTCGGCATGGATACTTTGTAATAGTTTGAGTTTCTAGATATTTTAAACTTTGATCACATAAATTCTCCCAGTACCTTTAGACTGATGCCCTTTATACAAGGGGGAGAAATAAGTCCTTCCAGGAAGTTCTATCCAGCTATTTTGAAGACTAAACTAATTGCATGCTACAAGGGTCAATTTATCTCTTTAGTGAAAAAGAGGCCAAGAGGCCCATTCAGATGTGCATTTCTTCACACAAATACCTGCAGTAGAAAAGATGAAGAACAACACAAGTTTCAGCATGGCAAGCTCTTATTAGCATAAGAAATACATGTGTTTCAAAATTAACATGACAGAGATTCATGCCTCACACGTCTTAGGACGAAATGCTACATGTTATTACACAGCAATACGCTAGAGTGCAACCCCTCTATACAAGGGATTTTCTCAAATATACATAATGATTCCTAACAGTTTGAAGGAAAGTCTTGCTGGTAGCAGAGAGGTCTTGTTTATTATGGAAGAAAACCAGCTCATTTTAAGATTGGACTGTGTTTTATGCTTCATATTTCCTATCTCTGTCTTATCTGTATTAAGCGTGTATTTGGGAAGAATCTGCAGAGTCTCCTGTTGCATGAATGTAACAATTTAGTTCTGCTGCTTTGATCTGTTCTTCATAATAGCTTCTGATATGAAATCTTAGGTGCTACCTGAACATGAAAATCTTTCAGATCTGGACGTGGCTATTCACACTAGTGCTTGGCTGGATCATTTACTAAGCCTGCAGCATGGCATATATGTGTGCACATATGTCCTTTTCACTGGGATTTGCTTCAGTCTTTTTTCAGACAGAGTTGTCACAGAAGCACTCATAGCAGATATGCATTAACTGGGTTGCCTCATTGAATTTCTGTGTGGGATACTGCACTTTAAAAATTAAAATTCCTTCTGCACTAAAGTAGCTTCAGTTTGGGTTATTCAATAAACTGAGGTAAAAAAAAAAGCTAACATCACTGATTTCTAAGTTCACAGTCTTCATTAATGCAGCTTAATTTTCCTGAGTGCCCACATGTGGACTAGTGCTAAAAATCTTTGGCCCTAAAAATGCAGTTTTATAATAGAAACAGAACAAAATAGTAATTTTAATGAATATAAGCCAATTTGTGCTTCCAATCACACAATCATAAATGAATACAAGTAGAAGCTGAGCTGCTAAGGAAGATAAGAAACCATAACTTTTATTAAAGAGGATAAAATGATATTTTGAAGTACATGCTTGTAGACTCACAGTTGTGAATGGCAGATTAGTTTTACTTCATTAGAGAGGATTTAATGATTCTTTTAACTAGAAAAGCAGCAAGAAAAATTTGATACAACTGGAAAGAATAATATTTACTTCTAGAAAAAATAATGAACAAACTCATTTTTGAAGGCATTAATAAAACTGTATGAATACCAATTTTTTATCATCTGTACTATATATATGACAGTAACAAAATCAATTTTTACACATAAAAATCTACAGAATATTCATCAAGATGGGACTACATAAAGCAATTTTTTCCTTATATAGAGAAAAACTTATTGCAAAATTTCACAATTAGAATCAAAGGAAAAATTAGTGGTTTTCACATTAGACTCCCAAACAATTTCCAGACCTCTAAAGTCACCCTGCTTAAGTATCTAAATCGGCTGTAAAAATGTAAAATGCAAAACCCTCAGCACAATCTAAGTTTCAATAGCACATTTTCACAGTCAGTGAAAGTGTGCTATTGAATGAAAATCTGACCTATAGCTGTCACGAGAAAAGTCTTCAGCAGATACTACCTAATAACACGAAGGTTGAAAGGAACATCTGTAAATGTTGCAGTGCTGAACATCATTACACTGAAGTTTCCTCTCTGGACTGGTAAGGTTGCAGTGTTTATAGAAAACTGCTGTGGGCATTACAGTGAAAGAAAAACTCATAGACAATATTTCACAACTCAAAATATTGTTTAAAAAATTCATTGAGAGTTGCTGTAATAAATTGCCATGGCTAGAGGTGATAAATAACTTGGGTTTAGAAATATAAAATGTTTCAGAGCATCAGTGTGTGCAAGAAGCCTCATTGTAAAATATCACTAAACTTATTATTTGAAAGAGAACCTGTATATATAAGTTGAATTCATTAAGAGCATATTTCTTTTATAAGAACTTCAATGGGGCAAAAACCTTCTGTTATCTACTATGATTCATAGTTATTTATTTTATGCAAGGCTTACTTTCAAACTATGCAGCAAAGCCTCTGTTTGTGTTTTCTTTCGTTTCAATATGAACCCTTATAAAAAAAGGAGATGAGAGATTGTTATTTTTATTGCCTCCATTGTTTCATGTAATAAACAGTGGTAAGTAGTCCTGAATTCACTTGGAAAACCTCTAACAGTCATCAGATCACTAAACTAAATTCTGATGCCTATTTTTCTACGACTGTGTGAAATGGAAGAACAAAAACTTCCAAAATGAAGATATGATGATGCAATAATTTAAACTCTTAGAATATCCTTCATTACTGTTCTTTCTCATGCCTATCTTTGAACAGTCTTCTGTGACTTTATAAATGTTACAATTATTTAACATTGTGCTAATCATATTTTTCATTTTAAAAGTCAATACAATTCATAAATTGTTACCAAACTAATAAAAATTAATTCACTCAGTGCTGGAACCCTTCTATATCAGCCTCTGCTGTGCATGACAAACAAGTGCAATGTTTCTAGGGCAAACACCACAGAAAATTATATATTTGCTCAAGCAAGCAAAAGGAAAAATAGAACATCTATTCTGAGGTTATCAAATGCAACACATATTTTGCTGCTTTTATGTAATTAAATCTATTCCATACTGAAGTGTCATGAGATTTATCTAAGAATATAGCGAGAACTGGTATTACCAATATTAAAGCAGGAATGACTTTGATTGTTATAACTCATGGCAAAATAGGGAACAAACCCCGTAATTATATAAACAAAGGGATCATATGCCATCTCATGTCTTTACTATGTTGACACAGAAATATGTATCATAAGCCCCTCTAAGCCCCTCTCATTCCTTTGGCTAGTGAAATAGGCTCAAGAAAAAATTATTTGTGATTTTGGGTGGGGAGCAGTGGTGTTGCTGATTAGTCATTGAACATATCCTGATGTCAGCAGTTTTCTGAAAGAAAATGTATAAATTATAATGAAAAATCCTGAATTCAGAGAGGACCTTTGGAGCTCCATGTTCTTACAGATCAGATGACCTGATTTTTATTACAGCTCAGGTGCCATATGCTGGTGATTTGACTTACAAGCATCCCTAAAGGGGCAGCAGCAATTCAAAACAAGAATACTTCAGATTCCAGGCATTTGGATTTCAAAATTTATTTAATTTTTATTGTCTGTACAAAACATTCAGCCGATTTGTCTCAGTGCTTTGGTATCTGAAAACTTCTGGTTTGTTTGTTGTGAAATGCTACTGGTGTGAAGATTTTTGAGGTCATGGCAAGATTAAATAATCACAGTTCAGGGTCAGGCATTTCCAAATTTGCATATTTTGAGGAACTACAAATTTAGACTTGCTTTTTCTCTATGATCTGTCAATGGGGAGGCAGTGGAGTTACTATCCCTGGAGGTGTTTAAGAAAAGACTGGATGTGGCACTTATGCCATGGTCTAGTTGGAAGGTGGTATTCAGTCATAGGCTGGACTCGAGGATCTCAAAAGTTCCAACCTGTGCTGTGATCACAGCTGTAATGCTGTGATTCTGTGATAATAGGCAAAGCAATAAGAACCATAATGGGCTGGTCCTACATTTTAAGTTGTTCAGGTAAATCATTTGCATAGGTGTCGAGTGGTGCCTTTGATGGAAGTTTACATTCTTCCTTATGTTAAAAAGTGACGAATAGGTCAAATAGAAGAAAACTGAAATCAATTAGTTGAATCCCCTTACCACCATTTATCTTCTTCTGTTGGATAAGAACAGAATCAGAACTGTACTCTTGTTTCAGAATATTTAAGAATCGAAAGAGAAAATTTCCCCAGCCTAAGAGCTATGCTAAAGCTAAGCATTTATTTGATGAGACATGCTTATTATAATCACTTTTTAACAATTTGCTCAGCAATTAAAATCAATCATGCTGTTTAATTTCTCTTAATTTGGATACTTCAGATATATGTTTTATATGAAACTCCTCCTTCAAAACTTGATTAGCTGTTTTTAAAAATCTCCATTACTCCTGAAGCCTTCAGCACACATAATTTTACTATTTTTTTTTCTCTCACATCTATTTTTATTTCAGTTAAATCACTGGTCTCATGATGTACAGTATATATTATGCTATCCTCTGTATATTTTTAATTTCTCTGTCTTCACATTCTAGCCCAGCTCTCTGGACCATCAACACTGTATAAATGTCAGTTAAACCACTTAATATTTGTGAAGTGGAACAATCTCAATCTATTTGCTTGAGCTAACAGCTCCCGTTATTTTAGTTTTAATGCTAAGATGCCACTGAAATTCCAAACTGATGCATGCAATTCTCATATGCTTTGGTAGTACATAATTTATTAATTGAAATTCCTCTTTTTCTATTGAACCTAATGAATCCTATAACACTAAATTCCGGGTACTTCATCACAACACTCAGCTATGCCTCTAAAAGTGAAGCTTGAATTTCAACTTCATGCTTGACCACCGCAGTCACACAATTGGGTAACACAGTGGAAGGGCTGAAGACTCCTCTGAGATGTCTTCTCCCTCATGATGCAGTGATGCAGACCTCACAAGAGTGGTCTTGCTCCTGCTCCTACTCCTGCTCCTGCAAGTCCTGCCCACTACTGATCTTGTCAGGCATGAATACAGAAATGTGGGAATTCTGGTCTCAGGTTTTGATAAAAGTACGAGCCTGTATAGTGTGAAAGGCTAGATCCAGAACAATTTCTAGGTGCAGAATCAAGGGCCATATTTCCATGGCATTGTGATTTGAAAAAAAAAAAAAAAAAAGAAAAAAGAAAGAAGGTTTAAACCAAAAAGGGAACAGCTGAAGCATATGAAATGTAAACTGTTAAGTAAGCTTTTATTTCAATAATACCCTTTTTTTTCGTTTTCTGACCTTTTCTCATCCAGGCTTGATAATCTCTTAGATAGAATTAGAGATGGCAAAGGTTATAAGACTTATCTGATATGCAATATTACAGCTGTTAAAACCCTCGAATTGCTTGCTTTAGAAAAAATGAACAAAAAAGAAAAATGAAGAACTGCAAAGATTTTTTAAAAACACATCTGTCTTCTGTCTCCAGGGCTTTTAGCTACTTGCAGCTTGAAACATAGATACAGCAAGTAGTCTCAGCAACCTCTTCAGCTCCTGATACACCAGAATTATGTAATTTATGGTATTGTTTTCTCATGTCAAGCCCAAACTTGCAGTCATCACCAGCTATGGCACATGTTTTTTAAACAGAAGGCAAAAACAGATGGAAAGAATGAAGAATCTCAAAACAGATAAAATCTATTTGTCGTTAACTAATTTGAACAATACAGACTTTTCTCCATCAGTGCCAGGAACACTAGTGACATGCATAGATGAGTTCATCAATATCTTTATTTATTATTTTATTAGTGGGAAGGCAGGATGAGGGGAGAAAAAAAGAAGTAAAGAGAATGAGTGTACAGGTTGAAGTGTTCTTCGGTACTTAGAGAGAAAAGCGATGATGCCTGCTCAGGTCATTATTGCTTCTAAAATGTCATGATATCCTGGGATCATGACAATAGAAGCTGAGCAACACAGGATTTAGATAATCATAGATTCAGAATCATAGGGTTAGAGGAGATTTTAAGAAGTTATCCAGTTTATCTCCATATCTCTAAGAAAAATCAGCTTCTGCTGCATAATTTCTCAGTGCCTTGCCTATTCTTAAAAATCCTTCTTCAAGCAGATGCTGGACAACAAAACTACTTATTTTTGTCCTTGTCACTAGAAAACTCAGGCTAGTATTTAAGCAGAATGTATTTCAAATGCTTGCTATGCATCCTAGCCATTATAAAAGCAGATAATAGACACTTATCCCTAGATCATCACTTCTGCAATAATAATACTAATAGTAAAAAAAACCCTTATCTCAGTCAAAGTGCAGGAAAGCTTTTCCCCCTTCAGTTACAAAAGAACAAATATAAACAAATAAAATTGAACAAAAGGCATTTTGACTGAATAAGAAAGCAAAATGAAGGGATGGAAGAGGACAGATCTGAGCACCTTCATAAAGCTACTGAAACAGGAGATCAGGTACCACAATGTATTTAGTGTGCAACCAGAGGTCTTGAGATGTAGGAGCCAATCTGCGGGTCTCGGCTCCAGATGATAATCTACTCAGCAGCTCAGAGCAGCTCAGAGCTCCTGCTCTTCTGGTTTTAATCATCATTCTGTACTTCTATTATCTACATCTCAGCTCTTTCAAAAACACTAACATTTACTGACCAAAAATATAAATATATATAAATTAATATATGTACAAAGACAAAGTATTTTAGTGAGGAAATTTTTAAGTTTAACTCCTACCAAAGTGTCCTTACTTTCAAGATACAGAGCTTTTGTCAGCCATTATATCATTGGGTGGATCCAATAGTAAATATATTGCATTAATTAAATAATTTCAGTGAAATTGAATTACTTTTAAAAACATTGTGGTCTAGAATTTAGAGAGCGTTTAATTTCTATAAGGGTCTTAGCATCTAATCAATCAAAATCTAACAGTATAGTATAACAGTATAAACAAAGTAATAGTATAATCATATAACATAATAATACATACATTATAATAGTACCATATAATATAATAATATAGCTTTGAAATTATATAATATCTTAATAGTAAGTATATAAGCAGCTAAAAGTAATGATATAGGAACCTTGTTCTTAGGAAATCTTTAATTACAAGACCCTCACTTCAAATTGTTACTGAAGCATTTGGTAGGAATACTCTAAGTCATTTGGGGAAGGGCAGCAATACAAAAGCAAGGAGGTACAGTCGAGAATAAATCTCAAATACATTTACCTAAAGAAGGAACACGGCACCTTCAGAAGATTGTTGAAATCTTTGTACAAAAGTTGCCAATGAGACTATCAAGGGAGTCAACCACTCACTGGACCTTGGTGCTGCCAAAGCACTGGACTGTCCAAGAAGATAAAGAAAAGTCGGCCTGTAGCTGTTTGCTAAAAGGATGTCCATTAAGTTTCCTTAGGTATCAATCAATAAATAGCAAATAAATGACAGCTCCTGCCTAACATTTTTAGAGACACCTAGAGGTGCAGGTTGTCCACTGTTCCTTCTACTTGGTACCAGCTATCTCACACTTTATTAACTCACCTCACAGCTTTTAGTTACCTTCTTTGCTATAACCTCTGATACTGCCTACTAAAATATGCCACATTAATATCATGATTTTTATTACAAATAATTGCAATGAACTTTTTAATATGTTGGTTTCTCTCATCACAGAGGGTAGGACTTCCCGCTCAGGGAAATACTTGTTTTGGTGATCAAAGCAATAAAGCAAATACATAGAGATCAACTCTCTGAAAATCTTTCTGCCATCCAAAAATGCTAGTTTTGTAAGCTGTGTAATCTATTGATTCCAGAGATACACATTCAGGACCACAGCAGTTTATTATCTCTTCTTTGCCATTGCTGCTGAATGATGTCTCCCAAGCTGCTGCATACATAAAAAATATGTGTTTCACTTTTAAAATGTTTTATCCTCATGTCTCAACCTTTAGGTCTCTCATGAGAAACCATATATATTAAGAGATTACTTTGTTCTCCCCAGCCAGAGAAAGTTTTACGCTTGAGTCTTTTATCACACACTGTATTAAAAGGAGCATTTTATAAAGATTAAGCTCAAACAAAAATCCATACTCTTTTTCTCTAACTTTATTTTGTAGATGCCAAGCCAGCTTCTTGTCCAGTGCATATTTAGGTACTGTAAATTTGAAGGAAAAATGTCTGAAGAACACTAGAATACTTTTTTTCTTCCCCAGACAGAGATGCAGGGAGATCTTATTTACTATTTACAGGTGAAGGCTGAGAGAAGGGAACCCATGCTAAGTTATTTTTCTAACTAATCTTTACACATACATAGGGAAACAACACACTTGACTTGAATAGAAGCCGGTTTAGTGAAACATGACTTACAAAAGGAAAAAGACAAAAGTGAGTCAGAAAGTTACCTTCTTACGACATCTTCTCCATTCCAACAGGGGAGTCCATCGGCAGCTGCCAACTCGTTCCCGCACAGCTGATCCGCCAGGCCGCCGTAAAAAGATCTGTAGTGCCGGAGGTGGCTGATGAATTCCCTGCACAGGGCAACACGAGAAATAATTGACAGTGTCAATCAACAACCTTAAGCTGTCTTGCTGTTGTGTGTTTCTGCAAGATAAGGAATGCGTTTATTCCATTACTCTGTCCTGGTTCCAGCGATATTTTAAATCAATTTTTCAATGGATAAGTTTGATTCTTTTAGATACAGTTCAGTATTTTACAAAGTTGATACTTCCATTGGTCAAATTGAAAAAAAAAACAACCCTTTGCTTTACTCATGCTCTGGAAAAGGAACTATTTTCTTTTGACCTGAAATTTTCTTGCATTATGGTGATACAGTTTGCAATGCTACAGTTGGACAAATAAACAAGAAAATGTTCCAAAAAAAAGGCATAGCAAATAAAAAAATAAGTGCATATCAATAAGTCACCTGTTTTTCAAAAGTGCTATCAACAAGTCCCCTACATATCATTACAAATACTACAAAGAATATTTGTTGAAGTTATGTAGCAACCCGTTGGAACCCTGGGCTTTCACTGTAGTAATTAAAAAGCAATTTGTTATATCACTGGGTGAAATATGTAGAGATGTAGAAAATTAGGTTTATGAGTTATTAGTAATGTATTAGTGGCAAGATGGACAATTTTGGGTGTGGGTTTTTACTTCTTCTTTCTTCCTTCTTCTTCACAAATCTGGATAACTTGGCATTGGCTCAAAAGACCCGCAATGCAAACGATAAATGAATAGCTACTGGGTTATAAGTAAAAACATGTTAGTTGGCAACTTATAATTGGATAAATTAGACTTTAAATAACCTTGGAACTCACAACTCGAGGCCATTTTCCACCTTCCTAACTTAGAGAACGCTCTGTGCTGCTATGCTATAGATAAGAACTTAATAAACAACCTGATTAGAAGGACATCTCAGCGCCTCCTGCTTTCATTCCAAACTCTGAGCAAAGAACTCTCAAAACAGTAAAAGAAGAAACAGAAATGGGATTTTATCAGCAACCAACTCAAGATTTAGGTAAAATGGATTGAAGATGTGGGTGTTAAGTATTTAGTAAAGATTTAAATAACCGTCTGAAAGATTATAGCAGTTCTACCACGTGCTGTTACCATGGTGGTTTATAAATTATGTATTGTTATTTTAAATAATTGTCAAGATGCCCAGAGCTAATGATAAGATTTTGTACTTAACTCAAAACAAATTAATTACTTTTTAGTTGGTATGTTCTTAACTGAATTGCAATAGAAAATATAAATTATTTGCTTATGTATTGAAAATCTCTTCCTGGGAGACCCCTTCCTCCTGTGAAAAATTAAAATATTTATTCACTCTGCTATAGAACATGACATATTACTGAGTTATCTATGACCTGCAGGCACACAGAAAAGCACCACCAGATGCTGTACTCATTGCTCTGCAGTCCAGCAAGCTTCACTGTATGTTAACTTCTTGTGTAGTGTCTGGAATTGTGAAAAAATGCCAGAAATAATATACACATTTCTCTATATTTGGTCACTGTAGGCCTAAAGTGCTATGAGGAATTAAATTGTTAAGTATTGCTTACTTCAAATTAAAACAGATAAAACATCAGTGATTATAAACAGTCCATCATTTAAAAAGCCACATGTTCTTTCATGTAATAAGGCAAATATTTTACAGAAACCACAGCAATTTTGATTTACTCTGCCTATTAAATGTGATGTGAGTGCCCTACTAATTCTAATACTGCAGTTCTGAAAAATCACATGTAGGGTCAATTTTGACTATGCATCATATAATTGCCTATGTGCAATAAATTTTAAATATGATTCATCCATGCTCTCCTAGCCATGAATAGTCATATCTTTTTATTTCTCCACACCCAAAATCGAATTCAGTGTGCACAGTGTGTTTGCAATTTCCCTCCAAATCCCATTGAGTGGGATTGATTTTCATTTTGTCCATGCTTTATGTTTATATTCTGGATGAAAACTAGTGTTTAGAGAGTCCTCATAGAGCAAACGGTTGGATTTTCTTCTGAAGAAGAAATAAAAATAAATAAATATAGCTGTCGTAATATCTTGTTACAAACTGCATTCTAACAGAAAGGTCATTCAGTTTATTAGCAAATACATCCTGAGGCAAAGTTAAATTTAATAGAGAAGTAATAACTGATTTCAGCCTCTGTTGATGTCTGACCAAAGTAGTTAGAAGGGCAGATGGCATGAATGTCAATTTTCTCATGATCATCTTCTAGAGCAGATAGCATGTAATTATAGGCAGCTGAGCACAAATGTGCAATTACAGTCAGTGGAAGTTGAAGATGCTTTTTATCTGTTTATATGGAAATGTTTTTTTCTTTTTTTTTTTTACAATCTCATTCTCTGTGCTAAAAGTTGTCTGCAGTATGAAGTTCTGGAGGAAAAAGCATTATATACTTTCAAGTTTGTATGTTGCTATGGAAGGGTCTGCTTAGAATTCTTTTTAAATTCATCTAACAATTTTTTGGCATCAAAGAAGAGAGAAATTTCTTTTTCTTCTTGTGCCACATAGTACCAGAAAATACCAGCTTAGGTCCAATGGCAAAAATAATTTAGGAAATGTTCAGGCAGCAGCAGCAGCCCACCATGTACTTAAAAATGTACTTTCATCTGGAAATGCATTTGAAAAACATTAGGAAATCAGGAGTCTCATATTTCATGGAATCTCTTTGTTCATTTGTTTTCCCTCAGATAACTGTCATCTATCAAGTCTCCAAAGTTTGGAGAAGCCCATTCTTTTCTCCTAAAGTCTGTGGAAGTTGCTGAGAGCAAGCTGGTGCCAGAAGTACCACAGGAGGTAAATAAGTTGGAGTTAGAGAAGAGCATTTCCTTAAAAGCAGGCTGCAAGCATTTGCTGCAGTCACTCTTCCATGTGAGGTTCTTACAGTTGCTATGGGAATATAAAGTGAAATATAAAGTGGCTGTGACTAATGAGGAAGGAGGTGATCCAGAAGGTAGCAACTGCAGATGATGTCAACTATTAAGTTGTTAAACTGAAATCTGCATCAGTGGATCTCAAAGTTTCTTTCCCTTCCCCCTTTTTGGTGCACAGCCTGTTGCATGCAATGTAGTGTCTCCAGAATCTCAGGCAGGTGAGAGGGAAAGGAAGGGAAAACAACTTTGCCTTATGTTGCCTGCTGCTTCTCGTGCCCCTTAAGGTCTCTGAGGCAATTTTCCTTAAGTCAATCCAGTGTTCTGTGTTTTAAAACATGGAACAGTCCTGGTTTAAGTGAGATTTTAGAATATAGTTTTGTGTTTGCAGAGTGTTAGCAATGAGAAAACATCAAGAACTTGCTTAGCTACACATAAAAGAGAAATGTGTGCCTGTATAATGCGTATTTGCTGGCTGTCCTGGCTAAAGCAAACTTCTTGTTCTGCAAACCTTTCTGAACCCACAATGTTTTCCAAAACCTGTGTTTGTATTTTGGTTTGTTTTTTTTTCTCCACTATTTAGTGCATGAAGGTCCTTACACTGAGAAGAATGGTCTGCCTTTGAAGCTCAGAGGCACTTTTTCTTCTCCAGACATCAGGAGTGGGCAATTATTCCCTGCAATTCTCTCACTTCTGTTTCCTTCTGCACTACAAAGTGAAATGACAGGAAAAAGAGAACAAAGAAAACTTCTCTGTATTTTAGCAAACACTATGACTGAAATGAAATTTCTTATTTTAACTTTGTACTTTATTTGCATAATAGGGCCTTTAGTCTCAAGTGCAGCACTATCCTTATGGCTTACAGTGCTATTACTACTTATGGTCATTAAGGACTTGATTAAACTGTCTAAATATAGATTGGCCTTTGAGATTCCTTCAGCTACCCAAGATATCTGCAGAAAGCTGGAAGCTACCACAGAACCACAGAATATGTTGAGTTGGAAGGGACTAACAAGGATCATTGAGTCTAACTCTTAGCCCTGAAGAGGACCATCCCCAAGAGTCACACCATGTGCCTGAGAGCATTCTCCAAACGCTTCTTGAATTCTGTCAGGCTTGAACTCTATGATACAACTTATAGGACACTTGCATCCTTCTTGGCAGGAGAAGATCTGTTGGGATACCCCAGGGTATCCTTGAGTGGCACTGGATTCTTGTAGATGTGTGGGCAGCTGCACTGAGTTCCCCTTTCCACAGACTGCAATGGCAGCACAAACACCTAACTCAATACAATTATGCAAAGTCCACTCTGCAAAGCTGAGCCAGTTTTAAATGAATTCTCCAAGCCTCTGCAGTCACCTCAATTCACTATATACTGCCAAAAGAGCCAGAGAAAATAAAATCAGCAGGTCTTGCTTGAACAAGGCTTTTAAGATTTAGTCCCAAATGTTTAGTTGTCTCATTTTTTACAGTAGAAAGATATGTAAGAAAAGTCATTCATTTTATTCTGTCTTATCAGCTTGTACAAATAGTCTTCTGTAAAAAACTACAGTCACTTTTTGTCAGATTTAATAATGCCTGCTGATTGTAAAGTTAAATGTAATTTGAAAAATTACACATAGAAACAACATTCATATTCTATCAATGTTATCCACTCTCATAAATACTTTAAACCACATCAAATGACTCTGGTCATGTGTCCATTATTTCCGAAAACAAAATCTAGTCAAGAAATTAGTCTTTCCAAAATGTAACAAAGTAGACTGTGTTGCTAAAATGTTTCATTCTTTGGAGACTTTCGTAATGCATGCCTTTGCATTGAACATAATCTACTCTGTTGTAAAATTAATGGCTTACTTTATTCTTTCTTTATGGCTGTAAAACTAATGTCTTACTTTCTCCTGTTGGTGAGTGTTTCTTCATTGTCTCTTGAGAACATCTTCAACCCTTGATTACCTTTGTTCTGATCAAAGGAGCAACCTGGAGACTGTGTAGGCTTCCTTACAGGAGGACCACAGATCTTATTCACCTAAAAGGAAAAAAAAAAAACCAAAAGGAGAAGGAAAGAACATATGTAAGAAACAATTGTAACATACCTCTCTGTTCAGTTTCAATCCATGTTAATGAGAAAGAAAGATTTGTAGACATTAAACTAAGAAAAGCATAATTAAATATCATACTTTGCAACACATAATTTGCATCATACTTCACAATATCCATAATGAATGCAGCAAACACATAATTAGTCATTTTGTAGTAGGAAAAAAATAATAAAAGCATTCCTTTGGAAGGAATACCAAGTGTATAAGAAAGTCACCACATGTATTTTACTGATTGCGGCTTTTTTTCTTCCCATAAGGAAGAGTATTATTATGCAGACAATAACAGTAACCTCAGAGAATATGTGTTGTGAATAGCGGTATATTCCCATTTTTTCTGTAATATATCCCAATCAAAATTTTAATATGCATTGAACTTTGTGATTTCTTTCGGGGTTGATGAATTATTATGGCATGTTCAGCACAGTTACACAAAGCATATAGTTAACAGTGAGCATGGCAGAAACATGCATTACAACAATGCAAGATGTTAATTTAATGATCTGAGATGTAAGTTTAATGATTTTGGACCACAGAAGTTGAAAATATCAAGGCATTTTATGTATGGCTTTCCGATCTCGATGTTAATAGATACAAATTCACATGACCTTCCATTTTCTTCTTTGTAAGACATGATACTGAGCATTTTGTATGATAGAGGATATCAATTCATGCTCATAGCTCATTACTCTTCCTAGTAACTGAATAAAAATAATTAGGGCTATATATATTTATTAAATAAGAGACAGTTATGTTGGGAATCGCATCAGACAATAATAAGCAGACTTAACAGCAAGCATTTGTGTAAGGTAGCACTGGTGAAAAACTAAGACTGTGTGATTTATGAAAACTTGCTTTCACAGGTAGTCAAGTTTTAAAAAGAAACAGGGAGAGAGGAGATCAATATTGCCTCTAAGACAGGGATCCAATTTTTGAAGCAGAAACATGTCGCGGCGTGGCCTCACCCAGCTAGATGGTCAGTGGCCGCAACCTTCCCAGAAGCCTCACGCTTGCCCGGCAGTACCTCGGTGCGGTGTGCGATAGTTGGTGGGAAAGGTACAGTGCCGTGCCTTCCCTGGAGTCCCTCGTAGGTTCCAAGGCTCCCTGAGCCTTGCCATCCTGGGTGCAGGCTACCACCTGCGGCCAGTAACTCCAAGGGGGGCCGTGAAGCCACCACACGTACACCCGCTAATCCCAGCAGCGCAGATGGCTGCGCAGGCAGTTGCACAGTCGACGCCTTAAAACAGGAATAAAGAGTCGGAGGTGGACTCTCCTTATGATGTTCCACAGAAGGTATTTATTCTTGGAGGGTCAGGGAAGGAGAGCCAAAAGCACAGGGTGACACAGGATTACATACCAAACCAAACAGGGGCGGAGAGAACACTGAGGGCCAATCACATGAGGATCAGGGGGAGGAGAAAAGGCGGGGTAGCAGTACACAAACCAATAGGGGTAGGCGAGGGGAGGAGCAGGGGAACAAAGCCAATGGGGCATCGAGTGAGGGAGAACTTTCCAGAACATTAACCATATATAGAACATAGACTGACAAGCATAAACCAACTGAATGGGGGAGCATACCACTCCAAGGACTAGGTAGAAGAGACCTTCCTCCTTACCACAATCCAGGGGGAGATCCTGGACCTCGGAGCCTTTACTTAAAACAACACCTGGGCTCCCTGGCCCCACTGGCTCCTCGGTCACTTGTGTGGCTGGCCTATCCTCTGCAGCATCTCCAGCTGCAGGCCAAGCCACCACCATAGAAACATATTCAAAATACTACCATGAAAAGGAAGAAGTGTATCTGTTATGCAACAAGGATTATTGTTTCCTATTGCATTTTATATCCCCACATGTAAGAACAGAGACAGCAAATAAATCTCATTTTCAAGTTATTATCACACATTAAAGAGAGAAGTGCAAAAGAGACCACCTTTCCATCTAAGAACTCCTATAGTGCTAGTTAAGAAATACATTTAAATTTTAAAATAGAATAAACACATCTAATTTTTATGAGTTTGTTGTAATGCATGGTGTAAGTGGTGATAATGAAAGACTTATTGAATACACTTACTTACGCCAGTGAAAAGAGGAAAGAATCAGCACTATTACTACACATGAATTAGCTTCACCTTATGAATTGAAAGTGAGGGTAAAGTTGGAAGTGAATAGTTCTTTTAGGCTGTGGTTCACATGTCACAAATCAGGCAGCCAAGTCATAGTTTGAATTTCCTTCAAATGAGGTGCATGAACTTACCTGCAAGACAATTGTCTCTGGACATATGACTAATGTCTTACACTTTGAACATCACTTGAAGTATTCGTTTCACCATTTCTAATTAGAGGCAGTGTCTCTTTGGACAGCATCTTACTACATTTGTTCTTGTCCTCAAATTCAGTTTCAAACCTCCCTCACACTATTTCCCCCATTACCTCTTCTTCACATTGTAGCACAATCCACCAGCTTAACTGGACTCCCATTTTCCTCCCTGTAAGTCTCTACACTTTTTCTAGGCTTCAAGCATCCTTACGAGAGTTCGCTCCTTCAGTGTAAGCCTCTGCAGCAGCTTATCCCACCAGCCACTCTATGCCAATATACTGGAGATCTACCAGAGACACAAAACGTTTTTGTCCTTTTACTTGTCTCACTTTTCTCATATTCTCTTCTGCTCACTGATGTGACACAGGGAGCATTATGCTCACGATCAGCTTTTATGACAAAGCGACTGATTTTTTGAGCTGCCTCAGTTCCAGCTTGCCATACGCTCTTCAACTACTTTTTGTCTTACCAAGAATAAAAATAAGGGTTTAACAGAGTGAGAGTCAGATCCAGATATTTGGGAAGGAGGCCCTGTCTCACAACAGGCATGGCTCAGGTGTGTAGGTTGTTGTAGGTCTCAGGTGCTTTGCACACCTGAACAAGGCCCCTTTGCTGTCCAGGCACTCACAGAGACTGACTGCAGGGTGGGAGCCTGTGAGGGGAGGATAAATAGGGTGCAGATGACTTGCTGGCTAATGTTAGGCCCTAAGCAGACGAGTACCAGTCCTTTAGGTCAGGGGGGAAAAAGAAAGAAAAAAATAAATAAATTGGCTCCAGTTAAGTGAACTGAAAAAACCCCATATACGTTCACCTTCACTAGGAAAACAAGAGAATCCACAGCTATCCATATTTATTGAATTTACAATAAAGTCTCATTATATTTTGCTCTGACTAAAATGAACAAAAAAAAGAAAATAATTTTTACAGTAATAGTGCATGGAATATGGATGACACTTGTTTTACATGTGTTATACATAAACAGTTGTTTCAAAACACTGTCTTAACAGCCTTTCTCTCCGTTTCTTCTCTTTGAGTCAATGTCTCAAGAAACGACTCTGCAATACTAGGAAATTTGCATTCACTGATACATGTAAATTCAAACCTTGGTTTCAAATATAAAATTTTTCTTAAAAAATAATCTTGAGTAAACTTTATATATAAAAATAACATTAAAAGCCAGTAATTACCTTCAATGTCTTTTTCAAGAACTGGGTTTTTTTGCCCAGTGTTGGAAAAATTTTAATAAAAATCTGAAAATTCTAATAAAAATCGTTTGCACAGCACCACATACACCTCTGCTATTCTCACAAAGACATGCATGACAGTAATCACACTGCTGAGAACTCAGTTCTGTTAATGAGAGCAGCAGCACAAAATTAGCCCTTTAGCAGAGTCACTTATTCAGACACAGTTTCTGAAGGATGAGCTACTTCAGCATTTGCAATGGTGATGTCATCATCTCTGTTGCCTTTCTCATATCTCTGGTATTTACACCTCTGGGACCACTGACCGACTGGCTTTGTGTGGAGTTGGTTCTTCTTTCTGTTTGGTACATCGTGCTTATATTGCTCACCCAGCTGAACCCAACCTAGGGTTTTTAACCATTCAGGAGTGGCTGTCACTTCTATGTCATGTTTAAACCATTAACTGTATGTGCATGACAACTTTAGTTTTGCCTCCCTCACTAGCCCAGTCTTCATTATCACCTGGTTTCTTCAGTAAACTTGTGCACATGAAAAGGTCATATACTCTTACCTTGCCTTTAGGTGCCTGCCTGTTCTGTCTGTGAGCCAAATAATTTATAACCAAAATATGCCAGTATCTCATTTCCCAGTACAGAGCTGATGATAGTCTAAAAACCAGATAAATACAGTTTCCATAATAATGTCTGCTTTTTATTTTATTTTTTTAATGCATTCTTTGTATCTCCAGGAAGGAGTACATGTGCTAAGTGTAACACCATCTACTTGTATACCCTGTGTTTTCTGAAGGACTGCAACTATATCCATTAGCTACATTGTTTCTTAATTTTTAGTCTTTGGCCAGTAAAATTAACCATCGAAGTGCAAAATCATTCAGTGCTGTTATTGCCAGTCTTGAGAGACTGGAATCTTAACTTTGAGAGAAGGGGAATGCTCTCACTACACTAATGAACTAATAAATGACCATTTTGCATCTGATGAGAATGTATTCTTATTGTCTTCCAGTTTCACTGGAATGGTATTCCTTCTGAATATTTCCACAAACTGAGCATTTTTTGGCTTCAAAAACAAAATCTTTAAAGAGTAGGTAAAATGATTTTCAAAGAGGATTAAAAATAGAAAAGAGAGACTGAAAAGTCCTCAGAAATAGAATTCAGGAGAGAATTACACATCTCACTGAATTTCAGGAAGAACTAAAGACTTCTATAACATTTTAAAACAGGCAAGCCTCAGCAACTTGCTAGAATTTTTTCTTTTTTTTCCCCTTTTGTGAAATGTTCTTAAATACTGCACAATATTTAAGGGCATAAAAAGAAACCTCAAAAATTATAAAACTCCTGATTTTCACAGTTCAGACAAACCTATTGTCATTATACTCAGCATGCTGCTATTATGTACAATTTGTATGCCACAGTATGATGACTGAGTTAATTAAAAGCTCTTGTAATAACCATGCAGTTAAATTGCAATTAGTGCCACACATGAACTTGATGGCAGTTTGATTTTGCTTGGTGCAATTCCTTAGAATGTCTATTTATGTTTACTTACATTTTGAAAAAACTGGAGCATTATAAACCTTTATACTTACACAGGACTGGACAACAATGAGAGTATCATATCAATAATGGTCAGACACCGTCCTCTAAGTTCACACGCTCAGTATGAGAAATCTGTCACAATTCTTTGTTTGGGTTTTGGTTTGTGGCTTTTGCTTTTTTTTCCCACTATACAAATGGTTCTTTCTGACCTCAGCATTTCTACTGAAATTATTTTACATCAAAGAACTGAAGCAAACTGAATGCACAGTCCTGTGGTGCACTTCAAACTAGATTTACCAAGTTTCAGTAGACTCAGTTTTAAATGCCTGCATGGACTACGGCCACACTGATTCCTATCGGGTCTGAGAGACTGGACCAACCTAGTGAACACTTGACACATACCCCATTTACCGGAAATCCTAGAGGTATATACATGTATGTATCAGAAACTTATAGTGATTGCTAAACTTACCAAAACATGAAGCAGTTAAACAGAAGGGAAAGGGCAATTTTCAGACTCCTGGTTCTGGTTCCCAAGTAGATCTGAGTATAAGCCTAAGACGTTTTGTATCCGGAGAGGTGTTTTCTCCCCTGTTCCTCTATGCATAGCACAGTCTCAGTGACTAGTTATGCCATAGTCTGATTTTATTTAATGCATGTTTTAGTTAGTGATTAGTCTGGTGGCTTTCAATTCTAGCTGTCAGATCACAAATTTGCCACATCCCTTACCATTAAATCGCCTCAAACACTCATGAGCAAACAGACAGCTGAAATCCAATAACCCTAAAACAAAGCTAGAATGAAATGTCAGGCTGGTGGGAAATATATTTGTTACAAATACAATTGTGATTAGTTTTATTTTCTTTTCTTGAAATACACAAGTGAATACCTTTTTTGAGAAACAGATTCTTGATGAGTCGCCAGCATTTCCAGCACCAGATTACCAATGAAAATATCCAAAACATTCATCAAGGAAAACAATGCCTTGATTGTTATGAAGTTTCCTTGGTTTGTCTTATTTCAGTTAAACCACGAGAGGGAGCATCAGCATTTCAGTATTCCTGAGCACTTCAGAAGCCTTCTATTCGTTTTGGGTTTTTTTTCTTTTTTTTTGCTTGGAACAGTTGCTCATTTAATATCAAACTTCTGTTTCAAAGAAAAATGCATTTTGATATATGAGAAGGTACAGATGGCATGGAAGATTCCCTATCAAGACAAAAACCAAATTTTTGAAAACAAGGAGAGCAAGCATGAGGTACAAACATCTGCTTTTCCTTCAGAACAGAAAAGACGTTAATGTGAGATTGCTTCAGGAGAGAGTGGTGGAGTACCACCAGGGTTTGCAACACAAGAAAACCATGAAAAAAATCTGTATTATTTTCTTTGCTTTTTTTGCAAATTTTATCTTTATCTGTGACTACTTGAATCTAACAATATGTCTCAGACATACAGAAATAAGCAAACTCTGCAGTTACAGTGACAAATTATAAGTTTCATACTTAGGCTTACACATTTTACAGAACTTGCAGAAGTCCATGGCAAGTTAAGAGGTAAACATTGTGAACAATAGCCTAGAGAATTAGAGATCAAAGCTGACACTTAGAATAATGCCTGCTCAAATTACTAAACAACTTATAAACTGCAAGACAAATCTTAAACAGACTTGCCAGGTAATGATATTTTCAAAGCAATTTTATTCAAAATTGAAATCAAAAACTCAGGTGATACATGAAAAAGTGCATTTATAATTTTTCAAGTGAGATAGAGTTGGAAGTGGTTTCAAGCTCAAAAAGGACAAATCCAATTCAAGGCAAACTTGTGAAATATAGGAGTTTGTCCCACACCCAACTAGGTGGTATTGAGGAAAAAGAAATGCAAACTGCAGATATACAGAAAGCACACCCACCAGCAAGGCAGTGGCAGCCTCATCAGGAAAAACTGAAATGATTACATGTTGGAAATAAAAGGAAAATAATTTTTCTTTATATAAATTGAAGTACAACTTGGAGTTACTGAAATAATTATTCCACTTGATTTGGCACGAGTAAAGCATCAGTGCCATGGGGAAATGCCCCATCTCTGGAATTATTCAAGGCCAGGTTGGATGGCTCCTTGAGCATCTGGTCTGGTGGAAAAAGTTCCTGTCCATGGCAAGAGGGTGGAACTAGATGATCTTTCTTTAAAATGCCTTGCAACGCAAACCATTCTGTGATTCTATTAAATCATCACTCAAGATGGAGGACCAAGGAAGGAGACAAAAATGTAATGAGTTTGCAAACCAGCTTTTTATAATCAGAATTTTTTCATATTGTTTTGTAAAGGACTGCTGTCCAAGCTGTTGGATTTTAGGAGCCACAGTCCCCAACTTTCACACAACTGAGAGTCATATCCTCCTCCTACCACTACATCTATCAAAACCAGTACTCCTGTCCAAGTTCTTGAGACTGTTCTCACATCTTATCAGTGTTTAATTATCTCTGCTTCATGTTGGGGTTGCAAAATAAAATCTAAGAGCCCATTAAATATGAGCTACATAGTATACTTTTAATTTGCATCTTCTGGTCTTTAATTACTAAAACTGTAAATGGTTTTAATTCTGCTGTTCCATTCATGAGGGACTAACACTGAGCAAGTCTGGCAGTAAAAATTTCCTCCTGAATGGAGCTCAGAGGGAAGGAAATGATTTTTTTTTCTTTAAATGACTTAATGTCAGGGAAAATCCTAATGTTCTCAGCCAATCTACCCTGTAGCCAGAACACAGCACTGCCAGTTCAAACGCTTCAAAGGCAGCTCAACAAAAACTGCTTCTTATGAGAGGCTGCCAGCTCTCCTGATCCAAGTCTGCTTCAGTGGATGCCAAGGTGTTTCATTTATGTTCAATGAAAACACTCTGTAGTTCTCCTCTGAAAAGAAATTATATAATACCAGCAGTAGCCCTTTCCAAAGATCAGCTGCTTGTGTGTAGTTTGACTGATTCATTTATGCTCTCTTGTGGTTCAAATATACTTTTTTACTCTTTACTTCTGTGTGCCCTGCAAATACAGCTCTGACACAGAGGTCTAACATTGTGCCGTCTTGTCGGACACAGAAGAATTGTTCATTAATCTAGGTCTAAGACTATCCAGGGTCACCTGTGTAAACCAAAAGAAATTCAATAGGAAGGTGATTGTCAATGAAAGCAGAATTGAGGCTCTATAACCTTTATCAGACACACTACTCACTTAAAACAAAAAACATATTACAACTTACAATACATAAAGAATTAATGAAAGCGAAACAAGCTGGCTGCATCAGCATATCTGCACAATGTGTTTATACTTGAGGGCAGGCTGCAATTTATGTTCCAAAATTGTAAAGAGAAGAGCAGTTTTGTTAGCAAGATTCCGCAACAAAAGTATGCAAGTTAATACAATTATGTCCACTTAGATTAACAGTCATAATGCATTATTTCATTTAGCATAAGACTGTCAATAACTCTTTATATAATTGGAGGGTCACCTTTTCATGATAATAAGAATCAAAAAAAATCAGAAAAAAAAGAGGAAGGAAAAACCTACTATCTAGTCAGCATTTCAGAGAACCTATGTGTTTCTTCCCTATTCCAAAATGTAGTTTACGAGATTAGTGGGTTTGCTTGTATCTGCTGTATCTGCATATTACGTGCCTCAGTGCCTCCTCACTCTCTTCCTTGAACCTGGAAAAAACAGTTTTCTTTGAAGATCTTTTGTGACATACAAGACAGTTACTTATTCATACGTGTTCATACCATTCAAAGGACCAAAATAATCCAAGAAGCTAATTTGCTTCAAAATCTCTGGATTTGGCCTCAACAAAGTTTTTCTCTTCTAGTGCAAAGGGTTAGTAGACATGTAAGGGCCCACTGAGACACCAGAAGTCTGCTCAGCTTAGTAGCTCTCTTTGTGAACAATTACTCTGTTTCCCAACAAAAAATGAAGAGCAGAGGAAAAAAGCAAACACATATACAGTTTACAGAAAGGATTCTTAGTGTTCTTTTACACTTGTTCATGCTTTCTACTCAGCTTTGGGGAAGGAGTGAAAAGTCTCCTTTCTTCTCTTTTTGCAAATATGAAGAATCAGACTGCAGAGCTTTCAGCCTCTTGGAGAATCTTCCTTATCTTCAGTTCAGGTGCCCAGTGGACACATTGAGACAAACCTGCCGTGGTGCCAAAGCAGAGTCAGATATCTACCATATCACCTAAACCCAGAACATGGTGGCAGCCCAGAATGCCTACTCTACATTTTTCAGACCTCTGAGTCCCCATGCAATCAATGGAAAGAGGAAAGCCATTTCAGATCTGTGCATTTTGCCCAAAATTTGCCTAAGCTCCTGTCAAAAAAAAAAAGAGAAAAAAGGGGAGGTATATTAAAGGTCCTATGCTTTCCTGACATAACAGATCTCAATCTTAAAAAGCAAGTGCAGCAAAATTATTTAACAAGTAATTTCAAATTGTGAAGTGGATTTGTTCAAAACACATTAAATAGGAATGCTTAATGTATGTCATG
Source organism: Ptilonorhynchus violaceus (assembly GCA_013397565.1). Classification (NCBI taxonomy): domain Eukaryota; kingdom Metazoa; phylum Chordata; class Aves; order Passeriformes; family Ptilonorhynchidae; genus Ptilonorhynchus; species Ptilonorhynchus violaceus. Next base: position 1,500,218 of record VZRJ01013344.1, read on the forward strand.
ATATATTCCTACATTATTTACTTGGCAGTCTAGATCGAACATATCTCATATAAACCTGCACTACTCAGCATTGCTTGCCAAAGCTGTGCATGTGTGTTGAGAACTGTGGTGGGTTAGACTTGGCTAACAGCCAAATGCCCACCCAGGTGCTCTCTTGTTACTCCTCCTATACATAATAAGGGAAGAAAAATAAGATGAAAAAGCTTGTGGGTTGAGATAAAGAAAAGGAGATCACTCTCCAATTAATGTCATGGCCAAAACAGTCTCAGCTCAGGGAACACGAATATATTACCAATTAAAAATAGATTAAGATGGTGGGAAACAAAGTTCAGACTAGAAACGTCTTCCTAGTTCACCCCTCCTTCATCCCAGGCTAAGTCTCATTGCTTCATTCCCAGCTCTTCCATTGCCCCTCAGTGTTCTGCAGGGGGGTCAGGGAGTGGGGATTGTTGTCAATACCTAACACTTTGCCAGAGCAACTGCACCCATACAAGAAGTAACTCCACTGGGGGAGATACAGGGGAGGAATCTGGGCAGTTTGGCAAATGAATTGAAAAAAGCACTTTTCAGAAAAGTGTGAGACATGAACTTGATGCTGGACTTGAACGTCTTCTCACCAAATATGAGAAATATGTCCTCTCTCACTTCCATAAAAGGAAGGAAAGTTGTAAAAAAAGAAGAGAAATAGAAAAGGATATATCTTGAAAGTGGTACCAAAAGCTGCATCACCATACACTCAAATGCTGAGAAACTGAGGAATGTAGCAATTGGCTTTGTTTAGACAGTCTTGGTTTCATGGCTTCATGTTCTGCTATTGCCACACATCTGCCAGTGTATAATAAACCCTAAAATAAAAGACACCAACATGGTATTAGCAAAGTGTATGTATTTTATCTGACCGATCTGCACTTGAGAAGTAATGCCTGGATAAATGAAAGGAGCAGATCATACACTAACACCCATTTTTCCACAATGTGTGCAATGTGTTATTGCCTCTGCTAATACTCTATGCATGATTTGAAGCCCTGTTCCTACACATTAAAAACAAGTAGATCAATTGCACTGTAAAAGGACACCAGTTTTGAGGATAATCCTGCAGCACTAGGCATACAACTGACATTCCAACACACAAAAATGTTCTGAGATGTGATTACTGCTATTTTTATGTCAAATATTATAGCAGATATCTTCTTGTTATTAGATATTGCAGCTACAAAAAACCAGCATGGACATTTGTAGTAATACATAGTGTGTGGAATAGACGCCAGAAATAAGGGTAATACTTCAGACCTCAGTAAGTGCAAGCTACTGAAATATATAATAACAAGGGTGGATCAAATCAGAAAAGATGGGAAGAGTGTCAAACTGCTAGGTATGTTTAGGTGGAATAAAGCCTACTATTTAATGAAAACAACCTTTTATTCATTACAAAAAGCCATAAACACCTGATTTGGTGATTTTCACTTTGTTTTCAAAGTTCGTCATTCTCTTTTCTGATGAACCAAACTCAGTTTAGCTTCAGAAGAAAACTTTTTGACAGCAGCAAGGAGGTTTTCCATGATGAAACAACGGGGAAGTGAAATACAACACTAGAAGAATCTGAATTAGATGGAGGTTATGGCTGCAATAGACTTACTTCATTTAAAAAAAACGATAGATGCATAAAAATATACTGTATTACACAAGCAGTAGTTTTTCACAGCTACAGCTGGATGCATATCTGTGAATGGAGAGAAAGTGAAGGTGATGATCTTCAACTGTGTTAGGTTAGATATCAAACCTTCTTTTCAATCACAATTGTATTAGACTTTAAATCCAATGACTGTTCAGCAGTTTTCAGAAATCAGTTTATATCGATCTTGTGAAGTAATTTAACTTCATCAATGTATCAAGTAATTTAAATTCAGCAAAGTAATGATGGCATAGTCATATGCCAAAAGCTTCAGGCAGAACTCCACAATTTTATTTCAAAATCTGCTTTGCTGAAACTGATGGGGTTTTTTTGGTTTGGGTTTTGTTGTTTTTTTTTAAAGTATGAAAGAACTATATGGCAAGTGGCTCACTTGGGGGTTATCTTTTACAAATTGGTAATGGGAACACACACTTGCTGAAAGTTAATGGAGTACAAAGCTGAGTCTAGATAGATATTTTGGTGACAAGAACAATATACTTAATTTTCCCACAATGTCAAATTTAGGTAGGATCTGTGCAATCTCTAAACCAAAGCCCATTTTCCATCCACAGTTTATCATCAATACCTCCACTTCTCTTGAGAGCAAAAGTACCTACTCTTGAGATACAGCTTGGCTACCACCTCCTTTGAGAACCTCTGGGCCATCATTCCTTTTGCCTTAATTTTTATCATCCTGTTGTAGGAAATTTTATCCATGCTTTAGAGGTTGCATAAGGAGCAATTCATTCTTTTGCTTTGACTAAAGATCTGTGGAATAAATAGACAGTGCATACTGACTTGTGAAGATTCAGTTTTAACAACATGCTTGCATGGCAATGTTCATGAGCCATGAGATGAAGCCAGTGCCCACATCCTGCACTAGAAGAACACCATGAGCAGGATATGTTCCTGCCTTGTCCATGATGCCTGTATGCAGATCCTATCCCACCACAGCTGCTGAGTCAAAGATGGCTGGTGCCTCGGTAAGGCTGGGTGGCTGATGCACCCACCTTCTAAACATTTTCACAGATTTACAGATTTATCTAGGTTTGGAGGGATTTTGGGGGGTCATATAGTCTAACAGCCCCATTCAATAAGGGTCAGCTACAGTTGGTTGTCCACGTTCATGTCTAGTTGGGTTTTGAATATTTCCAAGTATGGAAACTCCACAACCTCTCTGGACAACCTGTTCCATGGAATTTCATGGTTTTTGATTTCTGCCCATTTCCTCTTGTCCTGTCAGTGAGCAAGGCTGAAAATAGCTTGGCTTTTTCCTCTTCATTGGCTCATATAATGTATTTATACACATTGATAAGATTTCCCCTGAGCCTCCTCTTCTCCAGGCTCAACAGTTCCCATCTCTCTCAGCCTCTCTGTATATGTAAGATGTTCCAGTCTCATATTCATCTTTGTGGCTGGACGCACTTCTGTCACTCCTTAACTTTCTTATACTGGGCAGCCCAGAACTGGATGGAACACTTCAGATGTGGTCTCAGCAGTGCTGAGGAGAAGGGAAGGATCACCCCCCTCAAACTGCTGGCAACACTTTTCCTAATGAAGCTCAGGAGGCAGTTGGCCTTCCTTACTGTGCAGGTGCATTTCTCATGTTCAACTTGGTGTCCTCCAGGAGCCTCACATCCTTTCTTCCAAAGCTGCTTCCCAGTCAGACAGCGTCCAGCAGGTATTGGTGCATGATGTTATTCCTCCCCAGGTGCAAGACTTTTCATTTCCCTTTGTTGAACCCCATCAGATTCCCCTCATGTCAACTCTTCAGCCTGACGAGGTCCCTCTGAATGGCACAACCATTTGGTGTATTCGCTACTCCTCCCAGTTTTGTATTGTCTGCAAACTTGCTGAGGGTGAACTCTGCCCCATCACCCTGGATATTAGTGAAGACATTAAACAGTATCTGCCCCAGTATCAAACCCTGGGGTCAGAGCAGCAGTAATTTGCCTCCAGCTGTACTTCGTGCTACTGATCACAATCCTCTGGGCCCAGCCACCCATCCGTTTCTCAGTCCTCCTCACTGTGCATTTTGTCAGGATATATTTAAAGATGTTGTAAGAGACAGTCTCAAAGGCTTTGGTAAAGTTGAGGTAGACATAATCAAATGCTCTACCCATATCCTGTCAATTTGGCTGCTCTATCAAGGACATCAGGTAGGTTAACCATTACTCCCAAACAACTTCTCAATTTGTTTGGAATAGTTTCCAGAATTAGTTGCTCCATCACCTTCCCAGGGATGGAGGCCAGGCTGACTGACCTGTAGTTTCCCGTATCCTTTTTCGTACTCTCTTTGAAGACATCACTATATTACAGCACTTCTGATTGTTTATAGCTAGTCACTTCAAGCAAAAATAACCAGTAAGAAAAGTAAAGCTTTAAGTACAGTCTGTTAAATTCTTCTTTCTGCTAGCATTCTATGACACAAGAAATATCTTGCTATCTTTTCAGTATTAGACAGCTGATTAAAATAAGGCAAGACGAAAGTCTCATTTAATAGAATATAATTATGTCTAAGTTTTAGAAGACACCTAAATTAGATTTTCTTTCAGGATTAGACTGAGATGAAAGGACTCAAGAGCTTCCAGAATTTTGATTTTTTTGTTATCTCCAACTGTTGGAAAACTGATAGAACACAGTGAAGACACAGTGCTTTTGGAAATCCCATTCTGAATTTTTGTAGCCTTATATTACATATAAAAGTACATACAAGAATTTTACCAAACCTGTAGCAGAAATTCCTCACTTTCAAAATGAGGAAATGCCAGAATCTGTGTGACTTTATTTTATTTTTTATGTTGTGTTTCTGATTCCCACATTTTTATATGCATATGTATCTTTTAGTATCATGGTCACATCCTTCATTTTCCTTCAGATCCCAAAATTATCAGTGCTCAGAATAGCCAATGAACATCTAAACAATATGCTTTTTAATCTTTTCTATTCAATATTAAACTCAGACACCATTGATCTTTTGGGAATCAAGAACAATAGTTGTATGCAAAGTCTGGAGGAAAGATTTAATTATAAAGCCTTGTCAATTTTCTTTCGCTTCTCTTCTTTTCCTCCTTGGTTGACCTCAGACCCATTTCACCTGCTCTCAGGTCCTCTGTTTGTTCCACTCCAATGAACCTCTCAGCTGCCAAGTTATCCAATGCATGCCAGCACAAGTGTTCAAGCACCAAAACAAAACTATGGCTAAGAGCACAGGCAGCTCCCTCAACCTGCTTGACCTTCAGCTGCCAGGGCAGGGGTGGGAACAGAGACCTGAGGACAGTGCCAGAGCAGGACTTGGGCAATCCAGGGGGAGACAGGCTTAAGCTGCTGTTGAATCATGCTGTGAGTGACACAGGAGGTTGCCCTTCCATGGCCTGGGGCCGTGGAATTAATCCAGGCATAACAGCAATGGAAACATGCTCTTATCTTGGGGATAGTAGGCTCCATTCATACCAAAACTTTGTAAATCTTGCTAAAATCTCTCTTTGTCCTTCTGTCTTAACATTCACAGTGGCTTGGATAACAGAGCAGAGGTAACATGAAACAATTTATTACAACTTCCCATGTGTTTTTTGTTTGCTTGTGTTTTGATTTGTTGTGGTTTTTTGGTTTGGGTCTTTTTATATTTATCTAATGCTTAAATTTGTCATAAAGTTCTTGAGCATTCATCAGGCTGTACAGTGCCCTCCACGGGGATTTCCTTGGCTGCACACCAGATCAGAGACCAGCATGTGGCAACTCAGGCTGAGCACAAAAGAAGCATGGGATGAGTCTGCAAGGTGCTCTGTAACAACAGGCACTTTTAGCTGTATCCAGTGTGTAAGAAATACATATCATCTTCTTCGGACTATCCTAATAATGCACACTGTTCTTGTTTTGTATGATGCAGCTCTCTTAAACTTCTACATCTGCATGAGCATTCACACAGATGTTTGCTAAAAAATGTCTGTTCCAACTCCTACCAGCTAAAAAGCATGGAGTCGACTATGATAAACAGACATACACAGACTTCAGGAACAGAAGCATCACTGAAGAAATGACAATATGTAGGTGTGAAAATACATAAATCTGTGAATAGTTGTACAACCCACACATCTCCATTAGATTCTGTAGAATAGCATAAAATCATGCCCAGGTATTGAGATGATGAACAGGTGCTGCACTTATTTGTCAGTCAGCAGAGCTGTAGGAGGCAGGAATTAAAGGCAAATTTGAAACAGAAAGAAGAAAGTGAAAGACAAATTCCAGCTGGAAACAGTGTGGCACTGCTCTGCTGACCCAAGCAGAAAAGGGAACAAGTCACAAATTACTAGCAAAAAAAGAGTTTTGTAAAAGGAAGCCATGTTATATAGGCATTAGTGGACTTTCCAAACCACACAGAGCTTAGAGCATGAATATACATCAGAATTAAATATTCCCGCAACTTGTTAGAAAAAACCCTTTATATATGGTTATTCACACAAACATACACATGAATGGATAAAAAAATGTACAACTACATGTATCATTAAGCAGGATATTTCATATATTTTCACATTAACACTTGCATAAATATATATGATGCTTTCAAACATTTAAAGATTTTTTCTCTGTTCCCTTCTTTAAAACTCACAAAATGTAACTAAATTCACTTTTGAAACTGCAGAGACTGCCGCGTGCCTAAGCAAGCCATTATTTGCTCACTCATAATCATCTTTTCCCTGTCTCTTAGAGTCACTGATGCATTAATTGCTTATCAAAACTTGAAACAGTTCATGAGTCACTCTGAAGACAAAATAAATATTAATGAGCTAATTTCAATGGAATTCATGTCCTCTGCCTCTTAAGTCTTGATACCTAATAAATGGGAAAATTTGAAGTATGAAATATGCTGACTTGATCACTGTGTTTCAAGGGATCATTGCATCATAGTCTTATTTCACCAAATTAGAGATCAAAGAGAGAAAGGACTGGGCAATCATAACAGAGAAATTAACTGAAAGAGATGTCTAGGTCTGATGCAGCTTGAGTGAAAAATGAAGTATGTGTCTTTTGAAGTTGGGAAGTGATCTTGTATCAGATGATTTTAACTTAACAGAAGTAAACACATGATCTTCGAACCAACACATTGGCAAGAAATATCATATACAAGAAATTTTACTATTCCTTACATTGAATGAAGGAAGGGAGAAGGAAGGCATAGAATTTTCTGCAGTATCAAAATTAAGCACTTTATTTCGGGTCAATATGAAATTTTCATTAATCCAAAACACTAAGTGGAGGGCTCTTCGGGCTCTTTATCCATTTAATTTTTCACTAAAATTCAGTGAAATATACTATTCTGGAGTGTACAAATTTTCAGTTTGAAAACACGAGTGTGCTGAGAGATTTTTAAGTCTGGGCCAATGACGATTCACTGCTGAAAATTTAAGTCTAAAATTATTAAATTAAATGACCCAGGATGAAATAGGAAACACAATTCCTTCCCTTGAGCCTTTACTTGCTTATTCTAGCTTGTTCCCGAAAATTGTAGGCAAAGAAGATCCCGCAGAAATCAAAGGAGCAACAGGTAGCTGTTGCCTAAAAGGCAACTGTAGCTCTGAAATAACTTGGGAATTAGAGACATCAGTGAGCCACTTTTGAGTCAAAAACCTTTTCCAAAAAAATGACAGTTTTTCTGAAGGAAGATATTACGCCTTATGTAGCTGGCTGGTAGAAAGCAGATAAAATGGGAAATTCATAGAAATTCATAGAAATGAACCCTGTTACACACTGACTACAGCAGCATGAAGAACCGATTTTATCAGACTTTGGGTCTTAGTAAGAAATGAAGAATCCCCTACTTATTATATTGGGTCAAGTTGTTTATTGTCAGAGGTCATATCAGCTGCTTAACAGAAGACACTACTTTAACTTCATCTAGTTATCAGGTATCAAGGCACCTATGGCAGTTCTAGAAGTATTACTGCACCTCAGCTCATGCCACACCACAGAGACATCCAGACACCCTCTTTAGACCTGTGTGTCCTATAAAACTAAAGACATCTCCCCAAACCAAGTTATCCAATCCAGCACTTAACACAGAATATGTCACTGTCAGTGAAGTCTGCATGTAAGAATACAGAGAAAACTACAATTCCAAAACACATTGTGGAATGAATATAATACAGGAAAAATTCAAATTTTGATACTTACCTTCATAAACTAGCGGATACACTAGCTTTCTCCCCTAACGTGTAGGTAAATAGTACACCCTTTCCCTAACAGTATCCTAAAATTCTTCATTTCATTTATTCACAGCTAACAGAACTCTCACATAACTTGCTTTTTCTCTTAAGTGTATGTAAGGAAAGACTTAGTTCCATATGAACCGTACTGCTTCCTCTGAAACCTATGAAATGATGGAAATAATATATGTGAAGTCATAGGTTCTTTAAGGCAGGCCACTGGTATCTAAAATAAAGATGGCTTGCATTTATCATTATGTGCACATAAGATAACAATTAAACAATTTTCTTCTGTTCATGAGAAACATTTTTTGTGTTCCTAGAAATTACATTGTCAAATAAAACTGAACTCAAATGTCTTCCTTACCATAAAAATGGCCAAACAAGTAATACCTATCAGTGACACTTTTCCTACTATCATGTTTGCCCCGAGTATGGATAGAACCAGCTTCTTACCTGCTCAGATAATTCTGGCCCATTGACCCGAGCCTGTACCAGAGCGTCATTAACAAGTGAGTGGAAGTTTAGAAGCACGTGCTCAATGTCGTATGCTCCGCTCATGGTGCTTGAGAGCTCCTCCAGGGACTGGATATACCCCCGCCAATGGAGATCGACTTCTGCTACGTCAGCCAGGCAGCCTCGCATGATGTTGAGGCAGTAGCCCATGCAGGGCTTGCTCAGCGTCAGCCCCTGGCAGTGTGGGCAGTACTGCATCCTCAGCAAAGCTCTGCTGCAGTCTTTGGAGAAGTGCAGGTGATCTGTTGTATTGATCACTTCAATCCCCAGATTCAGAGCCTGCAAGAAGGTCCGGCTGGGTGAGAGGGATCTTCCCATTTGTCCTATGGCCTTTTTGGGAACGTTGCCAAAGGGCCTGATGTCTCTTCTGGCCACTCGCAGGCACTCCGCGTATTCCAGTGAAATGTCAGTCAGACCAGGGTTAATCACATGGTTGTAGACTACCGGGAACAGGGTGTCAAAAAATCTATTGACAAATTCCTCTGTGCTAATGTCTGTGCCAAATAAGAAGAGTCCAACATCTGTGAAAAACTCCTGCACACGCACAGTAGCCTCAGCAGCCATGTTTCTATATGCATTGCAGAAAAGTGTGCTTGTGTAATTCTCAGCCAGTCTGATAAGCATTTCAAAGGTTTCTGCAATAAATCAATCAATGAATCAATCAATCATTATTTTTTGAAGTTTAAAAAAAATAAGAAATTAGAGTGAGAACCTAAAACAGTTACATTAGGACAACTTACAGACATCCCAAATGAATTTCTGCATTAGAATTTTTGAGGAGACAAACTTCTTACAAACTATGACAGCTGTCTTTTGTATATAGGGAAACATCTTAGAAGTAATGTTACAAAACAATTAATAATCCATATGTTTTCTTCGCAGGTTATATTAAACACAGTCCAAAAAAATATAAAAGGAAATAATTGTACACTGAGTTATTAAGGTACAAAATACAGCAAAGTCCTGTTGTATCTGTCAATGTATATAAATATATTAGCTCTCTCATCTCATGACTCATTCTCCAAGTTGCAATAAAAAGTTGAATGCTCCCAGTAACTCCAAGTCATTCCGCTTACCATTCTAAATGGACGGGCAAAAGTAACATTAAACAACATAAACAACTCTTCCATTCTATTAAAACATGATTTTTAAAAGATTGGTTTTTATTCTGCGTCTTCCAAAGGAAGCAGGTGTACCAAACACACATGAGAACATGATCTTAAACATGCTGTTTGGTCTGGCAATTGGTATGGTCAAAACCAGCTTTCCTCAGGCACTGATGGATAATCTCTCTTTAAACCTCAGGAACTGCGTAATGAATAAAGCCTGAATGGACAAACTTGCATTTCATGTGTTGGTTGGTAATCCTTAAATACACTGAGTACTTTTTAATAAAGCAGCTAAAGTATAGTGGAAAAACATTCTCTCCTGACTTGATCTACGATTTGCAGGTAAGAAAAAGTGCTGGTTTTCAAAATAGAGAAAGAGTGTTTACACTGAGGAACTCTCTACACCTGCCTAAGAAGGTTGCACTTCAGGGAAGGCAATGAAGCAATATATGGATCAAAAGGAAACTTAGAGGTGAGACTAAAACCACAGAAACACATATTACAAACATTAACCCATTTTATACACTGAATGGCTATGGCTCAGTAACTTTTATTCATTCAAGTTTCACAAGTTTTCATGTATTTATTCTTTAGTAAGACTGTAAAAATAAAGTGAGGAAAAGCATGAAGTAGAGTTAATACTGTCTAAACAGTGATATTAAATACAGGCTGAATCAAATAGTGTCAAACCATGTCAAGCAATTTCTGAAGCAATCTGAGTCTGATGGTAAGTCACTGAAAGGAATAGCAGATAAACCAGAATAAATGTGAAAAACCAGAATAAATGTAAAAAACCAAGACTGGCTATCAAAACTTTAATAAATATCTATCCATAAGAATAAGTGCCTTATATTATGATAAAAAGTTTGTTCACGTCAGTGAAAGGATTCTTGCTGACTTCAGTGGGTTTGAAATGGCATGCTTTGTGAAAAGATCACAAAGAAAACATATTAAACAGATCCGCATATACTTTGTATGCAGTCTTTCTTTTCTCCAATAAAAATGAGATACATGGTTATAAATCACAATCATTCCTCTGCTATCTATAAGTCTTAGTTTCATATTTCACACTGCCCTTAAAATTGAATTCGCTATCTCTCTTTTCCATTCCTCTAGCATTCACACAAGTAGGGAAAAAAAGGTATTGACAGACCCCAGTAAAGAGTCAGAAAGCGCATCCCACTTGTTGGTTTTGGGTTTTTTTCATGGCTATGTCACATATATATGCAAACCTCTCCTTAAGTGAGTTTCACCATAATCATTCATACATGCCAAATGTCACAGTGATTTAGCAAAGGGATTAATTTGTTTCAAAAGTCAGACTCTTAAAGTCAGTACCCTTCAAGAAGCTGTGTTCCCACTAAGGGAGACCTATTCAACACAGAAAAGCGTCTTGGGTTTATCCCATGATTTAACAGACAGAAGTGCCAGCTGAGTACCTCTGTAGCTGCCAGCATCTCCACCAATCCCTCACGCCTCATCCCTGAGAAAGAATATATATTTATGTATGACCAAGACGAGTGTTCCTTCAACCTGAGCACCTCCTGTCTTGTACCTGAGATACCTGCTCCGCACCCCACGTTTGTAGATGTGTATGTATGGGAGACCCATTTCCTTCAGGAGCAGTAAATGAGGCCCAACATATCAGACAGGGTAGATTAAATTGATCAAGATGCTCACTTTAAGGCACCTGAATCAAGGATAAGATCTTCATCACTACAGAGGCAGTTTGGACACCTAACTCACATGGAGCCACAGATATGTGGGCAACTAAATTACAGCCCTAAATATCTAACTATATTACGTCTCATTTTTATTGGGGGGAATAAGGAATGAAAAGAACATGCAGTCCTACTATAGAAATTTTATTCAGTTGCCTAAGAAGGTTTGATAGCATTTTCAATGGTAGATGCCATTTATTTGCCTGTCCGAAAGGGCATGGATGTTCTGCAGGTCCTGTGTCATATCTGTAGGCTTTGTATGGACATTTTGCATTTAAAACAACACTAGATGACTGTGTCGAGATCACTGAACTAAATTCTAGATATCTAGTTATCACATACTTGAGAACCCTTCCTATAAAATCTTGGAGCAGCTGAGAACAGCAAAAACAAAAAATTCAGTAAAATTGATTCTTGATTTAAATGGCTTAAAATAATAAAGTATGAAGAACATTAAAGCTTTTTTATGACTACATTTCCTAGATGAAAACCATAAAGTATGTGATCTAAAATGTCTGTTACAATTCATGGCTGCGGTATCCTACTACCAAGAGCACAGATATTAGTTGAAAGAATAAATCATGCTGTACATGGATAATCAATAGATTTTACAATGTGGTCTAAACAATAACAAATCTTCAATATTGAACCACATTGCTAGTGCCTCAGCAACCCCCAGATGAATGAGTACAATAATCAACTGCATAATTCACTGACTATTTCTGCTTTTCTAAACATGATATGATGATACTGGCCACTTGTGTTTACAATTCTGCATTGTGCTGTTTAAGTGCCATTTTAGGATTTCTTACAAAATTTGTTACTCAGGTTTTATCTACTGGCACGTTTTCTACTTTATAACCACCGAGGCTATTTCAGAGATTTGTTTTGCTCTCAGCGAATTTGCTGACAGACAGCAAATCAGACCTATGTTTAAATATTGAACAGCTCCTGTGAGTAGTTTATGATGGCAATCTATGTCATTTACAACACATTTTGATACTTCAGTGACAAATCAAGTTATGCCAGTTCAATACTGCAAGTGTACCACAGATGTAGCAATGTGTTTCTCTATCTTTTAAATCTATGGGCTCAGACTAACATAATCAGCATTAATTATTCAGCAACATAAAAGAAGTTATGAGTTTTCAATCAGTATAAATCTAATACATATAAAATACACTTTAAGTACAATCAAGATGAGCTAGACAAGCTCTTTTTATTGTTATCAAGTGATTTTTTAATCTGCAGGGTCAGTGCCTCTTATCTCCATCCTTTATGAGATCTTCATATTAACTGCTATACAATATCCCACAGACACTTTCTGCAGCCCTACTGTCAATAAAACATTGTCTAGTGTTTACCATAGACGACGTGTCAATTTTGTTTTTCTTTGACTACAATTAAAATTAGTATTTGTACACTCCTAAATCAAAATCCAGGGTTGTCAACATTTCAACTGATTAATTTTTTGAAAGAACAGTAGTATTTCTCTTCCTGATTTTGCTAAGAAGGAATAAAATACGAGGCAAGGAAAAAATGTAGATGAGAACTTGTTTGTTTTATGTATTGCATTTTTTCAGCCGATACTTTATACCAGTACATAAATACATTATTTTTTGATAATAGTGTATTTAACAAAGTGATTACAAAGTGATACAAAATAACTATCAGGCCATTGCTTTAAAAGATTCGGTCTCTTCACTTCCTTTAACCTTTCTCTTCCTGACAGCCATGGGTAGTTCTAAATTATAAAGATGTCCCAATGTAACAATCATTCCAGTGGATTACTGGCTTTAAAAGAAAACTTAAAAGTATACACAGGCCTTGTTTATTAGAACAAAGAGAACAAAAAAGAAATCTAGTTTTTTATTTCTGGACATTAATCAGATTTAATGAAAATATTGCACAGAATGAAATACACTTTGGATTAGATTTTAAACTAGCGCTGCAATTCTCATCCTTAATAGTTTTGGCAAAGTATCTTTCTAGTTCAGGTACCTTAGAAAATTAATTTGAAATAAATGTCTATGGAACCCTGTTGTCATAAAACAACTACATTTTCTTAAGTTTACCCTTTCTTCACACAGATGAATGTTCTATAGAAGCCGCTAAACTAGGAAATGCATGGTTCTAAATTCTGAGGACTACCTTTTGAAACACATATGGTACTTAATGCAAAGATAGTTTAATAAATTAAAAATCCAGTATAGTAGTGGGCCAAAAAGTTGTGAAGTCTTATAATTCAGCAGTAATTCACCAGCCTAAATTACATATTATAAATTAATTCACACTTAGTCAGGGTAACATATAGAACTGAATAAATTATAACCAGACAGGTTAAAATCCATCCTTGATTTATGACATTGTATTTAGCAAGACTGCCTTTTACAGTCCAGAGGAGATCCAAAACTGATGAGCCTGGACTATCTTAAGGATCAACCCATAATATACAGGAATTGATAACTAAATCCAAGTAAACCTGGAAAACCTAGCAATACTATAAATTTATTATGATTTGAAAAATCCTATGGGAAAGTATTAGCCTGATGCCAGCTGTCATTGATGTTTGGTAATCTCATAAGTTTTCCTCCTGTTTGTGGGCAGCGCAAATAAACCAGAAGCATCAAACTCCCTCTTCTAAAGATTTATAGTCCAATCAATTGTATCTTGAATACATTGTCCTACTAGAGTCACAGGGAATGTCTCAAGTACAAGTTATAGCCTAGAAAAAGCATTCAAAAATTATGAAAAAAAAATTGTCCAGAAGAAATTAATCCATACAGTATTACATTCATGATATCTTTGTTTAAAATACATGAAACAGAGAAATACGGATAAGTGAGAGATTCAGTGTAGCTATTCCTAATTACGAAGTAATACACAGTGCCAGATATAATGCAGAATCCCTGACTCATTTACCATATCAGAAAAATGAGCTGGAAGAATTATGTCTTCAAGACATATAAATGTATTATAAATAATGAACTCATTAGGGCATTACCTGTTAAGGTTATATGGGAGAGAGATCAATAGGACACGTGCCAGTAGAATAGATTTTACACTCACTAAAACTGCTCCTCATTAACACATATTTCAAATTAATCCATTCCCTAGACTGTAGACTCACAACTGAAGTCCGTAAAAAAACAGGTATAACAGATTAAACCTGTAGGACCACCAACTTTGTGTTGCCAAATGCTAGTGATGCACTTCAGGCTTTATAGCCCAAAGTACTCATAACAGACTTCAGTTTGTCAGGTCTTGCTTTGTCTTGAATTTATTTTAGCTGTCTTTGAAAAACACCCCAAACACTTATGAAACTTGCATTAGAGTCAGTTGACCATTGTCTAAGTTGTCCTGTGTTCAGTGGCATATTATTCACATACTTAAGGAGTTTCTTACATTTCCTGTGATTTTGAGTTTGATTTAGTTATACTGCAATTTTTTAGTTGGGGTTTGTGTTGGGGTTTTTTGTGTTTTTTTAGCATCAGGATATGAGGAAGCTGGCATATGACAGCTTTAGTTGGAGTATTAATAAGAATTAGCAATCATACATAATTTGGGCTGTAAGCATTAGTTACTTGAAAAGAACTGTTGCACTTTGAAAAGAAACAGCAAATTATCTGAAATCCATATGTAAGGTGTGCCCTCCTTTTTTCCATGTGAGAACTCATAAGAAACTAATTCCCAAGTTAAACAATATATAGAATGTAGAAAACATGTCCCAAAGCCAGGTGAGATGAATTCCACTCATTATTGTGCTACATCTTTTCACTAGTCTGAATTGATAAGTGTACTTCTCATTCTTTAATAATCTATTTAATATCATCAGTGTTAATCATTGCTTACTAATCCTGATACAAACTATTTTGCCATGCAGAATTTTCTTTCTAAATCAACAAATTTAGGTGTTTTTTCGTTTCCTTCTCCATCTTTCAATATATGCATTCAAGAACAGACCCAGCACTGCAACAGGACTCACGTTCAGCTGATCCAAGTCTTGTAATTTGCTTGGGTTTCGGGCTTTTTAAATAAAATGTTGGAATAAATTTGGTTTTTTTTCCAGTCCTCCAAAGTTACATTAATTTTTATTACTTAATGGAAATCATCACAATTGATTCAGAATATTATTTTTTAACTTTTCCGTGAAATTTACTACTGTTGATTTTAAAATATCTAGCCTTAGAATTTGCTATTTAACATACTTCTCAGTCATAACTGGAATGTAAAGCATTTAATCTTAACTTGACAGATTATCTTTTAATATTGAATGACTGCCATATGAATGAAAGAATGAATGAATAACACAAGGTTATCATTTTATCTAGTTATAATCAGTGATTCCAGTTTTCTCTCAAAACCGTTCTTCCCTGTTTTTTTCAGTCTGGTGTTATCCTTTTAATAGTGATGACTACGGAACCATTCATCTTGTCATTTCGAAAGCAACATGAGCAGATTGTTTTGTATGGTGCCAGGAGAAGAAATAACTAGCAATTAACAGAGCTCAACCAAACAATCTTTTTCCTCTTGGATTCTGCTTATATTCTCTCAAATTTTGCATTTTTCTGTGTATTTCCCAGGTAATGCTTTCGCAGAGGAAAATATTTCTAAATTCTGAATATATCACTTAATACCCTGGAATGAAATATGTTCAGAGTTGCAAGCAGAGCACTCCAGGGAATCAGAGCATTAAAACTGAGTATCTTATAATGAAGTTGTTTGAAAATATTTAGACATAAAATACTGTTCATGGCTTGCAAAAGGACATTAAGCTGAAACTGATTTAAGATAGCCATTTTTACACATTTGCCGTAATAAAAAAGGACAGCAAGTCATCTCAGATGTACGAAAAGGGTATTTTTTGAAAAGAGAAATTCATAATTTATAGCAGGATGATGTTGAGATAGGAGGGTCAGAAAATTAATTTATTAAAAGGATAAATTCATTTCACATAATTTCAAACATATATATGTGAGTTAACAAGCACTTCTAAGGCATGATTCATCTCTCTGAGTTTTAGATGACTACTTTGTGTTGAGACAAAGTGCTCACTGGAAATGCTTGTTCCTTCCCCTTTTCTATAAAGGGATGTCACAGTGAAGCCCTAAGATTTTTGTAAGGAACTGGTATTAAGAGAAGAGTCCTTAAACATAACGCAGTACTGCAATTTATACAAATAAAGAGCTGAGATGATCATGCTTCTATAAAGTGGTCTTAATGGTAGATATATTACAAACTTTTTATTCATTTATGCAAATCTTCTTTCTCTCTTCACACCTGTAAGTGTGCTTTTCTTAGAATGAAATATATATAAGGTTCCAGAGAGCTGCCTGAGCATTATGTCTATACATGGTAACTCTACAGAAAGTAATTATCAGGAAATCACAGAGAAATTACACTTGAAAAGAAAGAACAACCTCAGGAAGATTTCCGTAAAGCTGTGATGATGACTGACATCAGATGAAGCTTTTGTCTTTATATCTAAAAGTTTAGAATCTGACTTTTTATTTTTTTCCAGTTATCCCAGTTTTATGCTGACAATACTCATTCAACTTCAGCAAGCTCGTTTTTGTTTTATACAAGTTAAAGTGAAATGTTAATCAGGTTCTAGCAGATGCAACACCACAGGTCAACATTTCTTGCACATCAAAAAAGTAAATATATTCATTTTGTATCGCTGAATATTTAATCTCACAACTTTCTTCTAAGTGTTGGTTGAGGTTTGGTGAATTCCTGCATCTGATAGTCCAAGGAATTCCACACTAAAAATTATCAGACCAGTCAGTCAAAAGAATTTAAAGTGTTTGTTTACTTAACATATGACTACCTGTAATGGGTTTCAAAGAACCTGCAGAGAGCTTCGTAAGGGATTAGATGCATTTATTATCTTTCACTTCACTTTGCTTCACATCATATTTACTGAGAAAAAAAAGATGAGAAAAATGTGCTTTAAGGCTGTGTTTCTTAAACAAACATCCACGTTTTTCATGCAAGATTTGGGAACAATGAATTTCATAACTGCATCTGTATTGTATTGAAGTTAGTTCCGTGTCCCTCTGTAACTATTGGATACCAAGAAGAAAAACTTCATGTCCCTCTGTATAGCTCTGGTATATTAATGATTAGTGATCTAATCACTGTTAGCGATCAGTGATATGAGCAAAATTCTGCTTAACACAGATGATACAAAAAGCATTTTGGCCTATGCCATATATTTCAGTACCTATTTTGCAGAATGCCATAAAAAAGAATGAAGTATGCACTTCAAAGTTTCACACAGGTAAATAAATGTAGCATTTCTCACTTGGCAAGACAGAAACTCATAGGAGGTGGATAACCAGGCAGACAAATGTGCTGTTCCACAATTACAAGCGGAAAATAGCACCTATCAACAATATAAAACTCCAGTTCTCTAAACTGGTTAGGAAAGGACATACAGTTTTAGTACGTAAACCTATCAAAGTTAAGTGAAATTCAGAAGATAGTTGAAACCTAGAGAAGTCCCAGGAAAGAGAAATTGCTTCTAGAAGGATGTTTTTCATGACAGAGGTACAGAATATTCTGTGTAGATGCTTTTGATGATAACTTAAAATGCTTAAAATCAAATATTGATATGGATTGGAATAGTCCACTCTACTTTGATTCATCTTTCCTTATGCAGTATGACTCCTAGTTTTAATACAGTTGATTTCTACACCAATTTATAACACATTCTTTAGAAACTAAGAACTAAATAATATATGTTAAATAATCCATAGCTGCTAGTACCTTCGGCTTTTTAAAATGATGGAATCATAGAATTATTTAGATCCAACTGAGACCCCTTCTCTCCTGTGTCCTGCAGGGCATGGATCTCCATGCCCTCTGTCTGTTGAGGCAGCAGACCAAAGGACCTCCCATCTGATTTTACAGTCTAGCTCTCTGGCACTCTGCCTCATGGCACCAGTGAAAAGAAAGACAAACCCTGGATTTCTTTATTTACTCTGGATTTCTTTCTATAGTCTATATATGTTGTCAAGAAGCAGACCACTCTGTGAAAACTTTTTAAATTCTCTTCTTAAATACCAATCCATTTTTGAAAGAGATTATTATCTCACTTATTATTTTCTGATTTTGTTTTGCATGATGCTTTTTTATGACTGTTAAGGTTTAGTCAGAGCTCACTCAATGGACCAGAGAAAAACAGATGTTAGATTTAAATGCAAATCAATTTTTTACTGTATAATTACATAAATAGGGATTGAGTATGGACTGAATATTATTAAATTATTCTCTTAAACTTCATATCCTAATGCTCTTTAGACCTCACCAAGTTCTTTCCAAATACACAAAAGATAATTTGCCTTTTTAAATACTGCTGTTTTTTTTTTTTACTTTCAGAAAGATCACGAGTATAATCAGTATATTATCTATTTTTACTGTACAGCTTTACTGAGGGTGCTAATAGTCTTTCACCCTGCCACTGTTTGCAGATGCTCTCCTAAGCCCTGTTCTGGAAGTGCTGCTGCAGCACTGCTGAATCACACATTCTCAAGGCATGTAATGCTTTCCAGGAAGGAGCTGGAGATATTAGCTGATGGAAATACATGTCTCTTCCAAACTATAACCTCACAGTGATTTCTACCCCATCATGTGATTTGCCACATCTTGCATTGTGACAAGGGGTACGCATTTCTTGTATCACTCAAAACTGGATTGTTACCTCCCCATTGCCTGTACAGCTGTGTGTCCTAGATGATGCAGGACTGGAATATTTATCACTAAAGGACGAAACCACACAGAAAAACAGGGGTAGAAGACACTTGAGATGTGTCCTAACCCATCCTTTAAACACAAGGCAGCTTCAACTAGATTTATGACCTTATATTTTAACATCTTCATCTATTCTTAAAAAATGCACATTAACAGAGAAGCCACAACCTTCAAGAAAATCATTCCAGTGCTTCACCATACTCTCATTTGCTTTTACCAATGAGAACAAATTATTTGCTTCTTCCTCTTAGTTATTTCAGATTCTCTCCAAATGACAGTAGACATCTCTAAAGACGAAATGCACCTCCAAAGCAGATGTGTCTACATCTCAGCTACCAGTAGAGAGAATGATGGCATGATTCATCTGACCTAGTTTAGATGTCCACATGGAAATAAGATGAATCACGCTGCTTTTCCCCTCTATTTATACAGAGAAAGAGGGTGATTAGTTCAGAGAAGCTGGGAGATGAATCTTACTCCTGAATACTGTTATAAATCTTTTATCTTCTTTCAGTCTTACTTCTTTCAGTCATAAGGGGGGCACATTATGCCCCTGTGTAGTCAAACTTCTAAGTACTTCCAAAGGGAAGTCTAAATTGCCCAAATTATGTACTTAAGTGGACAACCTGTATGTTTAGGAGTTCCAAATTCAGCTCTGCCTGCCTAAGTACTTCAAAAACGTTTTGACAAACTATTTCAGGATTGCATTGCTTCTCCAAGTCATGTTTACTTCGGGAAACACTCAGCTTTATACATCAGTTCAACAGAACAACTGCTGAGCCACTCCTTCTCCAGTCATCAACTCAGTCTTATTCCTACCTCAGTGCAGAATCCACGTCTCCATTTTGAATTCTAGCCCTATTTTCCAGCCTGCGCACTTGCTCTTGTTGCCCTCCCTCACTTGTTGAGAGCACACTGACTATTTCACCATTCAACACAGCAGTGAAAATGATGTCTGCACTTGCCCAAGAACCACATCTGAAGTGTCTTTTGCTATTCTGACTGTGAACACTTGCTAACCAATCAAATTGATACTTACAAAAACTTTAGTATCTGTTTAGTGATAGTTTAATCAAGATCATGCCCAACTTACTTATGTGAATGCCAAGTTGAAGACCATAAAGAGACTTAGGAAAGACAGTTGACTTAGTATCTGTGCTTCTCACATACCCACATTATGGTTCCATTTTCCTACAGGGAAATTAGATTAGTTTGACCCAGCTCATTACCAGTAAATACAGTTTCATTGTTATTGTTTGGTATGTTCTTGTGCTCAGCTTCTAAATATTTATATTTATAAAGCTTTTTATTCCCAATAAGTGAAATTAGGCTAAGCAGTCTAAAATTCTCTAGTTTTCTCCTTTTCTGTTTAACAAAAAAAGAAACATTCACCCTTTGCAGTCTTTTGCTACCTTTAGAAATCCAAAGACAACTACTAGAGCACTTCAGAATGTGTACATTGAGAAAAGAAACTAATGAATGAAAACCATGCGGAAAACAATTCTGAAGTGAATATCCTTTACATCTTACAAATGCTGCTCCATAGCTGTACATGGGGGTCATTTATCTGTTAAGAGCCTGATCAACAGGAGTGATAGATGGGCTTGAACAGAATCAACTGATTCTAGGGGAACCTTATAGGACATGTGAGAACATTTTGCCCTCTCCTCCTTTTTCTAATGGCTCTGCTTGAGAATTTGATTAATGCTCCTGGAGTATCATATATTGTGATACCATTTATTAATACACACTTTACTTCTGTAATAATACAAAGAAAAAGGTTCAGTATGGAGCTTTCCACTTTGTATTTTCCAGTTCATATATAACTTTGAATGCATGCATGTCAATGCTGATGAAAGCAGTTGATATTCACTAAACAATGACAATGCCAAACTCAAAACCCTCACGGAAGACAGCAGATAAAGATCACATCTGCTTATCACACCTGTCACATAAGTATACAGGGTAGTTATTCGTCTCAGCTACCCGCTCAGCCAAATACCATATTCTTTACTTCTCAACAGTACAAACTTATGGGATGTTTAAGGTATGATTCATCTGACACATTTTAGATGTTTATGGGAAGATGAATCATGCAAAAATATTTGTGTGGGCATGAATCATGCCAAAAAAGTGCCTCTCTCAATCTTATATTGAGGAACCTGATGGTGACAAGCTCAACAATCCACTCTACTATATCAATCATCATTAGTTTTGCTATTTCACATGTATATCTTGGTTATCTTAGTTACAAACTTATAACTTCCATATCATTGTCTTGGAAGAGCTGTATCTGAATTCCCACTGTAGAAAATTAGATCAAACTCTTTTTCCTCCAGAGGTTTATTTGTCCAGGTATTATTTTCTTGCAAGTAGATAAATTTTTTTCAATTACATATTCATACAATTTCCCCTGCATGAATGCAATCTATATCATAGAAGAAATCTCTGGTGAAAGTAAGGAACTCTTAAAGAAAATATACCACCTGTACAGAAGATGAACAATATGACTCTGCAAGTTGGAAGTCATGTTCCATTTCTTTTCGATCTTAGTTTAATGTTGACCTAATAGTCACACAAAATAAATGTGTATGCATCTTCTTTTATATAAGCATATTTATCCCTGGACTCATAACTAATAGCTTACTCCCAGATTTGTTTCAGATCACTCCTACTAGTTCTTTCCAAGATTGCCTGTGTGGTTCTACAGACAGGCTTACTACAGGCACTACTCTGAAAAAACATATAGTTGAAACTGCATAAGCTTCAGCACTCTCCACACTCTTCCAGTATTGCTCCATAAAGCTTGCCATGCCCTTCATCTTTCTGACACCCCATGGCATATAGCAAAGCACCATGGGTTAATTTTGGTGGGTGCAGTGCATCCTTCCTATTATTGCAGACTGAACAAAGGTATTTAAAAAAAAGGTAATGTAAAATCAAGAGTGCACACCCAGCCAAGGAGTACATGAAAAGGATGTGGTCATCCTGCTCTAGAAGGAAGCCCCAAGTGGTGTGGACATGAGCCTGCAGTCTGATGTCTCCTGAGACCTGTGCAGTTAGCAATACTGATGTAGCCAACATGTCCAGTTCTGGGCAATCTTCCTTTGGTAATCTTGAGGGCAGTGCTGTAGTGTTCTCTCCCTCTTGTGTACCTTTAATCTCACTTCTGAGTTTTGCATATATTTCCAGAACTATTCATGGGCATTCCCCCGTGCTCTACTAAGAGATCAAACAGATAAAAGAGGTACAGGAGTGAAAAGCAATACAAGCTGTGTGCTGTCTACTGAAGACTGAAAGTAACAACCCTATTCTGTACTCAATTTACCAAATGCCATTTAATTCCCTGCCAAATACAGTTTGACAAGAAGATCACATATTAAACTATTTTCTGAACTGGCCACTTTCCTAGCAGTAACAAAGTGGACCATAGCCCTTCTCCCTACTGTAGTCTATGAAGAATAGAATGGGAGAAGGAAAACCAAGAGCACTGATCTGCTGTGACCATCCAAGGAAATAAAACTTGCATTTCAGTTCCAATGGCATGTTTGTTTTAAAAGAAAGCCATGGAAATTAGTCCTACTTTAATCCTACAGGATGAGTGATTATTCCAGCTCTTGAACACAGACTGTTACTCTGAACACAGGATATATAAAAGATGTAAAACCTTTCTCCGTAACCATGAAAATTACCTGTCTGTAAAGCAATAAAATACTCCCATCTCAAATCCCATGCATGCAGGAACGATTAAGTTTCCAAATTAGCAAATAACAGACTGTGAAAACAAGAGGAAGGTGAACAGAGCAAACAGCTCTGAAGGAAGGCATCCCTTTCTCTTCTAGCTGGTATACAATGCAAATCAATATACCTCAATAAACCTTAATGCTGTTCTAAAACAAAAACATGACTAGTCACATGGTAGAAGGCTCAAGAATAGAGCACGTGTACAAGGAATAGCACTGAAGTGTGCTTCTGAAGACGCGATGAGTATTAGTTACCCAAAGCTGAAGCCTATGAGTAGAGAACATTTTTTAAACACCTATTTCTTAGATTCTCTGATTTATTCCTATCGTGAGGATTTTTTGAATTTTTTTTTCACCTGACATCTTGCTGCATTGTTTGGTTCCATCTGCATAAATTAAGAGACTTTCAGTATGGCATGAGCAATAATCATTGGTCATTTAGGAACCATGAAAAGAAAAGAGTAGCAGTGTAAGAGCCATTGTGGATCAACTGAAAACATGGGGCTTAGGCAATCTTCATCTACATGAGAAAAGATGACACCCATATATATTTTTTCTGGAAAAATGCACCGTACCATAAACCATTCCACTGAGCAGACACAGATCTGTGAGCACTCATATTACAGTCATATGTCTTTATAGATGGCACATACAAAAAAAGGACTCAGAGGAGTAAGGAAAAAAGGCAAAAAAATCTATATTAAAGAAATTGTTTTTTTTATTTTCTCTTTCAAGTAGAATGTTCCCTGCTTCCTGGGCTTTACTGGTTTTAACTTTTCTAAATCTACTATAAATAATAACACAACTTTAAAATTGCAAAGTTCTGGCTTTATTCTGTCTTTTAACTGTTGATGCAGTACTTCATGCATCATTTGTAACTTGCTGCTACAATCCCACCAAATCAATAGTTTTCAATAATAAATAGGTAAATAAATATTGTTTTTATATTTCTCCTGTATGGCTTAGTTTATATAGGCATGTTAGACAAAAATGCAATTGTATTCTTCCTCAACAATATTCTGAGATGGGGGAGAAATGAAGTGGATAATATTTTCTCCTTTCTATATGTTTAATATTATAATTTGTAATATCATAATAATGAGACAATTACTGCCAAAGTGTCATCTTTTCAAAGTATAAAGCAGGATTCATTTCACCTTACTTTAGCAATATAGAAGTCAAACACTTAATCCACCTTCGCTATTTGGATAATCAGTGGGTTCAGATAGGCACCTCCTCATATTTTATCCCTGAGGCAAATCTAAGATTACTGATTAATTAAAAAGATATTTTAACTGTGTAAGCCATAGTTATCACTCACACATACAACTTTGAAGGGCAATTCATTCTAATTATGGCAGCCATCCACCTTGGGATGGGGTGAATAGCACTCAGGAATTCCTTTTCTTTCTTCATGAACTATGCTGAGCCTAAATGAGGCAACAGAGTAGATACTCTTTCAGTTACTTTATAGGTGACTAAAATTAGAAAATATTAAACCCACCCTTAGAGTCTGCAAATTCAATTGGGTTTAGTTCTAGGTGGATTTAGTACTGAGCTTACCTACCTCATGGGTCTTCAATTGCCACAAAGATAATTTCTTTTAATTAATGTACTGGGGAGAAGGGAGGGGGCAAAAAAGAAGGAAAAATATTTTACTCTAAGATTCTCTGTAATGTATTTAACTTCAGTGAATGTGTGTTGCTTGATATACAGGTTAGTTATCATCCATTTAAGAATTGAATAATACCCATTTTTCATTCTCACAGTAAGGATGCAGAACACTGCTATTTCAATATATTTTTTCCTAAAGAATACTCTACCATATTGATATGATTTTTTTAAATTCATCCCATAGAAATAGATATATTCCCATAGAATGCTTCCCATAGAAAAGAAATACAGCAGTGAAAAGTCTGTACCATGCTGAACTTAAAATATTTTTACTAGCAAACTACTATTTCCATTGCAGTCCAACCTGAAACAACTTTCTGAACTAAATCTTTATTTCCCAAAAATTCACCTACAATTAACTATTCTAAATACCTTTATCTCCATACATATTAAGAGTCCAGACTTTTTTTTTCTGGGTCTGGCTGCAAGACCAGCTCATTTCCGGAATTCGTTTTAGGATAAAATCCAGGTATGCAGCAATTCCCTGTCCCAGAAAATAAATTTCATTTCCCTAAGAAGGTCTACGATCAAAATATCTAGGAGAGCAAGACATGAAAGTAGGAAGCCACCGATTGCTAAATAATAACACTTTAATTTTTTCCACTTATTACTAAGTAATAACACTTTAATTTTTTCAGAGTGCTTGTATACGAGGTTGAGCCATCTCTACAGACAGATTTCCAAGCTGCATCCAAGCATACTGGAGGTGAAAGCAAACCTTTTTGTAATCTGATGCTTTCTGGTCTTTCTAACCTAGCCAGAATCTGAAGAGAACTATGAGTATTACCAACACTAGGGCCAGCAGAGACTTCTCCCTTCAGTGGAAGATGGAGAAAACAGCTCACCCAATTCTTCAGAGCGTATCCTTTTCTGATCATCACTTCTCTCTCACTTTAGAGAGATTATTTATTATTTAAAAGCTAAAGTCCTAAAGATATTCTGACAGTTAGTTTTGAGCATCAGTTGAAAATAAAACACAACATAATATATTGTTAATGTGTAAGTGTAGCCAAGGTTGTGGCATCCATCTGTTTCACACAGTGGCTTCCAGTACAGGATGGGACAGAATAAATCGCCTAGTTCCACTGATGTTCCACAGATAATAGTTTTCAGTCCAGAAGAGAAATTACCCAGTAACAGTTTCTGAGTTCCTCTGAGAAAAACAATGCTGTGTGGGATCACCTAATCTGCTTTATCACATAATCATTTGCCGATCTTTGATCTCAAAAGCCAGAAGGGAGACTGAGCTTAGAAATCTCATACTGGTCATACTGATAAGGAGTCATTGCTTATTGATGTTACTGGCCCTCTTGATCTTTTTTGTTGTGCTGTACTACATCTAATCCTTGAGTATCAAACACACAGGAAATTCATTCATGTTGTGCATTTGTGGAACTCAGTGATTACTTCTTCCCAGGAAGGAAAAACCCAAGCTAGCCAGAGAGATCCTGGATCAAATGCTGACAAAAAAAACCTACTGTATTTTCAAATAATGTGTTAACTATGCTTATCTGAAGGAAATCAATTATTTAGATTAACAGTGAGAAGAGTTTTGTTCTATTATTTAGAAAACAGGAAAGAAATCTACTTTGGAAAAGGAAGTGTGAAAAGTTTTCAAAGCTGCTTGAGTTTCAGCCCACATTTTCATGCTGAATACATTAAAAATTATCTAATTCCTTCAGGTAGAAAGCAAGTGCAGCTGGATTTCTTATACTCTGTTCACTGTTACAGATTAGTACACAAAATAAGACTATCTGTTCCTCAGAAGCCTCCAAGAAAAGCCAGGGCTGCTACAGTATTTTGTAGTCAGATTCATCTTGCACACTCTGTGAGAACCAGAATCCAATGGATTTTGGCATGGGGACCTCTAATTTTTGTATGCTACCCCAGTTAACTTAAAAGCTGGAACATTAGAAATTGAAGTGTTTCTACATATCTATGGAAGCACACTTTTTGAGTACCTTTGGGAATTTAGAGACTGCAGCATCTATAGAGTTCAGTACCAGATAAATGGCATGTTTTCATGTTTCAGATTACAGTTCTGAATGTAGACAACCAAATTTTCTACAGCTTCTGGTATTTGCTATCAAAGATATGTTTGTGAATGAGTCATCTAAGAACATTACTGCTCAATACAATTTGTCTTCTTCCTGGCATCACATGAAAGACAGTTATCAGCTGGACACATTAACCTTATTCACTCACTTGTATCAAGAATGTCTGGCAGTTTACACATTGATATAGACTATATGGTTCATCAGACTGTCACACATCACACTGTGATGTCATTTGTGTGTCAGATCTTTATGTGGAAGCCCATTGAGGCTGGTGCTTAACTATCATATTTGGTGTTTAATTGCTTCTTTAGACTTAATTTCTTGATCAAATATTTTAAAAACGATTTGCAGACTTAGAAGCTTTGCTTTTACTGAATGTCAAGTACTAAAACTGGAAGAAAAATTCTAGTTTTCTAACTGTGGTAATAAATAGTACAGTATACAAATAACTTGTCAGTCATAGTTACAGCAATAGTGAGCAATTAAGTAGCACTTTGAAACGGTGTGCATAATTGAGTGAACAGGTTAGACTGTTTATGCTATTAAAATCTATCCAGCCTAAGACCAGATCTACTAGATTCTTACAGGTGTTAACAGCAACTTATAACACTTTAAAATCTTCAGCAAAATAAGGAGGCTTCTAGATCATGCAAATCTGGCTCTTTTTTCAAGTGAAGTTCTACTACTGTGCCTTGTGTGTTTCAGTAACAGAAATGCTGGCAGACTCCATACAAAACTAACAGGTACTCTCATCACACACGCTCTTATGATAGGGTATTATACAAAATCTGTTTCATAGTACTGCAATATAGTTAAGCTATAGACAGTGGGAAGCTGTCTTCTGAGATGATGGACTGAAATTTATGTTATGTTACTTGGGACTGAGAATCAAAGATATGGAAATAGAAGTAAAACTGTTAGTATTTCCCACAATAATGTTGTTTGGATCACTGAATAGTACCGAGAATCATGAACCCTCAAGTTCCAGTATTCCCAAACTTACCAGATGTTGACCATCTGTGAAGATTTAGGGAAGTCCTGTAATTCCCTCTATTTCATAGAGTCATAAAACCATTTTGGTTGGAAAACACCTCTTAGATTAGCAAGTTCAACCATTAACTCAGCACTGCAGTGTTCACCACTAAACCATGCCCCCAGGTGCCACATCTACAAGTCTTTTAAATAGCTCCAGAGATGGCAACACACCACTTCCCTAGGCATCCTGTTCCAGTGCTGGACAACCCTTTTAGTGAATAAATTTTTCATAATATCCAATCTATACCTTCTCTGGCACAACCTGAGGCCATTTCCTCTCATCCCATTCTATTCTTTAGCAATGTTAGGGTAATATACTTACTTGCATGAGAAGGAGGCTATGAGGCTTGTTTATTATTTGATCAGCATGTTTTATACATCAAGAGACATAAATACTCTATCTACACTTATGACTAAATGAAGGCAGGAAATTTGTCTGAAATATCACATAATATTACATCTTTGTTTTCATATTCAAAAAAATATATAAAAGTATATGAGTTGTCATATGTGACTATCATGTTTTCTGTTACCGACTGCATGTTCTGTTATCTGTTATCTTCTATAACAATGAGGAAAGAAAAGTGGGGGCTCTTGCACTATTGACAAACCAGAAAGACTGAACAGATACAGATAATTCTTACATGCATATAAGAAATACTGACTGAAAAATAAAATCAGAGACAATCCTGATCTCTAACTAACGAAATACCTTCTGGGAAAGTAATATAGCAAAATAATAGGAATAGAGACCATTCATCAGTCTCTTTGGACAGACTGATAATAATTTGTGTAACAAAACAGAAAGCAGGACATAGGCCTTATGAAATGAGACAGATGGAAGGACTGAGAAAAGTGAAGGCACAAAATGTGAAACAACTAGCAAGGAACATGCAAGGTAGGCAAAGAAAAAGATCAATAAGAACATTAGCTGCAAGAGGAAGACAAAAGAAAACCTGGTCCACTATTTAACAGGGAAAAAACTAACAAGTCATGGCACTAAGAAAACCTTAATGTTTATTGCATTTACTTCTTCAGTCTTCACTAATAAGGTTAGATGTAATCAGGCAGATAATGTAAATAACACAAACAACAAAGCATGTAAGATAGAAGAAAGGAAACAGGTTAGACAATATACCCATCAGTCAGCTGGCTTTAAATCATTCAGAAATTATGAAATTCAGGGAGTATAGAGAATTTGCTGAAGCAATTTCAGAAGCACTTAAAAAACTCACAGATGATGAATGGGATTCTGGAAGACTGGGGAAAAAATCAAACAAGTTACCTATCTATCCTTCAAAAAGGAAAGTAGAAAAAGCTGGAAAACTATATATATCAGTCAGACTACTTCCCATTTCTAGAAAAATACTGGAATATATCAGCAAACACAAAACTGCAAGCCTCAGCAGAAGGGATGATGAATAAGAACAAAACAATTTTTTCAGGTAAATTTCTATGGGGGGTGGAAGGGAAACAAGATTGTACTTGTTTAATAGGAAAAAGCAAGCTTTAGTGAAGTTTCTGATAGTAACATAATGTTCTCATAAGTTCTCATAAGCTGACTTTAAATGGTCTAAGTTGAATTACTCTTGTATGCAAAACTAGTTGGAAAATTATATTCAGAGAAATGAAAATGGTTCCCCAATAAACAAGAATATACTGATTTGTGATTCCTGGGAATCTACTGTTGACCTAATCAGTATTTTCCTTAATAAGTAATATTGGCATAGTTTTAATAAATGTGAAGTTATGAAATCTGAAGGTATTGCCAAGCTGGAGCTAACAGTAAGCATTTTTGCTGACAGAAATAGAATTCAAAATGACCAGAACATATTGGATACATGTTCTGTAAAAACAGAATTAATTTCCCCAAAGAGAAGTGAAAAATACTTCACTCAGGCAGAAGTAGTCAATGGCACAAATCCAGACTCTAGAATAACTGCCTGCAAGAAATAAAACATCTGGGGGCTTTCGTGGATATGAAATTGAGCATGAGTCTTCTATGCCATGTGGGAAAGGAAGAGACTATGCAATTAGTGCATTATAAAAAAGAGAAAATAGCCTGTAAAATATGTAAATAATCTGTCTGCTGTAACTGGCTTTAAGGCACAATTCCCTGCAACATTAAATTTTATTTTGGTGTCAGAATCCCCAAAGTATGTGGATTGTCTAAAAGTAATAGAGGGCACAATAACAAAAAAAATCATCAAGGATAATGACTAAACATTACTTGTAATGAAACATATAAGTAATATAAGTTAAAACCAACTAAAACTGAAGAAAGGCAGAGAGAGAAGGTAACTGCAGAGAGGAACACGCCCATTGTGGGTAATGCAAGTAATAATAAGCTTTAACTGTGGAAAGGAAGATTAATTTAGACATAAAGAAAAGCTTACTAGAAGTGATAGCTATAGTCTGGAACAGATTGCCTTATGAGGGTGCAGAGTAGGTATCAGTGAGATTTTAAAAAAGAAGCTAGAAAAAAGCTGTTTAGTTTTGTCCTTTGTTGTCTGCAACCTAAAACATTTTGAGAGATTCTGTCTTGAAAACATAATGCTTCCTTTGTTTCCCAAACTTTACAGTTTTCTGACTTCTTGAGCTGGTTGTGATACTTGGTACCATTGTGACAAACCAAGAGAGAAGTCTGGTGATCCCCAAGATCATGTAGAGATGGGAAGGAAATGCTAAGAGGAAATGCTGACTGTTGGTCACAAAGGCAATGGAGATGAGAATCTGAGGCTGACAGGTGAGTTAGCAAATAGCCCAGCAAATACAGAATCAAGGGTCTACCTGAGCTCAGCTGTCTGATAGCCAGGATGCCTGATAAATGAACAGTTCAGCATGGATAATCACAGAACAGGGAGGAGATTGGAAGACAGATCAATACTAAATTAGTCACAAGATCCAAAAGTCAAAGACCCTTGAGACTGGGGTAGGCTTGTAGAAAATGAGACCCGAAACAGGTTATCTCAAGAAGGACAGTTACTGAGTTTTATATGTTGAAAGGTTTTCTTCAATCAGTATGTGCCAGTGGAATGTGTGAACTGCCAGTGGATCTGAATTTTCCAATGAAACTGCTCCATCTACCAAAATACTGAAAAGCAGCTTTCTGTAATGGAAGGAGCTCTCAGTAACTTTCAGGGGACCATTGTTGCTCCCGCTGAGCAAGTCTTTAGAAGCATAAAAATTTAAAAAAAAAAAAAAAGGATTAAACGCTTCTTTGAAAGACCACAGTTCACAGCTCTTGTAAAACGACTTGTGTTTCTTGTTTAAAGACTTCTGTTCAATGACAATGAAGTTTTTCCTATTGTTAAGTACAAGAGTCTCATTTAATTGAACGTGAGTAACATTTGAGTAAAGAAATGAGAAAGAATTTTTGACTGTTCATGATTGATCCTCCTCTTTCTTTCATGTAGTTTATCATGTGAAGATAACAATGGGGGTGATTAGGCCATGGCTCACCCAGATGTTTTGCTCTCCCCCCTCGTGGTTCTGTGTTCCTTACCTATCCCAAAATTTCTGGAAGAACCTGGAAGAACCAAATCTAGAGATTATTCTTCTCAATGGCTGCGCCAATGGGGGAGTACAGCAGCTCTCAGCGACACACGGGGCACAGACATGGATGCTGGAAGCACAAGGGTCAGGAGGAGCTGAGCAGTCCTGCTGGTGGTCCTCCGGTGAGCAATCAGCACAGGCAGGGCATGGATTTGGAGGAATGGGGAAGCCTTGTGATGTGTTAAGAGGGTTCACAAGAAAGTAGGATAAGGTCTGAGGACAGAACATACTATGGGACGCAGTGTGGATAAGATTTGGGAGACTGTAGGTAGAGCTGGAGTCTCAGACAAGACAGAATTTGGGGTGGTCTGAGAGAGAGGGAATTACAAAGAGCTGTGGGGCTTTGATTTACAGAAACCCAGGCTTTAGAGCTAGCAGGAGAGGGAGACTTATGTGAGACTTGATGAACCTCTGCATTGAGAAGTCTTCCAGGTTCTAGAGCACCTGTGGTGATAATTCAATTCTAGGCAGAAGAGTTATGATCTGGTATGTGAAAGGACATGAGTCAGGACAATAATAAGTTTTTAAAACTTCTTCCTCCCTCTAAATATCGATAATCTTATCTCGGTATGAAGAGTGATCACACATACAACTTGTCCTCTAAGCTGGCGTAAAACTGCTGTGTATGTTTTTACCTCCCTATCACATTCTTCCTTTTTTTTTATCCTTTTGCCTTTTTAATAGGGAATATGATAGCTTTAGCTCACACATAACTCCAAATGTCACTCTCTGAAGGACGCCTCAATTTCAAAAGCTTCTATCCTGAACTTTTAACTTATGAGGAATATTTCTCTCCCTTTACATTTTCAGTGTAAACACCAAGATTTGAGTTAGCTGTATAGCCTCTCTTTATGGAGAGAAATATAGCAAAACATACTCCTGTATGAATTCTCCTACTCTAAAATATACAACTAATATGGAATAGATCAGTCATGACCTGCGGATGACCATTTCTCTCCCCAGCTATAAAAATTATTACCTGAGCTGTAGAAAACTAGGCGGAAAACATCTATAATTAGATGAGCTGAATCACAGCTCTTTGCACTATAAAACCTCATTTTAGATCTTATTCAGAACCATTCATGTACATTAGTAGTCAAGCTATGTGCCCAAAAAATGGTTGAATTCGTGGCAGAATTAAATAGGTCTATTTTTGTGGTTATCATAAAAATTAAATATCACTAAGATTCTTGTAGTCTGAGTACATGGTCAAGGATCACATTTTTTTTCTTATGCCAAATGTATTATTAACTTCCGATTTTGATGTGAACATAGACTGGTTATTATCTATAATTGCATGCCCATGAGTGGCTTCTAGGTCTTGATTAAATATGGGAGGCAATCTTGCACAAACAAGTGACCACTTTCAGACTTGGATACCTACAATTCATATTACAGAGGCTGATTTGTAAAACTTTCCTACTACTCTTTGTCACATTAATACAGTTCATTTTCACTCACACAGCCAATAAATGAATCCCTGTGAGACCCTCAGAGTACAGCACAACTGCCTATGGCCCAGAAAAGCCAGTGATAATAAGTACATCGTGCATCAGAAGCTGTTCTGTTTTGCATTCCAACAGCAGCTGGAAGTGCTCCATCATGCATTTGTTACTACAATATTGGATTGAAATTTCCCTCATTAACTAATAACATGATGCCATTTGTTTCATCACTGTCATTTGGAACTACTGCTCTGCTGCGCTTTGTGGAATCAGTCGTGTATGCAAACAGTTAATCGAGGGGTGGCAACCACTTTGTAAAGTTAAGAGCTCTACACCGGTCCCTCGCTCTTGTCAGAAAACACCAAAGCAGTTATCAGAATTGGTCATGAAAGCCCACTGCAATGTTTAGTTAAATCACTTTACCAGACATACTCTATTTATTACTTAGACTGTATTTAAAAAAAAAAAACCAAGATGAGATAATCTCTTATTTGAAATTATTGTTCTATATCAGACTTTTTAAAGGAAACATCTTAAAAATCACAAAATTGCATTTCTAGAACATCCCTACAACAGAAAAATCATTATCATAGGTGATATTTTCAAACAAAATTTTCAATATCATCTTTGGGGTTTTTTTTCATATTGAAAGATCCTTTAAATATGTATTCTCCTTTTCTCATTTCTCTGTGTCATGCAGTCATATTCTTGATGCCAACAGATAACTAGTATATTAACAATAAATATAATCCAAAAAATTATTAAAAATATTATTATCTTACTTGTTAAATGCCTCAAATACTCAATTTGTTTCAGAAGTAATATTTGAAGCATGACAAAATTAGCTCTAAAACAGCTCAATTACTGAAAAAGCAGTATCTGTTTCCACCTCAAACTCTTTCAGGCTCACGTGTTATTTGATTAGCAGACATAACATGCTTGAACATAACGCCAGATACGGCCAGAAGCATTTATTGTTGTCTTCTACGATGGGGAGTGGGAAGATTATGGGGATGATTACTTAGGGACATGGTTTCGTGATAGACTTGGCAATGGTTGGACTAGGTGATCTTAAAGGTTTCCTTCAACTCTAACTATTCTGAGATTCTATAATTCAGGTCAAATTATTATGAATTGGAAAAAAAAAAAAAAACAAACCAAAAACCCAAAAAACCCTGCACCATTCCTAAAGAAATTACTCATGTTCCTAGGAAGAATGATTTGAATCAGGTTTCTATACACCAGCTACTCAGATCAAAAATACAGGCGGACAGGGCTCTGTCTCCAGAGCCCATCCAAATTGTTGGAATTCTGCTGACTTAAACAGACTTTGGACATAAAACAGCTTTTATGTTCTGTATCTATCTGTATACACTGAATATGCAGCACGAACATATCACATTGAGGAATACTATCAGAAGACTAAATTTGCTTCCAGAAGTATATTTCAAAATAATTTTTAAAGTGTAAAGTGCACAAAATTGTATGCATTAAACTAGTTTTTATGGTCACCAAAAGAAAAAAAATTATATGCATATATATGTATGTATATGTATAATAGGATTTAATCCACTGGTGTGTCCTTGAACGACATTATGACTTTACAATTGGAAGTATGTCTTCACTATATGAGCTGTTTCCTGAAGGTTCTTTTACCTTTAAATTCTTGTATCATAGCTGCTTTATCAATGTCATGCTTATTCATTTTCTTGCATGGCTGGCTGAAGAGCTCAGAGCAGCCTGACAGAGAACAACTATGAGAAAATATACATTCGCTTTCTTCTTTGCTGCCCAGAGTAAATGAAAGGAACTTATCGGATGAAAAGTAATTTAGAATCTGAGCGAATATGATTATTTTGAAGAAATATTTTACTCTATGAATCTTCTGAATGATGAGAAACTTCTATGGTTCTTGAAGCTTTGCTAGCAGGAAGGATTTTTTTTTAACATATTTGGAAAGAAAATAGATGACCAATTAATTACAAAAGGAAAATACAATAAATGAAGAGTTCTATTTCACTTAATGTAATATTGTTATTTTGATTCCTCTCAAAAACCAGCTTTTTAATTACAACTTCTACAACATCTGAACATATTGCTGTACACCCATGGAAACATAGCTTATAACACTTGTACACTGAATTAATATACCACCACTATGATGGGCATATGAACTTTTATAAGGTCTCTGTATATATGCTGGCTATATAAAATCTTTAATCTACATGTTACAAATACTGTCCTTGTGTGAAATTTGCCATGTACTTTTCTTAATGAGACAACATATAAACTTGCTGTGCTTTTCCTCAGAATAACTCTCCTTTATCTCCAGTTAACAAATGGATCTAACATTCCCTGGGTATTGAGAGAGCAGACAGGTCCAGAAAGTCCTGGACCAATCATACAATCATCCAGTCCAATCATCTCTGTTTGGTTTCCTAGATTATTTTGGATTTAAATCTTTCTGTATTTCTCTCCCCTGTCTCAACCCATCATTCTTTCTTTTAAATAAATGTGGTGTTTTGTTGTTTGTTTTTTTTTTTTTTCCTCTTGGTACTTAGAATCATGAACCAGTGCTTAATTCACAAAAACGTTGTCTCATAAAGCAGAGATGGATAAGCATTATGTGTCCCACTGCACTGTTTCTGAAGTGGGCAGCCTGATGATTGCAGGCTCAGGTTAGAAATGGTGAGAAGATCAGACATGAAATTCAGTTGTTTAATTTGACATGTCTTTGGCACCTATATTATTCTACATTATTTATTCAGCATATGTTCTGGTATCTTTAAAATCTGTATGAACTACATTCTTTTAAGTGGCCAGCAACTATAGGCACATGACAAAAAAATGTGTGACCTTTCTGAGCACAATTCACAACGTAAAAAGTCAAAGTCACTTTTTTGTCTTATCTTTTCATCAAAGTTTACCACTCATATTGCAATTAATCTAAGGAAAGACAGACATCTTCATTGTAGGTGTGTATTTCAGATACCGATTCCAGATTTTAGTTTTACAGTGGCATCCAACACAGGGGAGTAAATGTGGACTACGCCTCATTTTTTCCACTGACTATAAAAGGAGTGGGAACTACTTACATTATAAACATAAAGGATACAATGGAGAAACTCTAGATTAAGTTCCTGAACATGATTTTTTTCTCTTGCTTACTGTAAGGCAAATTTTCTTGTCAACACTGCGACGCCTGCACTTTAGTGCCTCCAGATGTTGGAAGTCTTGTAAAATACTTAGTGATGAAATGTGCTACTGTACACAAAGTCTAAAACATTGCCTGATCTTTTTTAACTCCAACATATCCCAGTTTCCAGGGGTTGTGATGTGCAGAATAAAAATATTTTAAAGGAATTACAAGTTGAATATAATAATATAAATCAACACACGGATAGATTTAAATCTGAATAAAATATGGAGAAGCTCAAAAATCAGTTTATGAGAGGAAAATAAATTAATTCATTCCAAATGTTACACTACAGTAGGTTATATGTTTCTGCCAGATGTTTCTCTTTACACAGACTTTATTATCCCGCAAAGGGCAATTTGTTTTAATGAGAGTATTTTTTTCAGGATAATATTTGTTCTGGAAAGCAGTACTTCTCTAGCTCCACATTCTAATGAGAACAATTTCCTTTGATTCATTGGTGTTACCATTCATATGTTGACTCAGTCAAAACATCAATTAGCTGCACACATGCTGCAAGGGTGAGAAAGCAAGAAAATGCTGATTAGGGTCCCAATTCTGAAAACTCTTGATTAATACCATTAACTTAGTGGAGTTCTGTGCATGAAATGATTGCATGATTAGGAGATTTATAGATGCAAAATTACTCAACAACTTGGAATAAATTCCAAGTATAGGATCAGTTTCTTTGCTTCTGCATGTGAATGTACTTCTCAAGTCCACTGGGTAGCTATCTTTTAAAGAAAAAGATACCATTTAGGTTGTTGCCATTATTAGCTGTTTGTCTTTCCAGGCTATACTATTGTTTCAGGACTTTTTCTTCAATATATACTCAATATGTATTTGTATCTTAGGTGCTACATATTACTCAGGTAGTGCTTCAGATTTAGAATCTGAATTCTGATATTGACAAAATTCAAACATACATCTACAAGTGCTCTTTTGTTCACCTATATCTCACTCTTTCAAGCTGCTACCAAAAAGGCTACAGCAACCTAAATTATATGCTGAAAAGTTGAAATCTAAAGTAAGTGATTTCACTTAAGAAAATGAAATTATTTTCATTCTGCTTTAGCTTGCAGGAGTTTTTACGTCTTCTAGCTACTTTGGCCAACACAGATTTTCTCATGAAAAAATTTAGTCAGTGTTAGATCTAGAAAGACTCCGATGTTTAAACAAGTAAAAGGAAGCCTAGTTTATCTTTCAGAGCACAAATAGGTCCTTTGAATTTCTATATGTTTTATGAAGTGTCTATCAGAAACTGGGATCACAGGAAATTTATGCAGCACATGTATCATGCATACTCAGAACTGTTCATTTCTTGAATTATCAAGGCAAATAAAAGGGGGTTTTTTTTGCCGGCAGAGTCATCTCTACAGATAAAGCTGTCAGAGACTGGAATAGTTCATGCCTCAAACATCAATATAAAAGTTTTGCTCGTTGTAGCAGAACTGTATGAAAAACCCACCCCTCCCTAAAGATGCCTGACTGGAACTTTGGACTGAGAGTTAAGGTGCTGAGATTAGATAAAAGGAAGACCTATTGTTCAATCATCTCAGACATGTGGACATATAAACAAGGCTGGAGGAAAAGAATGAGAAACAACCCAGCAGCCGTGCTGAGACTCTTCCCTGCCTGGGAGTGGGGTAGGCCATAGCCTACAGACCCATTTGTTGGGAGCAGGTTTGCACAGATTTCCCCCCCAGTCGAGGTGGGGGGAGCAGGTTTGGGTGTGTCGTGACCTCTGCTCAGGGGCAGGGAACCCATCCTCCCTTATACAAACTGGCTATGGAACCCCCAACCCCAGGAATACCACAGCCACGGGACATTCACGTGAGAGGCAGCTGAGGAGGTGTCTTAATCCATCACAGACCCCCCCAAAGTGCTCCCCCCCACTCATTCTTGAGGCCTTGCACCACAAGACTGCATGTGATACGACGAGATACAACAGATCCAAAGTCTGCTGCAAAAGACAATGGCAAATTTGTCTCCTCAGGGGGAGGTGCCTGGATTTTCCTACCGAGCCTGAACATATATTAATCCATGGAATTCTACGTTTCTGAGGGGACCTCCACCACCATGAAGACAGAGAGGGTCAACGGAACATCAATTGGGATCCATGGAGTGGTGATATTTTCTTTAATCTGTCTCTTTCTGTCCTCCCATCTCTTTTTTCTATTTCTTTCTCTTCCTTTTTCTCTCTCTCTCATATCTTCTATCAAATAAAATCCATACTATTGACACTGGCATATAGTCTCGTTTGCACCTTAATTCGGGCAGAGAAATTTCTAAATTATTTTAATACTCGGACTGTAACAAAAATTCAGTTATAAAATTAGATATTGAAAATACATTTTCTTTCAGTGAGTACTATAACTCATCATGTCAATTTTAACAACTTAATTTCTAAAGATTTGCCTTCTGATGTTGATTGCAACATTATAGCAAAATTATAGTGTCATCCAGCCCCATATCTGAATCATAAAAAAATCTTGTAGAGAACAGATTTTAGTAAACTGCATATGAGCAGGAATTGAAGAGATACAGAATAGATTCTTCAATTTTTCATTTTAAATTCCAGTAACCAGCAACAAATAAAACAGATCTGCTGACGTAATATTTTCTGTACACAGTAGCTGTGAGTAGTATGTAATAAGTAACCTGTAATAAGTTAATGCAGTTTAACAGCTTTATAATAAACTCAATAACATTATAATAAATAAGATTTTTGCTTTCACACAGAAATTGAGGAAAGACATTAATCTGAAACTTTCATTAGTTTCTCTGGGTTATTTTATATATATAAAAAAAATCACTTATGTAGCTCTGAAACAATCAGCTTACTACATGAATAAATGGGAATCTATTTGACATACATGACTTTTTAATTTGTTAACAGGAATATGATTAAGTTTACTAAAGAATGCTCATTTTCAGGGACCACTGGGGTTTATGTATTTTCTATCTAGAGGAAAAAAAAAATCGTAGAATCACAATTTCAGTTGGAAAGGGTTCTTAGGATCTTTGAGTCCAACCATTCACCTACCACTGCCATGTCCCTGAGTGCCACATCTACATGTCTTCTAAATACCTACAGGGATGGTGATTCCACCTCTTCCCTGGGCAGTCTGTTCCAGTGTTTAACAACCCTTTCAGTGCAGAAATATTTCCTGACATCCAATTTAAACCTCCCCTCATGCAATTTGAGGCTCTTTTTTCTCCTTCTATTATTTGTTACTTGGAAGAAGAGGCCAACCCCCACCCGGCTACAGCCTCCTTTCACGTAGTGGTAGAGAGCGTTAAGGTCTTCCATCTGTCTCCTGTTCCTCAGGCTGAACAATCCAACCGCCTTCAAGCTGTTCCTCACAGGACTCCTGCTCCAGACCCTTCACCACTTTTGTTGCGCTTCTCTGGATACACTCAATCACTCCGATGTCCTTCCTGTAGTGAGGGACCCAGAACTGGACACAGGATGTGAGGTGTGGCCTCTCCAGTGCTCAGTACAGGGAGACAATCACTGCCGTTGTCCTGCTGGCCACACTACTCCTGACACAAGCCAGGATGCCATGGGCCTTCTTAGCCACCTGGGCACAGCTGGCTCATGGTCAGTGGCTGTCGACCAGCACCCCCAGGTCCTTTTCTCCCGGGCAGCTTTACAGCCACTCCGTCCCCAGCCTATAGCGCTGCCTGGGGTTGTGACCAAAGTGCAGGACCCAGCACCTCACATTGTTGAACCTCAAGCCATTGGTCTCAGCCCATTGATGCATCCTATCCACATCCTTTTGCAGACCCCTCCCACCCCCAGCAGATCAACTCTCCTGTCGAACTTGGTGTCATATACAAACTGACTGAGGATGCCCTTGATCCCCTCATCCAAATCACTAATAAAGATATTAAGCAGGGTTGGCCCCAATACTAAGCCCTGGGGAATCCCACTCATGACTGTCCATCAGCTGTGTGGAACTCCACTCACCAACACTCTCTAGGCCCAGCTATGCAGACAGATTTTTATCCAGTGAAAAGTGCACTCATCCAAGCCAGAAGTAGCCATGTTTAAAAGCAATTTTCAGTATGGACACAAATGGATATATTCCTTCTCAAGTTACTTCTTCATGCATTTTTAATAGCTAATTATCTAACTGCAGGAGTTTAAAGAAATAAAATTGTTTTAAATACATTAAACACAATGGTTGTTTATTTTAATTTCTGATGCTTTCTGTCTATTTTGATTTTTAAATTACCATGAATGCACATCATCTTAAGGTAATGACCCTAAGCCCATGAATAAGATTCAGAACGAACTACACTCGCAGCAAACTGACAGTACTCAAGAAAGGTAATAAGACCCAAGTGCTGAAGGGTTTTCAGTCACTTGATACATAAGTATAACAGTGTATCTAGCAAATATGTTGTACTTTGAAGTCAGGTTATATTGATGGCTTCATCAACATGTGCACTGCTGTTGGTTTTCAAGAGCACTTCCCACAGAAAGGAAAGAAGAGAGTACCTGGAATCTGTTGAAGAGGAAACAACCACAGACTTGGCAATAGGTATGATTTCTACTTTTGCCTGTGCAATTCAAAGATGAAAGAGAAAGAAAAACCCTATGAGTCATGCTGTAGGACTGACCTATGAGTGACTGGCTAGTTACTGTAGCTAGTGGTTTCCCCACTGTGTCATATACTTGGCTGCCTTAATGAGAAAACTACTAGTGTATTCTTGTAAAATTTGGCACTGTGTACATTTCTGGTAAATTCCAACATATACTTGAATTTCCTGGATATTCATCATTTCTAGAAATACTCCTCAATATTAGTGAAATCTACAAGAGACGTCCTTCAGCATTATTTGCTAGAAAAGTGATGTCCATTTCAATAAATGTTTTTCAATATTAATGAAAATATTATAGAAATAAATGCAGATTCAAGTATTTTAAAGCACCAAACCATCTGACATAACTGTAGAGACGTTCATGTTGAACAAGAGGCACAATTCCAATATAACTGTTCTTGCTCTTGGCTGTGTTTGAGATTTTACTGTGAAGTTGTTTTATGGGTTTTTTTTCCTCTTTTTCTTTCCAAATTGGCCTCTCTCAGACCCACTGCATTGTTTACAACCTAGCACACTCAAACCTTAAATATTATTAAATATGTAAAATAAAAGTTGATTTAAAATAAACCCATTTGTCTTACTCTGTGCTCTTCCCTAGTAGATGAATAGGTTATTTATTACTTCTTATTAGTATTATATATATTTCAACTGTGCAGCCTGAGAAATATTTGAAGAGTGAAAAAACCCATAAATGCATGCACATACATGTGCAGAAAAAGACAAATACTGCAAATATACAGTGCTAACCTATACGTAGATATAGTATAAGTATACATACATACATGGATGCAAACCCAGCTCGTATCAAGAAAGCACTGCTTTGAGTGAATACAGGGTGAGAGATGCCTCCTGGTTACTTTGTTACAGACTGCTTAGGGCTCAGCAGACCATTGCACAAATTGCATCCGAGAGGACCTCTACATCCATTAGACCTATCCCCCTGCTATTCTTTCTTTTTTAATCACTGACACTAATAACATTCTGGGAATCCAATTCAATAATTAAAACATCATTTTACTTACTGCACTGGAGTTTTTTGCCTAAACTAACTGCTGCTACACTTTAATTTACTATTTGTTTCTAAGGGTATTCTTCTCATCCTTAAAGATTAAATTTAGACTGACAGACAGGATTCATATGGAATCCTGTACCCTTCAGCTTTTGAAGACCAGCACCACCTTAACTTTCTGTCTTAATCCTCCAGTGTCTACACACTTTTTCTTAATTTTCTTCTTTTAGAATAAATTACAGTTGTAATAAACTGTGGTTAAATTCACTGGGTCCATTCATGGTTTTACAGTTTGCAAATTTCTGTCTGACTTGATTTAAGTCCAGCTGCCATTTACCCCTGCTATTTGCTAATGGCCAGGCCATAATGCAGGTTGTAGGAGAGAAAAGCAGTGTGAGGAGTTTCCCTGATCAACCAAAGCCAGGCATGGACCAGCCAGCCCTGCAGAGCCAGCGGTGCCTCAGTACTACCACTCCTTGCTGCACAGCTGAAACAGGGTGCACTGGCAGATAAACATCAGCATGAGAATGGTTTGAGAAGAAAAAGCAAGCCAAGGCCAGATGCAGATTTCAGCCTCCTGATTCAATACCCATTTTTTGCCCAGGATTGTACAACTGTGTCTCTCCTGAGACTTGGAGTAGATCCTGATGTGCCAACCTGCTCATGACCTTCCTTTTTTTTTCCCCCAAGACTGATTTTTTAAAAATCACTTAGGCACTTGGCTACTTAAGAGTCATTAATCATTAATTTAATCTACCTTATTTATTAATAAGCTTATTTTCTCTCAAGTCCTCCACTTTCCCTTGATATTCTTGTAAAAATGATATTTACTCTAACTGCTCCAGGTGACACAAATCTGTTATGTTTTGCTATCCTTTTCCCTGAATTATAAATGACAATGAGTCCATTCAAAGGTACCCCAAGAATTGATTTGTAAGTAAGCAAACATCACTTGGTTTCTACTTTGCACAGTCTCATGTTTACATATTAAATAAAAGGGTGAAAGATTGCATATGCAGTAATTGCCTTATTGCTCGTTACCTACTTGATGGTCACTCAGAAAGGTACTTGCAGAAACAGCTGCAGCCTGGGTGGCTGAGAGTAGCAAATACAGATGGTTGAAAAGGCCTGTGTGAAGGGACTGTGGAACTATGAAAACAGTAAGATGGGCTGAAATGTGACACTGAAACACAATCAGAGTTTTGTTCTGGTTTTGTCTACTTTCAGTTACAGCAGTTTCTTTTTTGATCAAATTATGGGTCCATTCTTCAAGCAAGCTATAAATAAATGAGCAGCCTCTTTTAATAAAAAAAAATCACAGAATTGCAGTGATTTTTAAAAACCTACAGGTACAATAAAGTATGTAAGTGATGAAAAGCAACACGAAATTAATGCAGATTTCAACTCTGCAGGTTTAAATGTATGCTGATTACAGGAATTAAGATGTAGTTTATACAACAGTTGTTCTTTGAAGTATATTCTTTCATCTGGAAGACCTCGGGCACAGCACCCACCTCTTCATGCAAGATACAAAAAAAAATTTTTTTCCATTTTTAAGAGATACTTGCAGGAACTTGAAAGACAATAAAATCATTGTTTACTCTTTGGATAAAACCTGAAACATTGAACTGGAAGGGCAGTAAAGAGAAGTTGCCCTCACTCTGCCCTGATAATTGCACCCACCTAATGTAAAAAATTTTTGTATACTGCCACGTAAACCTCAAACAGAATGGCAAAAAATATAATGTGAGATTTCATGTGCAGAAAAAGGCACATAAAAGTTTCACATTCAGCTTCAAAAGTAACAGCTCTACTGCAACATAATCCTACCAGAAACACCAATTCTATTTTCTATGAACACGACTATTATAACATCGCTGTAGAAAATACGAGTCACCTTCTAATTGATAGATAGATCCCAGCTGATTTAGAAGGTTAGGGAATGACTCTGGTGTGACACGAAGTCTTGGCCTTGAATTTGGACTAGAAAGTTGACTTCAGAGAATCCAGCATTTCATAGTTAATCTCTTCTAAGAAGTGACACTTAACAAAAAAGATAGCTGAGTAACATCTATGCTAAATTCATATTAATATGTCAGAACCAGATCATGTCATTACATAATCGCAATGATCCCAAAAGTAAAAAAAAATGTAGAATAATTCAGAATTTTGTTCCTACCTATATTTACAATTATAAAATTAATAATGAAAAGAGACAGGCAAGTTTTGACTTTGTTCATAGAGCTTATGTGTCATGTAAAAGAGTTTAGATGATTGTTAGCATCAGTGCTAACTCTAGTCTGTGCTTTAAGGTAAGTAGGAATACTTCCTGCTGAGACTCACTGCCTTTGCCAACGCAGTAATGTTTAAATGGAATCAAGTACAGTCAATAAAAATAATTGGTTAACTGATTTGGGATTATTTTTCTGCTGCATTTAGTTAATTTGCTTAACTCTAGAGTTGATTTTATTTACCATTACAACAAAATATTAATTGAAAACACTTGAGAGATTTGATACTGTCTGATTGATACGAGAATGAACTGTACATTTCTTTGATGTTTTAGTCTACAGCCCTGAATTACTCAACACTTTGTTCTTTTTGAAAACTAGCTTTGTGCTGTATTTAATAATCTTACCATCATTCTTATCATCACTCTTATACAGATTATTTCACATGTTTAGCATCA
The DNA here is from genome assembly GCA_013397565.1 of Ptilonorhynchus violaceus. Classification (NCBI taxonomy): domain Eukaryota; kingdom Metazoa; phylum Chordata; class Aves; order Passeriformes; family Ptilonorhynchidae; genus Ptilonorhynchus; species Ptilonorhynchus violaceus. The sequence continues at coordinate 1,544,211 of VZRJ01013344.1, forward strand.
TTCTTACACAGACTTTGGAATGGTAATTTACTTTGTTTCTGCTAGGAATTTAACCTGTGAAAGAGGTATAATGGGTAAGAACTACCTAAATATATACTGTTATTCATGGATACTTCTTGGCACAGAATGACTGAGCTAGGTCTGTTCTACTGGGACAGATTGCAGTGCCTTTGCAAAGGAATGTGGAGTTGGAAGGACTCACTGTATCCTGTGTCCTCTTGCTGAGGTTTCAAAGCCGTATTTTATCTTTCACAGTGCAAGCATTAAGGACGTCTTTTTGATCATCATTTCTGATATCAAATGTATCTTTTATTTCACGTGATTTGTTTAAAATTTTCTTTAAAGCCATGAGGTGATTTTAGTGGCAAGATACAGTAAGAATCACTAACAGCAACAACCTGAGAAAAAGAACACCAAAGTAACATTCTCTAATCAATAAACAGGCTGCTCTACAGAGCTACAAAACCAGTGCAATGCAGCTGTGGGGCAGCAATAAAGGACTGACACTGAAAGGATGCATAAAGGGTGGCAATTGGACAGGATTTAAACACGTGTGAAGATGAGACAAAACAGGTTAAAAGACACATAATAAATAATGACACAATGGTCGAGAGATTTTCTGTAGATATACAAAAGCAAAGATGGAATTATGAATGTGAACAATAGATGAGGTAGGTAAGTTGGAATCTTACATTACTATTATATCTGTAGAGAAAAAATTAGCCATGCTGTTATACTTTTCCTTCATGAAACACAAGTGCAAAGCATCATTCTTTCTAGAAAAGTAAGTCGAATAAAACCACCTCAAAATAAAGTGTTTCTAATGGTCTGAATCATTCGAAGTTTGATTCAGGCTCCTTACTCCCATGACTCCAAGCTAACGCTCTTTCCAGCCATGTTAGGGCAGAGGGTTTGCCATAGTGCAGGGTGTGCCTGTGCCAGACTGGTGGGACCAAGCACCACTTCTGAGGTCAAGGAACTCACAAATCCATGTAGCTGCAGCCCCTACAGATTTGAGCCATGACATAGCCCAGGTCTCTGGGCCTCACACAAAAACCAAAACTATGACTGATAAATGGCTGATGACAAATTAAGAGCAAAACAAGGATATTTTGTAACACAAACATCCCAAATGTTACCAGTAACTAAAAACTGATTCTGGTCTTTCTTCCTATTTCTGTAATGAAAACTCTGTAAAATTTTTTCTTCAGCAATTTACTAACATATTGAAAATAACCCCCTGAAAGAGCTAACAACTAATTATTTTCATGGTCACAGTATATTCCTCTTGTCTGTCAAATGCAAACAGCCCACAACAGTCTAAAGCTGTCAGATACCTTACAATCTAGCTATTTATACCTGGTTTAAGAATCTTTGTTATATATACTTGTGTGTGTATTAACTATAAATATTCTGAATTTCTACAATTTTGCACTTTCAGAAGGTGAACATCTACTGTCTTGCAAGTTACAGGACTGGGCAGCCATACAGGTTTCCTTGCAGCAAAACATTGCTGCATTGGGATGTAAAGGACAACTCGATAATAAACTAACTCTTTACAAGTTACTAACACCAACATTTTCAAAGTAAGACTTTTTTCTAAAGATGTAGTCACAAATTATTACTGGAAATTCTCACGGTTAACCACAATGATGTGAATTTTCCTACTACCCTTGGGTATTAGACAAAAATCTTTGCTTACTCAAGGAATTCCATGCTCAATAGAAAATCTGAAGAACAAAAGAACTAAAAAAGCCAGCCCGACGCAGTTCAAAAGGTGCAAAGAAATGCTTAGGGATTCTACAATATTATAAGAATGTCTTTGCTGATCTACATGAAGCATGACAGGTATAATCCAAGCTGTGACAGGAAAGATTAGTAAAAATCCTACCACAAAGACATGCAAAACACCAAACTATGCTGCTGTTAAAACACCACTACTTGATATGCATGCAACAGCATTTCAAAAGAAGTAAATGACTCAATATTGCTGAGGGGAACTTTTACTGCATTTCATATTATATTGCATCATTCATTAAGAACATGAGGAGTAGGATGGAATAACAATAATATATAATAAAATATCAGTAATGGACACTAGATCAAAATTCAGAAAAAGACTGCCTTTGTTCTTTCATCTGACACTGATTACTTGTGGGACTTAAAAAATGTACTACTTGTGCTTTGCTTCTCTTTCTCATTTACTTACATTGTGAACTTTTTATGATTGAGACTTTCCTTATTACATGTCTGTACAGCACCTGTAGCATGGGAGACTCAGAGAAATATGTACTTCGATGTGATCCCAAAATAATTTTAGTCATAATGAGCTCTTGTATATATTTATTTCGCTTATCCTGACAGTTTTCTGGATACCCATATCCATAATGCATCCTAGGTCAGAAGTGTCCTGAGCCAAGAACACAGCCAGCTGTTTCCCACTTACACCCCTACACAACCCTAATGCCAAATTTAATTACATCCTCACCCTGTCTAAATGTCTTAAAGAAACCCTCATTATTCGGTCTTCACTGCAGCTACCTACATCTCCCACGAAGTAATGCTAGTTAGACTTAATTTTGCTTTAATGCAAATGTTTTACACCATTTTTCTAGAAATCAAGACAACTCTAATCTAGATGTTCAACTTGATATAGTTTGAACACAAACACTCCATCTCAAGTGGATGCTCTTTTCAGGGTACATGCAAGAGCTGCCTGCTCCTTTTGAGTGTTTCTGGTCAAAGAAGCCACAAAGACATGACCAACACATGGTAAGGATGGTCATGTTAAGAACAAGGTGTGTCAGGGGCATGAACTGATAAGGATATGTGGAGTGTGAGACTATTTATTTTTTCAGTTGGGAGGATAAGGAAAGGAAGGGAGACAAAACACAGAGAGACACAAACCCAGGCCAACTAGCATGAGCAAACAATAACCAGAAACAAACCTGGTCAGTCAAACTAATTGATGGGCTATCAAGAAACTGCAGGCAAACCAGCACTTTTCCACAGATAAGGATGCAAACCTGGGGATCCTGCATGTTGGATGAGTTCAGTGGGACTGTGACAAACGGTGAGGCAAGGCATAGGGGAAGGGGGAGCAGGAGGAAACAGAGACAAGACTAGGGAGAAAGAGGTAAAAAATGAGACAATTGCATGTTAATCAGTGTTGGTCAGGATGCTTGTCTGGCAGAGGCTTGTCTGACACGGAGTTTTATCCTACAGCCACTGTGAATGGTGTACATGTAAAAATAAGCTTGAGGGTACTGGGGTGAGTGAGGGGCTCTGAGCTGGTGGCTGGAGGGGGACAGTGGGTCACAGCCCGTGTGCCTGGTGTTGGCTGCTGGGGGAGTGTGAGTATCTGCATCTTTCCCACCCGAGTGTGCATGTGGTGTGCACGTGTATTTGCTGATAAACTTGAAGCTGGACTTGACAGTAAGTGTAAAGGGGCCTCAGGTCCCAGCAGGGGTATTAGACAGGCAGTCTGTGTAGGGTATCTGTGGGATGAGTGTGTGAGTGCTGCATGTTTGCAGCGAGCGCCCACCAGCACCAGCTGGCAAGTCAGGGACCTGTGGGGCAGAGAACAGGGATCGGGATCCAGGCAGAGGTGCCAGTTGGGTAAAGGGGCCATGCTGGTACCCCAGTGATCTCACAAATGTGCATGTGCTTGTGAACTAGGAGAGTGTTGTGTGTGTGCTCTGCTGGTGACCTCCTGAGGCAGCCTGTGTGATCAGCCGTGTCGGTGTCCTCGGTGCTTGTATGTCCCACATCCATGTGTCACTGGGATACATACTCAGCTTCACTACTGGTTGAAACTGCAAACCTAACAACCCCTATCAGCCCTAACACACGTCATACTGCTTCAGACAATCAATCAACAGTCCCTTTGACATTGGAGACAAAGGCAGAAATACAACAATCCTTGTTCCAATGGAGAGCAAGAAAAAGGAAACCTGACATTTAATTTGTTGCAAGGGCACTAAGCTGAAAGGGAGAAAACTAAAACTCTCATTTACTTTCTAACCAAAGATTCATGTTTAAAATGCCCAGGCACTCAAAAGGTAGAAGCTGATGTCTGCCTCTGGTCTCATGATTTCTTTTCCGAATGCTTGACTTAAAAGCATTTTTCAGGTTATCAACACAACAGCTTTTTCCATTCAGACTGGAATGAAATCTAGTTACCAGCAATCCACATGTAGAATGCTCTTGCTCTTTTTTTTTTTTTGACAATAGTGTAAAATTTTGAACTTTGCAATTCTCATTTGCAGTGTAAGTTCATTGCATATTATGTTAATGACTAGTCATGAAAAATGGTAAAAAGAATTTAGTAAACAAAAACCATTTTAAGTTAAAAGTTAGAACATACACGAAGTGTATTTTTACCTGCTTATGATTTGTGGGGAGAGGAAGGGAAAAGAGACATTTATCTTTTTATCATAAATTAAATAAATCGAATCATACATAAATGCAAAATAATGTTTCTAATTCAGGTAAACACACCTGATGATAAGCATCTGAATTTCCAGATACTTTGCAAATATCAAAAGGAAAACCATGTAAAATAGTCTAACAATACATTTTTAAAACATCACGATCTGTTTCACCTTGTGTAAGGCATGTGAAAGTACATGTTATGCATGGTATATTGCCATAAGCCAATTAAGGTAGGTAAACTTCATCTTAGAATTAAAAATTCAAATATAAAAATGTAAAATAAATGTTTTTCTTCACAATCTTTAAAGATTATATTTTCAGTTCCCTCAAAGCGCCAATACTTTAGAAAAGAAAAATATGGCTCTCTTCATTAGAGCCTCAGGAAAGAAATCACTGAAGCTGTACCATTTATCATCCTGGAAGGTACTGTATGTATTTGAGATAACTACGAAAATAGCATGTTTTGTTCAATAATGCAGTAATTTTCAATTTGGTTCACTTTGCTTAAGATGGTGACTTGGATAATGTCAAATAAAAGAACAGAGAAACAAAAAGAGAATTGAATAAGACACATCATCCTGGAACAGCTCAGTTTGCAAGGGATATGAAAGATCAACCGGTTCAACCTTTTGTGGAAAGGGAGCCAAGCGCACTGTCCAATTGAATCTTGAAAACCTCCAATGATGGGTACTCATCTGTAAAAAATGTATTTACTCACTTTAAAAAATTTATTTCTTATATTGAGATGAAACCTTTTCAATTGCCACTTCGAGCCATTGCCTCAGGTCACCTCTATGTGGCTTTTTGTGAGGAGAGAGCCTCTGTCCTTGTTGCAGCTGCCCTTTTAAGTACTGCTGAGCTGGACTTCAGCTGGTGCTAAAAGCCCACCCATTTGACTGACAATAGATACAAAAAATCAGTTCTCTTACTTTGTTTTTCTTGAACAATTTCACTAAAAAATGATTGAGAGACCTTAGACAAAGGGATTCTAATAATGCCTGCAATCCTTATGGAGAGCTGCAGACTGCCAACACTACGAGCTGCACCTGGAAACCTCCAGTAACTTTGTGCAGGTGCATTAGCTTTACTACCTGTCTTGCTTGCATTAACTCTTAATCTGCTAAATTTATTGACTTGGCAGGATTAAGATTTCAACTCAACTGAGCATTTAAATACAGGCTTATATATAGTGCTGCTTCGGAACGGATTTAAGCACACAGTTAAATGCTTGGTGGGCCATAATCTTTGCAAACCCCAAGTACTATGTCATTTCTGTATTACAAACTCTTCTAAATATTTCCAAAGTCATATAAGATAACACATACTCCCTTATTGTCTCTAGTTGTTTAGCTGTCATAACTGACACATAGTTTAAAATATATAGAGAGATAAAATGCTTTGAAGAGTTTTAACTGTGTAAGACTGCAGAGCTCTACCAGTAAAGGCTCCCAACACTCAGCTCTTAACCCACACCAAGAGGATCTCTCCTTTTGCAGTTCAGGCATCCACAAGACTGAGTCTAAAGACATCCCAACATATAGTCCTAAATCCACAGTATCATTGCTGATCTCTTTCGAGTTTGATTTTTTGTTTCTTATATTTAATATAAAGAAATGCCTAAAAAAAGTCACACAAATGCTGCCAAACTAGCAACAAAGACAACTCATGTCCATTTACCTCATGAAATCAGAAATTAAATTTATTATTTCACCTCTTGCCAAAATTATTGCTGTCACATTAAATAGAAATCTTCATGAAAAACATAATACAGATTTTACTAAAAGAGCTCAATGAACATTATGTGGACATTCCAAAGTTCTGTACTTTTTAACTGGGATACAACTTACTTCTTTGTACAACATTTCAAATGTCTACCTTCTCCAGGCATATTACAGACTTATTACACTCTGTGGTATGTAATTCCTCAGGATTCATTCTACACAACATCCTACCAAAACTGATAACCACCACCTCAGTGTTATTTTATCGTGTGGAAATAATAGTTTTCCATATGAACCCAATACTGTGTGGGTCTGTCCCTTGCCCATGGTCTCTCCAGGAAACTGAAGACCCCTGCCTGCAGTGCAGATGCATCAATGCTGATCCCCCACCTTCTCTTCTGAATTGCCTCCTTCCATTTACTGTCAAGATATCATATGAAGTGATACTTGACCTTCTAAGGCTATAAGGAATGAATACAAAACATCAGACACCTTCATCCTCATGGAGTAAATTTTGCTTTCCCCCATTACAGAGGGTAAGGGAAAGTAGGGTATAGATATCTTTTGCATAGAAACAATCATATTTCCCTTATGATGAACTTTTTTGCAACGTGAAACACCTCCTCTGCTTCATAATTTTACAGTTGGAACATTCAGTGTGGACAGGATGGAACTGGGTTTGCATCTTTGTTCTTTGAATGCATGTACTCTGAAAATAATATTATTGCTAGGAACAGAATCTTAGACCTCCCTTTCTAAAGAAAATTGTGCATTCACACCGAAACCAGCTTCTGACCTACCTATGCTAAATTAGGTCCCATGTAAACCTCTTCTAGGATGTAAAGAAAATAAATTAAAACAGTTTATACTCTTGACCACATTTAACTTCTTGATTTGTCATGCTGGAATTGAAAGAATTCACACGTCTCTGCCTCAGGCTGGAGAAACAGGCAGTAATGGTGGGACACTTAGTTAAGAACTGCCTCTTATATCACAGAATCACAGAATGGTTTAGGCTGGAAGGAATCTCTGGAGTTCAGCAGGTCTGATCTTCCTGCTCAAGCAGGACCACCCAGAGCTAGTTAGTTATCCAAGACCATGTCCAGATGACTTGCATATCGCTCCAAGGAAGGACACTCCACAACCTCTCTGGGCAGCCTGTGCCAATGTTTGGCCACCCAACATTACAAAGCATTCCTCGATTTTCAGAGGGAACCTCTCGTGTTTCAGTTTGTGCCCACTGCCTCTTTTCCTGTCACTGGGCACCACTGGAAAGAGCCTGACCCCCCCTCCCCTTAGCACCCTCCCTTTGAGTATTTACAGACATTGGTAAGATTCCCCCAGAGCCTCCTACTTCCAAGCTGAAGAGTCTCACCTCTCAGCCTTTCCTCATACGAAAGATGCTCCAGTATCCTTACTGTAGCTGTGGCATTTTGCTGCAGTCTCTCCAATATATCCATGTCTTTCTTGCACTAAAGAGCCCCACCTGGTTTGGTACTCCAGGTTTGGCCTCACCTGTTCTGAGTGGAACACCCAAAACAGGACACTGGTCTTATTAGTAAAGCCTGAGGAGAAAAAGGAATAGAATACCTCAGCATATTCCATGTCATTTGTCACCATGACCACTGCCCATTCAGCAGCAGGTACACGTTTTCCCTAGTCAACATTTGTCTGTTTATGTATTCATAGTCTCCTTTATTGCCTTTGGCATTCTTCCATAGTTTCAACTTCAGGTAGGCTTTGCCTTTACTAACTTCACCCCTGTAAGACTGGACAGCAATTCTGTGCTCCTCATGGGTCATGATTTCACCTTCTGGATGCTTCCTTCTTACAGCTGAGTTTTGCCAGGAATTCCTCCTAGCATTTTTTTTCCTTTCTCTGTGGCCGGTGGGATGAACACCTCTTAAACTTGATTCTTGAATATCAATCAGCTTTCTTGGCCCCTCTGCCCTCTTTGACCTCTTCCCACGGGACTCTTTGAGAAGATCCCCAAAGAGGTCAGAATCTCCTCTCCTGAAGTTCAGACTTCTGATCTTGCTTTTTGCCCTGCTCCCTCCTCTTGGGATCTTGAACTCCACTATCTCATGGTCACTGCAGCCAAGGTTGCCTTGGTTTCCCATTCCCAACGAGCCCTTACTCGTTCCTGAGTATGAGGTCCTGTAATGCACTTCTCTATCACGTGCGTCAAGAACTGGTCGTCAGTCCTTTTTAGGAACCTTATAGATTTCCTATGTCCTGCTGCATTGTCTCTCCAGCAGATATTAGGATGAATGAAATTCCCTGTGAGGAGCAGGGCCTGCAAGTGTGGGGTTGCTTCAGGCTGTCTGCAAAACTCATCATCTATGGAGTAAGGCAGATGCTTTCCTTTCCCTAGAATAGGCACATCTTCAGTTACACACTAAATGTGAGCTAACAAGTGATTCTCAGCCAAAATCCGAAAGGGCCTAATGAATTTGTTAAGACACAGCATGTTGAAAGCGAGACAGACTGAACTGCTGACTAGGATTTGGGAGCACTGCAGGTGCCCAAGACCCAAATAAACAATGTTCAGGTGCCCTGGAACCTTTACGAATCTTGAGGAATGTTGTATTTCAGATTCCTACTAGTAAATGTTATTAAAAAAAAGACACACACACACAAAAATCTGTTATCACAGAACCTTCTGTACTGTAGCAGATTAATCTGTGTATTTAGATCAACTTCAAGCATTTACACCTAAAATCACAGAATCACAGCACAGTGGGTCATCTGGTCCAATCTCTTTGCTCAAGCAGGGTCATCCTAGAGAACATTGCACAGGATTGCATTCAGAAAGTACTTGTTATTATCTGTAGAAATTGTAATCTCTGCCTCACCAGCACATTGTATTTTACAGACTTTATTTTGTTATATTTTTATCTGGGTTTTTTTTCAGTTTTTAAAACAAATGTTAAGACTAATTTTCTGTAAAATGTAAATAATTATGTATTTTTCATTTGTTGAATGATAGGAGGAATTAAAATAAGAAAGTATTCCTTATTGTGAAATTAATGATAATGAAAATAATATAGAATGTGCACCAGTAAAATTATTATACTGTAATAACTGGGAAATCAACTACAATGTCATCCATTTTGTTTTGCTCTTTATTGCTGCCATTAATTAGCAGGAAAGAGAATTAAATAAGTTATAATACTTGCCTATTAAAAAACAGTTGGTGTAAGGAGAGATGTATGAATGTAGTGGAAAAGTGCTTGACTTTAAGTTTTCATTTATTTTTTTTCTTATTAAACCAATTATTCCTGCACCATCTAAATCCTTCTGAAATAATTTCCCACTGGCTGAAGCAAAAGCCACTGCAGGGAGCAAAATCAGCCAATTTTTTTAAAGCTGCCTTCATGTTGAAAACCTACACAACATGCTACAGAATTCAAGCAGATGTTTCCAATTTCTAAGATTAACAAAACTTTGTATTCATGTCTTCCAGTGACATTATTCACAAAATCTGATGCCCTTCAGCTTCACTGGAGCTTGAGGTCAGCAAGAACGTAAGACAAAAATATTACCGTTATTAATCACCAACAAGTAAATCTATGAGCTTGTAGCAAACTCGAGAATAGGATTTGTATAGCCACCTAATCCATTATTTTTCACAATGGAGCAAATTGAAAGGCTTTTGTCTTCATGGACTTTTGGAGTGTACTTTCTGTAACATAAAAAAATAAATAACTGTGTAATCACGTTGCATACTGAAAAATAAAAAGTGAGCAGTGTTGCTAAATAATATGCAATCTGTGATTGAATATAGCAAGAATTATCATCAAAATCTTTCAGAAGTATACATCTGAAAGCCTGCAAGGAATTGAAATTTTTTATAGAGATCTTCATAATAAAAGCTTGGCTTTTCTTTCTTACACTTATCTTTAGGCAAGAAACTGCAGATCAGTCTGAGTAACAAAAAGAAGAATATTGTAGCTTATTCTCATTATAAGGCATTTTTCATCAGTTCTCTTGGTAAGAAAATTTATTGGTTTCCAGATGCATTTTCAATATTTGGAAAATAAAGGAAATGGGGAGGAAAAGGAAAGGAAAGGAAGGAAACAGAGTGTGAGGGATGTTGTTTTCTATGGTACAGTTGTCTGTGGAAACTAAAAAGTTGTTACTTACTAAAAGGATGGCCATGAATACTAACTATCACTGACAGTAGCCAAGTGGCCAGTCCTGAAACAGATAATTTACTTTTTAAGTGAATTTATTTATTTGACCTTATGATAGAAAATTAATATGGGAACTAGTTTATGTAAATCTTCTTTATGTTTTTACAGAGTTACCAAAAATAATTCAGAACATAATGCATTTCCCCACTCTTTGAGTCTGCATAACTTTCTCGGTGCCTATTCATGCAGCATCCTCTTTGCTCTGGAAGCTCTTTTGCCATTTAATTGCAATCCACTGCATTTGCTTATTTCTGAGAGTTTTGCACTTTTCTCCTGCCTAGAACAGCATTTCAATACATGTTTAGGTAGATGGGCATCCAAATTCCACCAAAGATCCCTAGGGAAGCCCCCAAAAATTGCATAATCTGCAGCAGGATGGGTAACAGGTATTATCTAAATTTTCTATAATATTTTTGATATTGGAAACAGCTATCAAGTCCTAGGCAAACCAAAGGAAAATGAATCTTTCTGAAACTGGAACAGACAGACTGTGTCTTCTCAGCTGAAGAAAGAATCTAATTTACTCAGACTGGACTGTTTCTTAAAAAACAAATACATCTTCCACACATCTGTATCAACCCCTATTGACTCATAACAATCTCAAAAAAATCAAGGAAGTATCTTAGAAATTTTCATTTTTCTCAAACTTTTCCAAAACAGCATGTTTATCATGAAGATAAGAAATTCCATAATAAACTAATGCTATCTCAAGGTAATAACTTAAACTAATTAAAAAACCACTATGTTAACAAATTACTATTTTTGATTAAACAAAATTTAAATTCATGCTTGAAATTATCATATTCATAAATAATTTCTCCAGAGCCAAATAAAAAAATCAAAATCCAGACCGAGGTATATGTTATCTTGAGCATCAAGGAAATTTTGAAGATACAGCCTAATTTAAAAACACAGATATACAGTGGGTCTACAACCCAACTGAAAATTAAGTATTTGTACAGACACTGAAAGTTTTGAGGACCAAAAATGAAGCGCATTTAAACTAACTTCTACCGTATGTTTCCACCAAATGAGGATTACGTCTCCATCTTTCAAATCTCTAATATTTTGCTACTTTGGATTGAAGTCTTTCTTGTTTCTCTTATTTTTTTTTCATCAATCACAATGAATAAAGCAATGAGGGCTAAAAGCAAACAAGATTCCTAGGGGATTTCTTCCCTCATTTTAGTCATCTGCTATATGCAGAGATTCTGTTTTATTTGAATTTCCTAAAACTCTCCTCTCAAAAATCAGAAACTATCTGGAACAAAGAAGAAAAAGCACAGGGGAAAGAAATGAGAGCACTAATATTTGTGTGCCATTCAGTGCTCCTAACTCCCTTTGGATTTTTTTTTGAAAGTGGATCAAAGAACTTCCCAGATATTTTGTACAATAAATTCTTCTAACATCAACGTACTATAAGATGTCACTATTTTCCTCTAGTCGCTGATGAAAAATCTCATTGGTTTCAAAGTTTGTTTTTGCTACTCTAGAATGAACTGTAGTCAGGTAAGTGTGACATGAAATAGCACAAATTCCCTTAATTACTTGATTTTTAATTTATTTGACAACTTTTATCTCCTACAGGCTAAATCCTTGCATTTGTTTTCTTTCATATTGCACTGGAAAACCTCAATTTATGACACAAATAAGAATACCACAAACATGAACTAAAAAATAACTTTGTTGAAGAATTCTTTCTAAGTGAGAAGTAATCTCAGTGTTATCTTCCACATACATAAGCTTCTTAATGTAAATTGTTTTTCTAGAGGACTGTATGAGCCAGGTCAAAATTCTTCTGGAGAACTGCATGAGCCAAGTCAAAGGTTTACTGTCATAACTGCTTTTAAAGAGCTACCAGGTGAAAATAGAGTCCTTAACGTTTCTTAAGTTAATGAGCATGCAGCAGAGGTCTCTTTAACACTAAGAAGTATAAGAGCATGTATATACAGTAAACCTTTACCCTGAGTTTCCAGTTGAGAGCAATTATCTTTGTCAGTAACTGACAACAATTGATGTACTGTGATCTCAACACTAATTATGCCTAAGGGAATCACTGCTCTGATAAATTACTATTTACCTTCTCATGTGGAGCCTAAATAACATGACCACAGTTTTCTGAATAGCACTGTCTCTTCATAACAACCTCACACATCTGTGTGAAAGTATAAAGAACAGAGCACTTACTAGTGTCCTTATTTATTTCTCTATTTGAAGACCTGTTAGTGATGGACTTCAGAAAAAGTGAACAGAAGAGCCACACTGTGGTACAAGAGGTGATCATTTTTCATTCAAGTTATACGCTGAAAAGTTAACTATATGTTGTTGCTACACAGTATCTATTAAGATGATAAAATGAGGATGCAGCTGACTTAACTGCGAATTTTGGATTGCTTTAATGATTTCTTACACTTTCAACTCTAATCTTAATTGAGTACAGAGAGTAACGTTTGAATTCTGGGAGAGTAAATCTGCTCGAGGGAAGATGCTCAAGAGCAAGCAAAGTTACACTGTAACTAATGCTTCAACAGTTTACAGTAAGATGACCTCACCTTCAAAATGTCAACCTTTACCTAAAAAACAGCATGAACCATTGAACACTGTGGATTGATTCTTTCACCTTGTATCATAAAAATCTAGAAATTACAACCAACTTCCATAAGACGCAAAAATCAGCACTAGTTAGTGTACACTCCATTCTTTTTAAATCTAGACATAGAATCATAGATCACAGAAAGGTTAGGGCTGGAAGGGACCTTAAAGACCATCTAGTTCCATACTCCCTGCCATGTACAGGGATGGCATTCACTAGATCAAGAAACTCAGGGCCCCATCCAGCCTGGCCCTGAACAATTCCAGAGGCGGAGTATCCACAACTTCTCTGAGCAACCTGTTCTGGTGCTACACCAACCTTTGAGTAAAGAATTTCTTCCTAATATCTAATTTAAAACTGCCCTCTTTCCATTTAAAACCATTGCCCCTCGTCCTGTCCATTGCAGTCAACATATCCCAAGTCTGATTAAAGAAAAATAGTGAGCTGTATGGCACTGAAACACACAATGGTTAAATTTCACAGCTATGGCATACTGCTATTGTGCCGTTCATATTTTCCCTCTTCACACCATAACACGGAATCTTTCCACAGTTCTCAAAAGAGGTGATGATTTACATTTTATATAGTAACAGATTTTGAACACGTATTAACATGCCAACCTCTGACTTTATTTTATTTCAGTTGGATTTGATTCTGTCCCGGAGAACAGAAAATGGATCTCTAATAAAACATCCCAAGGGAGTATGTTCAGTTCTCCAAAGCACTGAGTGACAACAGAAGCTGTTTTAGGAGTTAATTCCACATGGCAGGTGGGACAGGAACCTATAAGACCCTTTCTGACGGCACAGCTAGTGGTCAGACAGGGTACTACAGCAGCCTCTAAAATGGCACTGTCTGTATTTTGCTGGCAAACCTTATGCAACATCTGCTGTATCTTCTGTATCTGAGTGTCTTTTCACATATGCTGGATGAGTGAAACTGTGGTTCTCCTCTCTGTGGCAAATATGTAATTATCTTTCAACCACAGCAGATCAAAGTTACTTATGTAGCTATTTGCAAGGATGTTCTGACAGCTTCTGCCCTCTCTGATGATTTCTTCCAACATTTTCCTCTTGCGTTTGAGTATTTTAAAGCAAACAAGAATTTGATTACAGGAAAAAGCAGTCTTCTAGCTTAAACGTTAGCAAGGAGGGTGATATTCCTTGCAGCTCCATAACATGAACTACAGCAGCAACTTGCAGCGTGCTGTTAACTTCTATTTCCTCATTCTGACACCTCTGGATTTTGAAACCTTAGTGTTATGTGCCACATTTTACCACCAGACTAATTTTAGTTGAACAGAGTTGAGTGTTCAGGTTTTCATTCAAGAACCACTTTCATTCCAGGCATTTGAATCAGCTCTGCTTTTAGCAAAAAATACACAAACTGTGTCCATCCTTGATGGAAATTAGCTGCACAGAATGAGTTTTTCATCTCACCTAGTTTAATACAGTTGTTTTACATAAACTTGTTTCAATCTAAATCAGTTCTACGCATTCACCTCACAAGAAATAGAGAGATTCAGTAGACAATTCATTCCATTCTTAAATAGGTTAAACGGATTGACCATTGAAAAGTTCTGATGATTCTGTAGGTCCAAGAGTCTTTCCATTTATATAGACATGCAAACTATGGGAGACATGAAAATTCATCTGTCCTGATCCAAATATCTGCACCTGAGCTAATCCTACTTGCCTATACTTGCAGAATCAATACAGAGAACTTGGCTGTTTAAAGAACCATTCACCTGCTTCTAAAGTATGTGGCAGAACGTACTGTTGAGTAAATGTCTCTTTCCCTCCAGGGACTTTAAATGAAATCTAGGCACCTAGTTCAGATACAGACCTTCAAAGCTTTGACACTTAAATTTGGACAAAATTCAATTGCCCACAAAATGCAAAATAACTCAGACCTGTTGTGAGGGGCCAGCCTCCCTGTAAGAGCAACACCAAACTGGTTTACAATCATGAGTTAAGGAAAAGTATTTATGGTCTTCAAGAAAACCAATAGAAAAATTATGTTACAGAAATAGTAACTGAAAAAGACATTTTATTCTACATGATAATTATAATGACAAGAAAGTATTCAATTTTATTAAACGAACAAAATAATATAGTGTTCATCCAAGACTAATACAAACTACCTCTGGAAAAAATAACTTGGATATTTCAGAAATATTTGATTCTGCAGAGTGTCTGAAAGATTCAAAAATATGAATATTGTGATAATAATTATTTAAAAAGAAAGATAAAGAGCTCATAAATATTACTTATGCTAACTGGATATTGATTCACTAACCTGATATTGATTACAGGAAAAATAATGTTTTTCTGGGAAAACAAAATCAGAATGTTCTTAAGTAAGAGTTATGGCACAATTAGTTCCAAGAAGTGTAACTTTGTGGAAGATAGGTCTTTTTGGCAAGGTTGCTAGTTTTTAATGAGATCACAAGATCTTTCAGTTCATAAAGGTAAATGAGATAAGAACCTACAACCTTTGAATTAATAATTAAGACAAGAACAAGCACATCAAGTGAGAATGGAGTAAATATCCCTCTTGGATCACTAAGATTAACTAGGTTCTCTAAGATCCTGTGTTGTGACTAACTGCATTTATTAGAACAAAAGATAAAAGCTTTGCTGATACAATTTGCAGATAACATAAAATTGGTGGGAATACAAATAATGATGTGGTGAGGCCAATCATACAGCTAAATCTGGATCTTTTGGTAATATGCAGTTATTTACACAGAGATGAAATATAGCTGTCAAATGCAGAGTTCAGAGGAATATAAAACAAGTAATGCAATACCTTTAAATAAACTGATACTGAGGGAGCTAGGAATACTGGCATACAGAGAGCTGAGCTCAAATTGCTTTATGACAGTGCAGTTATATAGGATAACTCAGTCCTCGGGATCATATCGAGTCAGAATTGATGCATCCATATATAAGCCCAGCAAAACCAGTATTAAAATTCTGTGCCATCTTTTTAAGGAGAATGCAACAAAGTTAGAAACACTTCAGAAAATAGTAACAAGATCCAATCAATTCTATAACCTACACTTAATACTAAGAGATTTAATAAGTTCAGCTTGAATTATAAGTCAATAGATGATGCAATCATGAGTTATACATTTCCACTGGGGTTTCCATATTTTTACAGCTTTAAGTGCACACAAATAGTGACTGCTATGCCTCCTAAAGTCCTCAGATTTAAGGAGTATACAAGGGTCATTGTTGCAGGACATTGGCACGAAGTTGTCATGGTAACTCATTACAGACCAAGCCCACTCATTACCAGTGCATTAACAGTTTATTTCCTCATGTAACGAACCCAACCCCCGAAAATACATTACCGAAAAATGGTAAAAGTATAGAATCTTCAAAAGTGTTGGCACAGATTTTCCAGGCAAAAGCATACCTAGGAAATATCTTACCCTGACCTGCATAGGTAAGAGAGGTCTGACAGCGACTGAAAACAACATTGAGTGAATGAAAGCTCACACTAGGCTACATTATAACAGAAATAAGGTACACCTTTTTCAGTACTGAAGACGTTAATTACTGAAGTAACTTACCTAAAGAATACCATGAATCCTTTATAATTTGAAGATTTTCATTCAAGAAAGGAAATCTCTTTTACATACTGTTCAAAGGAATTGTATCTCAACGCTTTTCACAAAACAGACAGATGTCTGCCTGTGTTTCGTATTTTTTCTGCTGCTTGCTTTCTGGTATAATTTGGCATAAGATTGCCACAGGAATTAGGAATTTCCTAAAAGGGATCTGAATGAGGCCATAACAAGAACTGAAACTACCTTTCTTCCAGGTAAAGACTGTGTCATGGATAACCCAAAATGTCATTGTGTTCCAGCTGGTCCCTGGGGCCAGGTCACCCCGTGTCAGCACTGACTGACAGTTTTTTCCCCGCGACATGTGCAGTTTGGAGTACATCAGCAGCAACACCAGCTGTGGCAGGAGGAGGAGGCAGGTGGCAGCGCTGACCCCACATGCACCAGGACTCCTCATGTGCCACTAGAACTGCTCTGTAAACTCCCACCTTCCCAGGAGGGTTTGCCACCATCCTTTCCCGTTGTCTCCGGGAGTGCACAGTCACCTGCAAAGGCACCATCTTGGGGGGAGGGTCTGACAGGTCATTTTCCCTGTCTCCCTACACGCAGTTGCCTGTGGTGGATGCCATCTTGGAAAGGGTATTTCCACCATTTTGGGTGTCTCTTTGTTCTTGGGGAGTTCATGAGATTTAGAAATTTTGTATCCAGGGATTATTTACTGTTATTTTTTCCTGTTGCAGTTTCACTTGTTAGTAAATTGTTAGTTTTTCACTTTTATCTACTTGTATTTCATTACTACTTATTGGTGGAAAGGGATTGGTTAAAACAAAGGGGGAGAACTCATTTTAGAGTGTTCCCCTTTAATTGTCTTAAACCAAGACAGAGAGAAATGATTCTTTGCAAGAAGACCATAGCAGAGGGGAAAAAAAACCAGCACCAAAACAAAACAAACAGAAAAAAACCAACCAAACAAAAAACCACCACAACAAACAACACAACAAAATAACTTGTGAAGTTATTAGAAGTTGCATTTAATATTGCTAGCTTATGAGAGATTTTATGTGCATATACAAGAATAAACACATTTTGATGAAATATATACAAATAGGTAACCTCAAACATCAATTCCAGAGATTTAACTGACAATACAAGGAATCACATATATCTTACATTGGCTATGTCCAAGTTTTGATACTAATCACACAGCTTACAAATAAATTGGGGCTTCAAGTTTAAGAAGTGAAACATATACTTCAGGTATCTGACATTCTGTCCTGACAAGTTCCACGTTTTCTCTGCAGTGTTTAACAGTGACAGAAATCTCTGCTTCAACTATTGTCAAAGATGTACAGAAATAAGACAACAGATCAATCGGGTAGAGATTACTCTGTGCAGATGACAGTAACACATTGTTTCAGTATCTCAAGTACAAAGAATACAAGCAAGACATTTTAAGTCATCACTCTTTCTGCATGTAGTATTGACAGGCAGTTAAGGACAGAGGTCACAGTGCTCAAACTAATTTTATCCCTACTTTTTTCCTTCGAATCTCATTTTAAGTTAAAAAAGCAATTTTATTTTATTTTTTTCATCATTGGCAAATTTTTACTTGCTTTATCAGCAGGGTTGGGGTTTTTTTAACAGTGTTAACATATCTAATTAAATTAATCTTTATGAAAGTCTCCTTGTCGCTTTTTATTAACTGAGATAATTAAGATCAATTTGTGAGTATAAACATTGCTTTATGAACTTCATCCTATTTGGTTACCTCTATTCTAGTTGGCTAGACTGCATTTTCTGAGTATTGTGCTTCAATATTAATTGTGAATTATACAGAAATACTAAAAAAGTGAGTTCTGATAAAACGTTGGGATGCTACAATTATGCAATATTTATATATACACACCTATGTTATAAAGAAGCTAATAAACAGAAAAGCCACATTATCAAAATCTTACAGGCTGTAAAAGTATATAATTATTTTTAAGAAGACCTAAAGTATATATTCTTGCTAATATATAAGTGGAGAATCTATTAACATTCCCTCATGTGAGAGCAAATACTTTCAGTTCCATTCTTTCTTTATTCTCATTCAGAGATCACATTCTTTAACTATAAATAAAATGTGTAACTTCATTCTACTTGAGTGATGTCCAGTGCTTCAACTAACTTCAATGGAGAACAGAATATGCACAAAATATTACAGATCCTATACATGCTAAAGAAGACTCACGACACACTCTTGCTTTCTTTTTAGACACAGCATAGAAGTGATGGAAAAACAAAGTACTTCTCATGTTTCTTTTCCCACACTCTCAGTGCAATGCAAGCTTTTTATTTTTATAGCTCTTTTGCAAAGACTGCAGGATGGATTTACCATTAGACAGATTCTAGCCTCCTAGGAGCCTCAAGAATCACCTAAGTTATCATTTCATTACTGACAAATAATTAGATCATTATAAATAGTTTAATTTAATTTAAATATATATTAATTGAATACATAGAATATACTGGGCTTCCAAGAACTTACCAGAAAAAACAAGCCGATTGTTCCCCTACTTTTCTCAGCCATAACTGGTCCTTCACTTCTGAAGCAGATATAAAGTAGTGCTTTTGCTAATGAACTACTTTTTCGTTAGGATTAATTTTAAGACTTAGTCACTTTTATGTTAGGATTCCACTGAAATTACTGAAACTCTGAGCTATGGCTTATCACATGCTATTTCCTTAATCTTTTCTGAACAACGTCAGGCTCACCTTTGCATTGAGGATTGTTTTAAAAGGCCTTATGAAATACAAAGTATATGACTGCTATGATATTCAGCAGTGATTCCTTCAAACAATAATGAACTGCTCTGCGAGTAGTTTGCTATTTAAATGGCTTTCTAAATCCTTCACATTTGCTCGGCACATTCTTTTGCAAAGTCTAGGAGACTTATTCAATTGACCAATATGTTGCTTGGTAGCAGCTTGATCATTTGATTCTTACTGGGAAGATTAAGACTAGAGCATTTCACCATTGTACTCAATTTCTATCATGGTGAGTCAAGAGAGCAAAGGCAAAAAAGAAAAGACCAAATCTTAAACTCGCATGAACATAATTCCTAATCAGATGCAGCTTCTGATAAAAATCCCATATAAAAGCTCTTTGCTTTAGATATCACAGGCAAGAAGAAAGCTCACTTCAGCACAATATTAAAATACGGCTTCAAACTTCTTGTGGTTCAAAAAAATAAAAAACCCAACAATCCCCAAATGCCACTATTAGTAGCTAAACTTTCCAAGAATTCTAATTATTATGTGCTGGTATAAGAGTGCTTTATTAAAAGCAGACTGTGAGCAGATTGATAGAAGAGGCAACAGAGTAATTTTGAGAACTTCAACACTACAGATATCTGTGACACTTACGCTTCACCTCTACTAACGAAATAAACATGGCTGTGTACTTTGTCACAGAAGACAATTTGTGTGGAATGACCCACATCCACTCTGAACCAGCACGCTGACTTCCAGCAGTAGGTGTTCTTGACCCACAATAACTGCAGAACTATACACAGGAAGTTTTTGATATTGTGCTGGATGACTAACAAGCAATTATGTACCGACATAATTGTCAACAACAGAGATGGTCAATTCCAGAACACGAGCATTTGCCTGGATACTCTGTCATTGATTAGTAAAAACACAGCTTGTATTTTCATAGACCTAAAGTTCTTAGCTGGAGCTTGACCTTTCCACAGGTCAAGAGTGCCAAGTAGAAAGTCATTAATAAACATAGCGTGCTGATGAATCCAGAGAAAATGCTTTAGCATCTTTAACTTAGACCAGAGTATATGTAAAAGTTAGGTCCCCAACTTTGGAAAGGTGATTCACAGGAACAGCACTAAGTGACTAAGACCCCACACAAATGGGGCTAGGTATAAACCTCTGAGCTGTACAGTAATTTAATATTTAATGATTTAATCTTTTGATAAGGCTGGTTAGATAAGTTCTGTTGCTGCGCAACGTGCAAGACGTAACTTATCTTCAGTAAATGCTGGAAAAATCTGAACACAAAAATATTCTGGAGTTCCCATCTTCTGTGGAGCTTCTGTGCCTAAGTCAGAATTCTGTATTAAGTACCTCTACTGACATGCCATAACTATTTGCCACTTACTCTCCATAACCAAAACACAGATTCTGCAATTTGGAATCAAACAGATTAAGCCCTAAAATGTCACTAGTGGTGGCTGTAGCAGTGTACAAAACCTCCATCTTGTTCAGGGAAGAAGCAGCGTAGCATTAACTCCCTGTGCTCAAGAAAGTAAGAAGCTTCGATATTCAAATTCTTAGATTTAATTTTCATGGTAAAGAATAATTTTTTAATGTATAAAGACATAAAATTTGTGATGACTGGTCATTTTTTATTTTGGAGACAGTGCATTATATTTTCTAATTCTCATTCCAGAGAAATATACAGCTTAAAACATAGGGCTAACTTTAAATAAACCAACAAAAATATACCAGAAGGAAACAGGTTATTACAGACCACTAACAGAAAAAAGTACATGTGTACCTTACCCAAGGAAATTATTCACAGGACATACACAGGATACAGTCAGCAGGATGAAACAATTCCTTTAGTGAATAATACATAAGGAAATAAGGACAAATATATCAAAGCATGAGATTAGCAGTCCAAATGCATTCTAATGTGCCATTTTAGTTTTTTTCCCATTAATAAGCATCTACTGACCTGGGACATAATAAAAAGAGAAGTCATGCTTTGACAGATTTTGTTACATGACAGAATCTTGTTAGTTCACAATAATATCTGGCTTAACAGTTATGAGCATCTATAACACTGCAAATCAGCACATAAATGCAAGGGACAGTATCATTCACCACAACAATCCTTTGAATTTTTTAAGTGTACTTCAAAGTGTACATCGGTTAAAAAATACATTAATATATGTTGTACTTAGCAAATACTCCACACAATGCTTGCAAGTATCTTTGTAACATGATCTATTACTAGCACGTTCAGGTTTTAAAATCTTTAGCAAAACATGAAGTGTAAATTTGGGTAAGCGTACACATGATTGACTTCCATGTGAAATCATGAAATGATTCGTCAGTGAATACAGCAACATCAAAGAAGAGACATTTAATTCTAAATGTCTAAAATGTATCCTTCAAAATAACATGTATTTTAAAATCAAAAATATTTACCTTATTACCACCTGTTTTAAATAAATATAGTTCCATTTTAACTCACACTAAAATTTCCCAATTAGCATATAACAAATGTAATCACACTTGAACAAAAAGAGAATTAAATTCGTTTTTCAGCATAGTTCTCACAAGTGTGAAACTTACAGAAAAATACTAGTATTTCCACCCAGAGTAACATAAATGCAACTTGGCTTCATTTAATTTTGTAACAGCATGGCTGGCTCCCATCTTTTTCTAACATAACTGAAAGGGCTGTGGACAATCTAATGTACTAAGAAAGAAGGAACACTTCTGTCTTTCTTTCCTTTTTTGCACATTTGCTGCTAAAATGCTTTTCCATCTTAACATAGATGTCAGTAGAGAGCCCCTCAACTCTGCTTTATGCTCTGGAAAGTGTTTTTTTACAGAGGAAAACAAAAAAAACCCAAACCTTTGTTTAAATTAACCCCTTGCTGCTGTTGTAGAGGCTGAATAGAATAATTAGACTCTGCTGCTTTGCCAAGGGAAGGATTTTACAAGCTTTAAAAGATATTGCCCAGATCACCAAGATGTGCAAGGTCAGTATCTGGCATGTGATCCTTCCCAAAAAGCTCTGCTGACAAAACTGATCTGTCACCTTAGAATAAATAATCCTTTCCCAGTAACTACCTAATGGGGTTCTTCATTTATTATGTCCTGTTTTGCAAGAAAAATATATAATAAAATTGGAGACAACATGTTCTTATATGAACCCTTCATACAATTACATAAAACTTTACAACAGTTCAAGGACATGCATTCTTCTTGTATTTATCTGTGAAAACCCCACAACTAAATAAAAGACCAAAACCAACAAAAAGAAACAAAACAAAACTCAAGAGTCTAGGGAAGCAATAAAACATTAAAATGTAGTAGCAAAGTGCTAGTATGTGCTACTCACTGTAGTAGCACAGCATTAAGCACTTCTGCAAAAATATCCAGGATTGTCTTTACACTTTGATGTGAACTGTTTGTTTCTTGCAAGTGTTCTGCACTGCGCTGAGAATTCCCTAAACTGTTTGATGCAAGGCTGGTTACATGAGTTGTCCTTAATGAATTCCCTCAGGGCAGATATAACCTATGGTCCCATATTAAAAGAAAAGAGTAACCTCTTTTCAAACTAAAAGGTTGAAATCGCAAATCAATCTATAAATAAAATGGTATTTTACACTCAGAAACCTCAGGACATTCGAAATTCCAATGTTTTCTCCATTTTTTACATTAACAGACTCTCAGTGATAGACTTCTCAGAAAAATCCCAGTACTTGAGTCAGTACAAAGACATGGAAAACTGTTTCTCACATATTATTTCATGTGATTCTAGAATACATGTTATTACTCGATTTCATTAACTGGTAATAGCAGCCAGCTTTACAGAACAGCAGTATCCTGTAAATCACTGAAAACTATTGCAGTGGATTTCCAACAGAAGACAAGCATCTTGAGGACTGAACACAGAAATCAACAAGTCTTCAGTTCTGAATTCATTTCTTGAAGCTCTTCAAAATCCTCTTGATGAAAGGGAAAACAAAGTTCTCCTTTCTTCTGATTCAACACCTGAAAATTCTCATATTTTTTACCAAATTTCATATTATTTACAGCTACGGTCTGCCACCTTCACACCAACCTTATTTTTCTGCAATGTTTTCTGGAAAGCTACACTACTTCTCTCTCATGTTAAAAGCCATTTGGTCACACTCACTAGTTTCAGAAATCCTCTCTCTCAGTCTAGATTCATTCTCACAGCAAGTGGAAAATATTGTAATAAATGTAACTTGTCAGACCTCATTGAGCACATTTTCATTAACATGCAGCACCAGTTCTGTTTATATCTTTCGTTATATATAGGAACACCCATAGTATATTTTCTAATGCCTATTAGCCTATAAAAATATAGGACAAACTTTGATGGATTTTGAGCTAACAAGCAAAATCCAAATTGCCACTATCAGCTCATCTTCAAGCACTGCTTTCATTGACTACGTAAACTTGACTATCACCTCAGGAAAAATGTTTTAAAAAATATAATGAAGAATTTGCAAATGGCTGAATTAGTTCTCTGTGAAAATAATTGACATGATCCCTAAACAATAAAATGTTGAGCTAACACATACTTGGTTTAATCGTTATATGTCGAACAAAACACAAAATAAAAATCCACTGAAACACTGACAGGTCTATCTTAAAGGGAAGATCTAAGGTAAAGAGCTGGGATTTGTGTGTATGATTGTAAGAAAACTTATCAACTGCCAACACTGTGCAATCAAAGTCAACAAAATACATACACACAGGATATATGTGTCCATAAGTCCAAGCAAGACCTTCTTGCACATACATTCTGTACATATATATCGTGTGTAACATTAGATTATTCTTCCCTCCTGATTGGCTTTAATAATTATTAGCTATCCTCTGAAATTCCTGTTAACTGGGAAATTAAATGAATCTCCACGGACAGCCAAACCACATTCACTTTTAGCATATGTAATATTTCAGAAGAAAGAAAAAGATGCCAAATGCCAGAGAAACGTTTTTTTAGTTGTTAACTAGTGTTCATTAACCTTTGTGAAGATAAATAGTCTATGGTTACAAATACTTCAAGAATTCTCTCCACACATGCGAAGCAAAAAACATACATACACAATTTAAGGTATCATTTTTACAAAACTCTAATTTTTTTGTGTTAGTAGGACTCGTGAGGTACAAGCAATTAGGCTACTATAAATAATCTAAAAAGTTAAAAAAATAAATTAAAAAATGCAAATAACTATGTTACCAGAGATACCAAATAGCTTATGATCCAAATTGTTTCTAAATCATCCTGCATCTGACAAATAAATAAAGAATATCAAAAACTCCAGAAGGAAATTACCATGAGAATGTTTAAAAAGCAAATATGACTTTGTTTATACAATATTCTCCTTGGAGATTTAAGCTGTCAAAAGATAAAGGGATCTAGCAAAACTCTAATGAAAATAAAAGATCATATTTTCCCAAAGGAATTAGAATAGCTTTGTAAATTAATAAATAGAAGACATTAATATGCCTCTACAAAAGAAAGGCTTCTTAATTTACTATGATGTATGCATAAATGCCTTTCATTCACACTGTTAAAAGGAAGATGAACAATAGTTAAGGGCAAAGGCTGCACTTTCATTTCAGTAAAACAAAGTGTAAATGAATGGGAAATAGATGAATATATCAGATGCAGATAGAATACATTCTTTGGAGAAAAACTTGTAATAGGGATCTAAAAAGGAATGGTTTTGGCATTACCATGGAAGACCAATAGATGCATTATTTCTCACAGAGGCAGACATCTTTCAGTCATCTAACACGTCAGAATTCAGTGTGTTAAATTTTCAGAAGTAAACTATCAATAAAAAGGCTGCAAACAGTAAGAAAGATCTGTGAGAAATAAAGATTAAACACAGGATGCTTCCCTGATCCAATCCTCCTCGACATAAAAGTTTGACTTATGGTATTATCAGGACTAGGGGTTTAGTCTACTGTCCTGCCCTGTCCGCTGTGACTTGACATGTCTGTCTGAGCCGTGCCTCTGGCCATCATCCATGACTCAGCTTGAATAGCATCTTATCCCTTCTGCCATTCCTTTGCTCTCCTTTTCACCACTTTTGGTTCTCCCTTTTTCCACCTGGTCTCCTCTTACTTACATGACCCATCTCTAGCCTTTCCCCTTTGGTGCCTGATTTGCTACACTCATACCCAAATTCAGGACATTTGATATCATTATCTAAGTAGTTGCAACTTGGTAGAGTTATGTGCTGCCAGCCTGGAAAGACTCTGCTCCTCTAATGATCTTCAATGCTCCCCTCCCAACACCTGTGGCATTCACCCATTTCTCCCATAATTCCCGCTTAACTACTTAAGAAATCCAGCCATTTGTTATTTGCAATTTCTGTCAGCTTTGTAGGGGCCTGGGCAGTTATGGAATTAGAATCATATTGATCTGTTTGTATTAGAGACAGAACAATGTATGTATTAGAGTGAGAATAATGCTGAGAACTAAGCTGATCTACCCATGAGAAACTGCAGTTACAGTGAAAGGCATAGTGTTAGCCAAAAGGATATCAATAAAAGAAGCTGTTCTGCACATAAGGAGTAGGTGTTCTTGTTAAGAGAATATCAGAGGGAACTTGGCAGGAAGAAAGGGAACACAACCTTAAAAAAGTAAAGAAATGTAACTTCAGAGAATGGAACATAGCTTTAAAATAATAATAATTGTATCTATAGAGAGGCTTACTTGTATGAATGTAAAAACCAATCAGAAGTTAGAATTAAGCGCGTGAACAGTGCGTGGACAGTGCTTGCAGCCAATGGAATCTTGCGACAACGCGTGTATAGAATTATTAACTCTATATAACTGTAAATCTTTAATTAATAAATTGGCTTTCCCGATCATCATATTGGTGTGCTTGGAAGTCCATGGCTCGCGGGATTGACACCTGCATTTTCTCCACCTCACAGCTTCACACACTGTCATTCATCACAGACATCTATTTCTCATGTCAAATCCAGAAGTTTTTAACATCCTGTTTGATTCTCTCAGCCTCAGAACAGGGATTAGTCACGTTCCTACAGCCCTAAGGGCCAATTCTACTTCTCTCCACAGACTGAACAAGTAAGGCCACTGTGTTTCACCTAGTAAGTTACATGACTAGAACTGGAAGGAATGAATCTGAGTGGAAGGATACATCCACACACGACTCTGCAGTGACCTAAGCTTGCTTTGCCTACAGACTCCAGCCCACACACATACCACATGAACTGGCTTCTATCTAAAAGTTGTTCATCTGCCTGTGTGGCCTCTCACCAGGGTGACCTTTCCTTCACCCCATATTTGTCCTTATTTTGAAATTCTTGACTTCCAACTTGATTTCACTCTAGTCTGTATACTCCTCCATTGCGCACATGAAAAGTAAAAACCCAGGAGTGTTTCTTTACCTCTCTGTCTTGGGGATTGTTATCTCATATTCAGGTTGTGCCCAAATGTTTCTCTTTCTTCCCCGTCCCCCTTCCCGGTTCTGGGGTATCGCGATGCTCGTGAGGCAGGCCAGGATCCTGGTGGGGGCGGGGCCGGGAGTTGCTCTCTCTCTTCCTGTTCCAGATGGGAGCAGCAGGACCGCGTGTGCTGAGGGGTGCGGGTGTATTGAGCTGCGGCACTGCTACACTGTGACCTAGCAGTCTCTCAGCTGGGGGTGGGTCCGTCTGTGCCTGGTTGGGAACGGAGAACACTGGGTGTTTTGCCAGGAGCATTCGGCTGCTCTGCCACACTGTAACCCGGCTCCCTGGCTCGGGTCCGCCCGCTCCGTTTTTGTGCTGCTGTGGCTGCTCCTGTGCTGAGATCCAGGACCGGGGCTGCTTCCCGCCGGGCTCCTGTCCTGCCGCGTGCTGCCGCAGCTGCTCCTGTGTGTTGGGCTCTGAGACTGCGATCTGCTGCAGTTTCTGCCCGAGGGACGCCTCCCTCCCTTCCCCCCCGTGCCTGAGCAGCCATTACCATGTGGAGACGTCGCCGTGCTCACGCCACAGCGCCCCCTGCAGGTGTGGGGGAACCATCGCGCCCGCCCCCATCACGGGGGCCCGCCCACGCCCCCTGCCGGCCACAAGAGGCACTGCAGCAGCTGCCTCACTGGGAACCAACAGCGCCCCCTGCCAGCTGTGGGCACAGCTCCACCAAAGGGGAAATTGCTCAACAGGAGAGAAAAAGGCTGTTACTGGGTTCTCTGGGTTTTGTTGTTGCTGTTTGTCTGTCTCGTTTTATACATATATATATATATATATATATATCTCCCCCAGTAAAGAACCGTTATTCCTTTTCCCATATTTTTGCCTGAAAGCCCTGTAATTTCAAGGTTATAATAATTTGGAAGGAGGGGGTAATTTTTTCCATTCCAGGAAGGTTCCCACCTTCCTTGGCAGACACCTGTCTTTTAAACCAGGACAATCTCAGCTAACACCTTTGCTGAAAATTCCATGAATTTGGACACCAAAATTCCTTTTATACACCAGAGGTGCCAGAATTTGTTGTTACATATTTTCAGTATAAGAAGTCCTGAAGGTTCTCTGCCTTCCTCTTTTCATCTGATGTGGGACGTGGAGGCTTTCCTCTTTCCTCACACACACACACTAGAAAAAAAAAGAATGTGGGCCCCATTTTTCTGCTAATTCCTCTTCCAAGACGTTGGAAATGCTGGGGAAAAAAAAACAGGAAATTCTCCTCATTCTCTTGGCACTGGAAGAAGATGGCTGGATTTCAAAAGCACTTTATTTCTCATGTTAGGTAGAGACGATAGGAAATACTGCCCCTAGTGGCAGTGGAAGGATTATCATCCTGTCATTCCATCTTGCATTCATTCTGAATGCACAAGGCTTACAACCCTGTGTAACCATACAACCAGTCTTCCATAAACCCACAGATTCTCTCTGTTTACATGGGCTTTAATGTTTTTTGGTTATAGAAAAAAAAATCAGTTTTTTTGACTTATGATGATAATTTTATTTGCATGTAACTTAGCTGGGTGGGGTTTTCAACTTTCCATCTTTAACTTTTTATTAGTGTCAGTGCTAGTTTGTATATTTTCAGGATCAGAGTAGAGTAACATTATCTGTACACTACAAGTATTGCCCTATACAAGTTCTCCAGAAGCTCCACTGAGCAGTAGGTGAAAGCTTTAAGTCTTTAGGACAAAAACAACATAGATGACATTATGGAGCAAGAAGTGCAGTCACCCCTCATCACACTTGGCTAATCATGGAAGGAAAAGCTGCAATATAAGATATGGTAATAAGTATCACAGGTGGGTTCAGGGAAAATCCCAGTACAAATATGTATTATTTAGAATTCAGAAGAAATATGGAGGACATTGAACTTTTAACAATTACACTAAAACCAAGCAGAATCGGAGTGCCACATTACTAGGGATTATTACTGATTATTACTAAATTTACTGAGAGGTAGTCCCACCTGACTAAGAACAACATATGTATGCTTGTTTACTGATAAAATGAAAATATAATAACTCTTTCATAATGCAGAAAGTAAAGATACTTAACATGGATCTGTTCAAAGGCTTATTCTGTCAAAAAGTCCCCAGCAAATGTCTGGAGTATATGTCAAGGAAGAGTCAGATGGGAAAGACTTAAAAAAAAATAAATAAAAGGGAAAGAATTGATGGGTTTTGGGCTAATTTCCAAATATATACGAACTTATAGATTAATTCCCACTTCTGAGATTTTGCTGGTCAGATACAAAAGTAAGGAAATACATTCCTTCTTCTTTTGATTAATAATTTCTGAATTATTAATTCTTACCTTAAATATGAATATTTATATTGGATAAACCACATCTCTATTACTTTTAAGCTGAGACAGATGTTAAACTTCAAAACTATATTTTCTTCAGATGGGTGCAGCTTTGCAGGACAGAAGAAATATTTTAAATTACATATTAGTCATATCTTCCATTGCTGGAATTTCAATACACCTTAACATATATTCCCATCTTAAGTTCTGCTGAATTTCAGAATTCAATTCAGAAATTCTATAGTAACATATAGATCTAATTTGTGTATCTCTCACATTTTATACAACAATTGTCTCTGTCAATTGTCTTGAGGGTAGTTGTACATTAATTAAGAGTACCATATTTTCAGGTTGCACTGTTGAGAATCCATGCGACAAATCTGCAAACAAATCTTTATGAAGCAGAATACCGTTCTGATGCATTTACTTCATTATAAATATCCAATAGGAATTATACTACAAACAAACAATGTCAAACTTTTAAATTAAATAATACATTTTAGCATTGGTTACATGAAGCACTGGAAGTGACAAGACTGCCTTACTGCTCTCCTTCCCTTAAATTCAAGGAGCCTATTTGATTTACAGTAAAACAGATGGGGTTAATAGCTAGATCCTGGGACGAATGTGAGTATCTACTCTAATAAGAAAGACTACAAAACCAGAAGTTATGACAGACCTCTGTAATCATAGCTGCCTTTTAATTACAAGCACTGGAAGCAGCTCAAAAGCACCATGAGTTAGGCTACGGTTTCACAAGTCTTTGGCTGCAGTACCAGACAGACACACAACTGTTTGTGCAGCTGCTCCATGAAGCAGATCAAGGAAAGTATCCAATTTAAATATAATACAGCAGGAAAAATTATCCAGTGTTAGCTTCCCACTGTAGTTCACAAAGAAGCCACAAAAGTGGTTGGGCTACTACAAAGAGCAGAGGACAGCACATACTGTTTTAATGACTTCCATGCTGACTCGAAGAGTCAGCAAGGAAGAACAAGAATACCTTAAAGTTCATATTGATGCTAAAAATAAATAAAGGGAAAATTTAAAAAGAACTTTAGGAATACCCATGATCAAAATTGGTACTTAACTGAGAAATTGCCAGACAAAGCTATCTCATTCTGTTTGAACAGATTACTATTCTTTGGCATAAATGTTTCTGATATAAATCAATGAAAATAAAGTGGAGTAAGACAAACAAGACAAAACTAGCTAGCCTTGTTAAAATAGATCTCCAATTCTCAGCTGGCTCACAAGCCTTGGAATGCATTTTATCCTTCCAGTACCACAGATACTTAAAAGGTAAGGAGGTATGCAAGCATGGAAGATGAAAATAAAAGCCGTGCTCGCAAAAACTCATACTGACTTTAATTCAGGAACCTAAGGAATAAGGATTATTCCTTAAGGATAAGGATTCAGGAACATAAGGAAATCAGGATTATAGGGCACCCCACAAATCCAACAGAGAGAAGCTGATTCTTAACTGAATCAGCGGAACCTCTATTTGCACTAGGAGTTTGAACAAAGGTGTTGGAAACCAAAATACTTAAACAATGAATATGCCTCTTAATACTCAAATTCACAATGGCAACCCTATTCCTACTGGAATCGATGTGACTTGATACCTCAATTGACATTATCTAACTTCAGGGGGCAATTGAGGCACTGATGTGGGAGATGGAGAATCAGGGTAATTCTCCTCTGCAAGTACCTTTCTCTCACTGTTGACTACAAAGGAGCTGAGGAAAGCTAGGGTCCTAACTTAGGTGTCCAAATTACATGGAAGGAAGATGTGTTTGATACTCTTGTGGATTTAGTCCAGCTGCTCAAGTGCACTCCACTTAAGTAGAGACAGCAAGGAGTCTCATGGCTCTGGGCTCTTTCTCTTGTTAATGGAGAAAGGTACCTCCAGGAGTCATGACTGGTGCACTGTATCATTCTTTCTCTCCACAGCCTACACTGGGAGCTAAAATGCCTAATTTAGGACAGAACTACTTTCAGCAAAATTTCTAAAACTTATAACCACTAAGTATGAGTAAATGATAGTAAGAAATAGGTACCTTTCAATGGCAAATTCAGATGACGTCTCTTTCAGCACATCCTCAAAAGATGAATTAATTATCTCAGTGGTTCCACCACTCAGCTGTCTTGAGTGACTCAGTGCCAAATCACCATGCTATGAAACTAATTTCAGTGAGGTGTACTTTCCCCTTGCCACCTCTCAGATGAAAAATATAAATCCTGGACTTCGAAATCTTCACATGTTATGTTCAGTGTATGAACAGGAGGGTGGGAAAAAACATGTATGCTTTCTATGAGAATTTATAAAAACAGAAAAAAGGATATAACCTGAACACAATAGTGTATGTTGCAAAACCTCCTGTTTGTACCGTACCAGAGAAAAGACAACATGAATTGAAAATTGATAGATTACTGTGCTTGTAGGTTCTGAGCTACAGTAGGGGAAACTGTTTACCTATAAAATGTTTCTCAAACTACTTTCCTTCTGACTGATATTGCAGACATTCAACACAAATAATTTTAACTTTTGAAGTAATGCAACCACAATGGTTTTCTTTATTCTTCTTGAAAGAGAAGTATTAGCCTTACTATATTTATAAACCATTATATGCAATCCTTCATGCTTATTCTTAAGAGAGCTTTAAGTGAAAAATTTATAAAGAACAGAGAACATTGGTTTTCACTTTCATGTATTTATAAGTGTGAAGGAAGGGGTCAAAGGCAAGAGTAGAATTTCTCACAATACTTTCCTTGTGAATAACAGCTGAAGAGTCTGGAAAGCAAACTAATTGCTTAACTTTCACATTATCAACAAAGCTGTCTTTTGAAAGCACAGTTAAAATCTCTGTCATCTGTTATGTTTAATCAAGTTAGTTTTGACTGAAATACTCACACTGTCTAAAACGAGAGCTCTTTATTTTCTTTAAAGGATTTCAGAGACTCCTAAGTAAATGCTGTTTCTTTTGACTTCCAAGCCTTTTTGGGAAAGGATGTAGGAAATGGTAACAATAAGTACTGCCATCAGAAGAATCTAAATGATGAAACAAATGGTGTCTAGCTAGAAAAAAAGTACATGGAAGCAATGAATGTTATCAGGTTATTTTGAGTTTCTCATACTTTAACACTAAACATTAAAGAAACACAGAATCAATTAGGTTAGAAAAGACCTCTGAAATCATCAAGTCCAACTTTTGACTGAACACAACCTTGTCAACTAGACTACATGTCCAGTCATTTTTTGAACACCTCCAGGGATGGTGACTCCACCACATCCCTGGGCAGTCCATTCCAACATTTAACAACCCTTTCAGTGAAGAAATTCTTCCTGATGAATTCCTCCTGATGTCCAAGCTGAACCTCCCCAGGTGCAGCTTGAGGCCATTTCTTCTTGTCTGGTTTCTGGTTGCCTGGGAGAAGAGGCCAAACCTCATCTTCCTACAACTTACTCTTAGGTAGTTGTAGAGAGCAGTAAGGTCACCCCTGAGCCTTATTTTCCCCAGGGCTAAGCATACCCAGCTTCCTCAGCAACAGCCCCAGCTTCCACAGAAAAAAGGGAACATGAGATTCTATCTCTACATATGGCATATCAAACAGAATAAATGTTTTGAGTCTTGACCCACATCAAAACATTGTTCAACATTCCCCCAACAGGATCTGAATCTGGCTCCTAGATATTTTAATGAGCAACAATATCTGAAATAGGAAAAGGAAATTTTCAAAAAATATATTACTATATTTTAAGTAAAATAAAGATATTAGGCTATCTGTGTAATTCTACTGCTGACATCAAATCTCTCTTTGGAAGAATCAAGGTATTTTCTAGTCATTATGGGACTGCTGACATGCTTACACAGCAAAACAACTGTATAACTTCACCAAGGACCATAAGGGGATGCAACTGTATCTTGTTCTTCTTTGGAAAGCCAGATTTCTGCATGCATCCCAGTAAACTATAGATATATACTAAACATTTCATGCCTCTTGAGTAAAAAATAGCTTATTCTCCCAGTCTCATTGAATTCAGCTAATTCCTAAAGAGCAATGTTAAAGATGCTGTTGTCCAGCAGTTCCACTGCCATCAACGCTAATGTCAATAAAATCTGCTTAAAAGCAACTTGAATGGAATTCAGCTACTTAACCATAAATACAGAGTGCAACAGAAAGAGCTCCAGAGTATCTGTGATTGGCAGGAAGATGTGACACAGGATTCACAGGAGACCTGCACTTCTCCAGAAGAGCCCCTGAGGCCAGGTAAGAGGTTTCAGGTCACTGAATATAGTATTAGATGTTTGTGCTTAGGAAACCAAATTAAAAAAAAAGATTAATTTGTGTAATACACAGGAACACAGGAACAGAACAGCTTTTCTTTTAATATTACTGATTTTAATCTCAGAGTCAAATGAAAGTGCTAACTAAAAATAATCAAACTAAAAATAGATAAAGAAAGCAAAGTTATGAGCATAAGAAGGAACATCAGATAAATCAGAAAGAAAATGTACATGCATGAGCAAGAGAATGATGTTTTCAAGTTAAAGATTGATAAAAAGAAGGAAAAGTACATTAAAAAAGAACCAGGACCCTTCATGTTCTGTGAGCTGGCTACGAATTTTTATCTTTCTATGACTGGGTATGTTTTTTTTCCTCCACATTTATTCTGCTGAATAACTCGGTATATTCTATCAAAGGCATTATCAAGGATTCTAACATGAGAGTGACTACCACCAGTGTTTCCTTGGCATAATAACAGGGTTTATTTTTGCAATAGATTTATTTTGTGAAATTGGTCTAAAGATGATACAGACAGATCACAATCTCTTTTAAACAAAAGAAGAAAAAAGAGAAAAAAGAAGAGAAAAAGAGAAAAAAGAAGAGGAGAAGAGGAGAAGAGGAGAAGAGGAGAGGAAGGGAAGAGAAGAAAGAAGAAAGAAAGAAGAAAGAAGAAAGAAGAAAGAAGAAAGAAGAAAGAAGAAAGAAGAAAGAAGAAAGAAGAAAGAAGAAAGAAGAAAGAAAGAAGAAAGAAAGAAGAAAGAAAGAAGAAAGAAGAAAGAAGAAAGAAAGAAGAAAGAAGAAAGAAAGAAGAAAGAAAGAAGAAAGAAAGAAGAAAGAAAGAAGAAAGAAAGAAGAAAGAAAGAAGAAAGAAAGAAGAAAGAAAGAAGAAAGAAAGAAGAAAGAAAGAAGAAAGAAAGAAGAAAGAAAGAAGAAAGAAAGAAGAAAGAAAGAAGAAAGAAAGAAGAAAGAAAGAAGAAAGAAAGAAGAAAGAAAGAAGAAAGAAAGAAGAAAGAAAGAAGAAAGAAAGAAGAAAGAAAGAAGAAAGAAAGAAGAAAGAAAGAAGAAAGAAAGAAGAAAGAAAGAAGAAAGAAAGAAGAAAGAAAGAAGAAAGAAAGAAGAAAGAAAGAA
Source organism: Ptilonorhynchus violaceus (assembly GCA_013397565.1). Lineage (NCBI taxonomy): Eukaryota > Metazoa > Chordata > Aves > Passeriformes > Ptilonorhynchidae > Ptilonorhynchus > Ptilonorhynchus violaceus. The sequence continues at coordinate 1,578,702 of VZRJ01013344.1, forward strand.
GAAAGAAAGAAGAAAGAAAGAAGAAAGAAAGAAGAAAGAAAGAAGAAAGAAAGAAGAAAGAAAGAAGAAAGAAAGAAGAAAGAAAGAAGAAAGAAAGAAGAAAGAAAGAAGAAAGAAAGAAGAAAGAAAGAAGAAAGAAAGAAGAAAGAAAGAAGAAAGAAAGAAGAAAGAAAGAAGAAAGAAGAAAGAAGAAAGAAAGAAGAAAGAAAGAAGAAAGAAGAAAGAAAGAAGAAAGAAAGAAGAAAGAAAGAAAAAAGAAAGAAGAAAGAAATAAAGAAAGAAATAAAGAAAGAAGAAAGAAGAAAAGAAAGAAGAAAGAAGAAAGAAAAAATAAGAAAGGAAAAAGGAAAAAGAAAAAGGAAAAAGAAAAAAGGAAAAAGAAAAAGGAAAAAGAAAAAGGAAAAAGAAAAAGGAAAAAGGAAAAAGGAAAAAGGAAAAAGGAAGAAAAAAAAGAAAAAACTTACCCATAGACACAAAGGAAAATTATTACAACAAAAGGTCTGTACACATACTGCAGCATTCTCCTGAAGGTAGATACACTAGAGCTTCCCAGCACAATATTTGGGAATAAAGTTTAATCTTCTTCCCTGAAGAACACATTTCTCCCTCCAGCTTCACAAGCCTTTCAATCACTTTTTAGCTCATTGTTCAAGCTCCTCTAAATTTTAGGCCCTGGCTGTGTCCTTAGCCAAGCCAGTTGTCTGTGCCCTCCTCAGGCAAGGAAGAATATGATATCTGTGCTGTACACAGACAGAAAAAAAAAAAGCAGCTATAGAATAAATCTGGATCTCCATATTGTTAAAATATCTAACACCTAAAACATTGACTGTTCTCTTTAAGATGTATTAAAAACCAACAGAAGTGGATTAACTCTTTGTACACATCACTCAGAAGAAAAGCAATTAGATTATTAAAGTATACATACATAAATATTGCTCTAAAAAAGTCAAATAACCACCCAAACATTTTTCCAAATCTCAAATTATCTTCATTAAATCTGGAAAGAGTCAGATGGGGCTTCTCCCTGGGACTAACAAGCAGTGTGGAAGCAAACACCTTTCACTAGTCCTGTGAAAGTTCAGCCAGCCACCTTCTGTCCCGGGCTGTAAGATGCTCAGGGCGAGGAGAGCAGGCAGAAGAAATCTAGCTCTAGCATAATCATCAAAACCTCATAGACAAAGGCAGAAAGAGCTGCAGGTTTAGTCCCTGCTATGAACACATAGAACAAGGATGTCTTGTCAGTGTTTGAAGCATTCTGTGTTTTGAATCTACTGGCTACTGAAAATAAAATACATAAATATAACAGAGAAGAGAGTCGATGTTCCCCTACTGTCCATTTCTAGGTAGACACCTTTTCCCTCTCTGAAGAGAAAGGGAGGGAAACAAGCACAAAGTTTTCCAGAAAAAGTAGCATAATTAAAGCCTTAGGCAAGATTTCTACTGTTGTGCTCTCACAAAGTAAATACTTGGAAGCAGCTGCTACATCTAATTTTTGAAAACTCACCAAAGCAACAAGACAAAAAAGTAAATCACAAGTAAAAATGCTTTCACTTGACGCATTTCTCAAAGGTCCTGCAAGGCATAACTTTACTAGGTTAGTAGCAACAACTAGATTAGAACAGGCCTTGATGTTCACACGGCAACTAGATACTGCTATTGGAATAGATCTGGGAGTGGACATCAGAAAACACTCTTTCAAAGAAAAATTCCTGAAGTAGAACTTAATTGAGACAGTATGGAGTATAAAAATTTTCTCTTTAGATTAATTTTCTTACATCTAAAGTATGCTATTTACTACTTTACTGTTCTTACAACTCTGGTGACCTAACCACACAGATAAGACTAGGATTTGTAGATAGAAGTAATAACTTATGAGTTCAAAAAACAAAAGTTTATCCACTCAATGCAGATCATAAAAGAAATTATCTCCATCTACAAACTTCTGCTAAACTTATTTTATATAATAAAATATCAGCAAAAATTAGAATTTTAATGATAACTTATATGTGATATAAAAATAAAATTTTTTTGTCCTAGCATTTGTTTACTTCCTTCAGCTAGAAATGTTCTCAATCCTATACACTTACCATAGCAACAGTGTCAAGAATCAAGAAAGATGGCTGAAAGCAAACCCAAACAACACCTCAAAACAATATTCACTAGAGAATCACATTAAAAATAACCTGCTTTCACTTAATATGCAGATAACTTGTCATGTTAAGTTTTAACCTGCTAAAGAAGGGACACAAAATATTGCTTATGCTAGGTAAAGACTCATTGAACAAGTAATAATAAATCACAGAAGTTTGCTTCCAATGTCATTCTTTGCCTTCATAGTGCTAGAGATTTCATTTGATAACCTGAAGAGGACTCAGGGCAGGAACACGCAGGGACTGTTTCTTCATAGTGAAATAGCAGTGTCATAAGTTGTCAAGATGCTCAAAGTATCTCAACTTTGTAAAAAATAAAGGAGTTATGCACACCTTTTCTCCATCTGTGATCAAGTAATAAAATATTTGACAAAATCTTTAAAGTCCTACTTTTTTTGTCAAACTGGATAGTTTGAAGTCCCATCAACCGATCTCAGGTTTTACCACTTTCTAAAAAGCCGGAGGCAAATTCAGTTAGACAGTATGAATCATCGAGAAGAGTGCAAACAAAATGGAAGAAATTTCAGCCATTATCTGTTTTTTAAAAAAGCATTAATGAATAACTCTACAAAAACTGACTGCACAGAACAATAATGTCAATGGTGTATAAGTCTGAGATGTTGAAAGAAATAACTGAAAGTGACATAAGCTCTTAAATAGGTAACACGACTTGATACCCCTAACCCAAGCCATCCAGAAAGTATTCATTTAGGATATAAAAATGCATGGGTCCTAAGGTCCTTAAAAATTTATTAAGCATGCAAAGAGTATCCAAATCAACCATAAACACTTGATGTGATATTTACATTCAAAAATAATTTCATGATACACATACAATGTTAAATCCTACTCAGTTTCAAAGCTGTTTGGAGAGACTGAATAACGTAATGGTCTTCCCTTAGATCTCTGCATGAGGAAGAAACCTGGGGGAAGGGTGTGGAGTAGATTGCATTCAGTTTCCTGATTAAATTGACATTATACATCTTCCACGGACTTGTTCCAGAACCAGATTGTACTATGATGAATGCTTTCCTACATTCACACTCCCAATTTTTAACACTAGAGTAGGATTTTAGATCTGACTGCTGTAACACACCTTGGGCCTGCAAAATAATTCTTTACAAAATAGGGCAATGGCTGGCATTTGATTGCAGCGCATCTTCAAAAGTTGATGGATGCTAAACCTGAAGAATTTGAGATGGGGTTGATGTTCTATCACCCCCATACGAAGACTGTTCCAGTGGCTAATCACCTTAACTATTAAAATTCATGGCTTATTTCTCACCTGAGTCCATCTGGCTAAGCTCTCAGACAGTGGCTCTTGTCATGGTTTCAGTTATTAAGGATCTCTTTGGTACCTAGAATATTGCAGCTATTGATAAGCTGTAAAAATAAAATCCCAGAACAAAACACAGATTGAAGCAACTCTGAGAAGTCATCAAATCTCTTATTCTTCCCCAAGAAAGGACAAATGACAACCACAACTTTCCTGACAGATGATGTTGAGAAATTTTTTCAGTTTAGAAGTTAGAGAACTTTGACGACAAGGGGTTCCAAAGCCTATGTCAGTCATCTACTGCATATGGTATTCAAAACGCAGGAGAATGTAGATTTATGTAACAACATACAACGGTTCCTGCACCAGCGTTCGCCTCGACACCACACCCAAGAGCAACGTCTACATTTGATGTCATGCTCCAGAAACACTACTCGGATGGGTTACAATCATTATGCAGACATTTTCAAGCAAAAAAATTAAACCTGTGATAAACCTCACATGTTACAGAACATAAGGGCAGCAAATGGTACAGCCCCAGGCTATGCCCATATATGTGGTTAACCTAATAGGGAAGCACTGGCCTAGATACTGCTTATGCCTGGATATTGGAAATGCACCTCAACCAAGCTGAGCACTTCCTCATGGCCATGCTTAGAAGCATTCACCACTGTAGGTTTACTTATTAGCTCACCAGGTTGTATGATGAGTATTTACTCTGTCAGTGTGGATACAAAGGGACAGCAAAAGAATGCCACTATCAAAGCCACTATCACCATATAAAATAGATAGTGTCGACTTCTTAGGTTTAAATAGTAAAGGGCAAATAGGAAAACAGAGCTGTAGAATAAACAGCACATTTTTCCGCAGAATTTGTACATACTCTAAAGCTCTGAGTCAGGAGTAACCAATACTACCTTTTCCTAGATTATTACGGGAACAGAAGCAAGTTAGAAGGTTTTTTTGAGAAACTACTTGAACTTTGAATTAAACTTGACATGCTCTGTTTAGAATATTTTTCTTGCTTCATTTTCCTAGAACATCAAATAGAGTTTTCTTGATCTTAAGAATTTTCATTTTTAAGTTTTCAGGAAAATGCTGTTCTCACACTGTATGAGGTTTTACATTTTCAGGTGGGATAAGTTAAAAACTTATAACTTGTTCTGAATTCTCAACATGTACAGTGAGAAGATGCCAAGGCTGGACTTCTTTCAGTGTCACAGAGGATACTTTCATGTAAATGGGCCAAGTTAGGCAACTACTCCTTACAGCTTCTAGCTGTACTGTGTTTCACTGAAATTTAAGGCTACATGATGCAGAGAAGAGAGGAGTCATAGTCTCCTAAACACAGTCTGAACCTTTTTTCTTCAGGTTACATAAGGACGGTAGTGTCCTCATTTGAGAAGCAGAAAAGAAACTTTCTGGATTATCTACAAAAAGCAGCTGATTAATTCTTAATATTGTCTTTGATTTTCACCTTCCTTTCCAATACTTACCATAATGTTAGGTTGTGATCTTCTCAAGAAAGGAGTGTTGGTTATAGTTGTACACTGGGCAGGTGAGGGAACTGATGGTGTAAAGTTCTAGAGAAATGAAGAAATTAAAAAGATACACCTATTTCCCCCTATCTCTTTCTGCTCAATGTACTATATACTTCTCTTATTACTTCTCTAAGGATTGGCTTTTTAGAATTTCTTAATTTCAGATTTGTTTGGGTTTTTTTAATCCATTTCTCTGATTAGTGCACAGACATAAGCTACTGCTCAGATATTTTTTAAAGATCTTTAATTAACATGGATATTTTTAATTATTTATGTCACTAGTATAAATGCTCTTGATTGGTTTTATAAGAGGTGTTGAGTTTTAAGAAAATATGCAAAAAGCTTGCACCTCCAAATCTTTTTGACAGTATGTTCCTGTTCCAGTTGCATTAGGTACCATAGCAACTGCAGGGAGGGAAGCTGAGTATCAAAGAACTATTTCAGCCAGTGAAGCAAATCTGTAGTTAGAAGCAAGAACAAACCTACGATCGTGATTTTTTTTCACCCTACTACCTTGTCTGTTCTGTTCCTAACTCAAAAACTGGGATGTTCCCAAAAAGCAGCAATTTAAATTGCAATTTTTTTAATCTTTTTTCCCTTGGGCTCCTGTGACTGTTCTGCAACACTGACATTGTCTAGGGCTTCAACAGAACTTACCCCCTTACTTTCAGAATATACATATACACTATAAACAATTTGTGTAAGTAAAAAGGCATCATCATTGGAGTTATTTAATTTCATTTAAAACAGACATATTTGATCTCATTTCCTTTGAACATTACGGGACTAAGTGCGCCTACGTCACATGTAGACACTAGATTGTTGATCTCTAGAGTCTGAAAGAGTGAACTTGAATTTTTTCCCAGAATACAGTGTCATTTGCTTTTCTCAAGGTTATGCAGGATATCCTCCACAGCGCCTTGCTGTATTGCTAGGCATGGAGGACAGAAAAGACGCCCTATGACAAGTAAAACAGCACAGATAAATGCCTGTTTTGCAGCTGAATCAAGCCCTGAATCTCATCCCAATGACTTACTGCCAACACATTTGCCTCTGGGAGGGTGACACTGCATTGTCATTAGCCTGTTCTTAGGGTCATTTTGTTCTTAGGCAGTTACCTCCTCTTCATGGTGCCCTTCTAACTCTATTTCATCTTCCACGTTCTTGGCTAGTTTGTATCACAGTAACTCAGCAGAGAAAGAGGAAGCAAAATCAAAGTTCTTTAAACCAAAGGGGTCATTAATCTGCCTCACAGTACGGACTAAGTGCAGTGTGTGGAGGAAGGGCTATCTTTAAATCCTAAATTAAACTAAGTACTCAAAAAAACATTATCTTTAAAAGAAAACAGCAGGTTTATGTTCCCCAGGTGTAAAAGAAAGATAAAAAAAGCCAGCTTAATAAACCATTAAAAATAAAATGGAAATATTAAACGAAGAACTAAATCTTTCCCAAGGGACTAATCACTACAAAATTTCCTTAAATATTAGTTTCTACCTAATAACACAATAAAGAAAAAGACCTTGCATAAAACAAATTACACATTTTAATCCTCTACTCTGAAGGAAACCCTTAAATTAGATGGCTACTTCAATTTATTTTTAAAACAACAAGAATAAGCCATGAAGAATCAAGGCCCTCACGGGACTGATCAAAATTGAATTTGCAGTTTCCTGTACTACGCTGACAATCATTTACAATAAAATCGGAATGAGAAAGGGAAATTGTCTGTGGGACCACTGAGCCAGGTAATAGCTTCAGTATAACATGGTCACACAGCCGAAATCAAATTAAAATGTACATAGAATTTTAATATGGTTGAACTAGGCCTTACTTTGCTTATAGGATTTTTGCGTGTGACTTTTAAGTAACAGGTCAGGAATGAAAAATACTAATCATTGGTGCTAATCAGGCATTTTACATTACCAGCAATTTTTTAAAATAACATGAGGTTAAAATTATGTCAGGCAAAACAAAGAAAATTAGCTTGCAAATTATTTTAGTTTAAAACTGTCACGACACAATGGAAGCACAAATGAAAGCCATGCTGTAACTTCAGATTTCTAGACCCTCTCTGTACATCTACAAACCTTGCAAATTGTAACTACATTATCCCATCTTACAAAACACAAAGATCTCATAGGCACAACATAAAGAACAAGGAATACTTCAAATATTTAATTATTTTCAAATACGTAACAATAAATAAATATATTTATATATCTGTCACGCATTTTACACGAGTAGGGAACAAAGACTTGGTATACTTCAATATAAAAATAACACATTAGCTTGATTTGAAAGAAATCTTCTCAGCCACACAATAAGCCTGGCCCCGCAGAACATCTTTGCTATACTTTGCACAAGTTCATTTCCACAAGCAGCCAGCCCGCAACTATCACAGTGCTAGCAGTGGAGGGAAGTGTCCACTGGAATTTAGATACATCTCTCTTTATTCTTTAGAGAAGGTAGTTAATTGTCTTGCATTCAGCACATAATTTCTTTTTTTAAAGGTCTGGTGACCTTAGAGGATTCACTGAAAGGGGAACAAAATTTATGAGATCCAGACAGTGGAAGTATATCCAGCCCAGAGCTCATACATGTCTTGAAAAACACTTGTTCTAAAGTGATTCAGGCTTGGCAGGTAAAACTCTGCAAGTCCAGACTATATTTATAAATTACAGAAATAATTAAAAATACTCAGGGGAGCAGCAGCCTTCCTTTGTGGCACACAAGTACCCTAACCACTGAACTACAGAGCTAATTTTTCACTTTGCTGCTGTCACAGTGGGTATTAAGTAGCTATACAGACCAGGACAGCTGCAACAGGGTTACACACTGCAAAATACATAACCCAGAAAATAGCCAACTCTCCTCAGTAAATTCTGCTGTAGTTTTAGACACTATCCAAAACCCCTAAATAAATGGCTACTGTACAAATGCTGAATGGCCATGCAGCTGATCTACAGTAAATCTGTAGCATGCTATATTGTAACCTGCTATGCATATGCACTTCAAATGCACTGGAATAGGGAATATAAAATGTTCTCTTCCAGAACTCAAGGATGAGCAGATCTCTATCATGGCACTGCTCTTGTCTGAATAAACCGAAGTTCAAGCTTTTAATGCAAGATGAGATTTGTAGATTTATTAAAAATGGGCAATACTAGTATCAATAGCTCTTTGTATCAAAGAATCAAAGTACAGTTACCTACTCTTGCTGGTGACCTGTTTAATATTAGTAAAATATTAGTAAAAATTTGTTTCATTACAGCTAAAGTCACTGCCACTACTTCATTACATGACACACATACCTTTCTGCTTCATTCAAAAACAGAAAGAAAAGTAGATATTCACTTCCTATTTTGCATGTAAGCAAATTGCCCCATGATAAGCAAAGGGGTGAACAATAGATTTGACAATACGTTTACAGAATCTACTTGCATATTTCTTCCTCTCCAGCAGAACGGAAGCAGTTCTCTCCAAGCAGTAAGCCAGATTTCATTTACTTCAGGATAAAAGCCATCACCTCCAAGTAGCTGACAGGCTGTAAACTCCAGTATGAACATACTGCTCAATAACCCAGTTTTGTTCCCAGACCTTACTCACATCCTTGAGCTAGGTCAGAGTCAGAGAGAGTGGCTGTATGGTTTCAGAGAGCAGGGAACTTCTGAGGGCTGTTACTTTGATGTGTGGAATAGACTCACGGGGGGCACAGCTTCAGACACCTCAGTGCAGGTATCTAAATATTTGAAATTTAGCTAAGTGTCTGAGCTTTCATTACAGTCAATTACAAGCCCATTACACTGGGCTCAGCTCAGTTATCTAACCACAGGTTTCTGGCTATCAGCTATCTGACATTTGACAAGTCCTGGTGTGTTTGGGGATAACTTTGGGGTTTTGTCTCCACAGGAACAAAATTACCCTTCCAGGTATATGCGTACAGTACAGTTCTTTTTTGCACATTTCCTGGTTTAATTCTCTCTTTATTATACCTCATCTAGTTCAAGTACAGGTATAATTATTTACAGGAAAAGTCAGTATTTGGTTTGCTAAATTTTGTAAAATTGTATTTTAATGCTTGATTAATTCCAATTTGATGCAATTCTACTCTCCCTCAATTTTCTAATTTAAAAAGTCACTTAAAATGCAATCAGATTTACCCACTCTAGATGGAAAGCTATCTATCTTTAAAAATTCTGCATAAGACCAGGTAATGCTAGTTTACTTTTGTCGGAAAAGAAAACTAGTTTTACCTTTCATAAAGCCTTTGAAAATGCGGTACATGATTCCGCTTCTCCTAAGCAGTGCGTCAGGTTCAACAAGGTGCAACTTGAAAAAAAAAACAACCATTCAGTTAAAAAAAAGACTGTCTATACTGCAAAAACTGCAAAATTCCTTGAATTTCTCATGAAGAGTATGTAGTTCATAATAGCATAAGTATCTATTCAAGTGACAATGTACAGATCTATTAGCTCTACACACAACAGTTCCACTGTAAAACTAATAATGAAAAAAAAATGTGTACAAAGTTTTGAACAAATTCATGTTCTTTTAATATATATAATGATACTGATATATAATATTCTAAATATAAACCCATTCTGCAAGAGTTTTTATGACTGAAGAAATCCATCCCATTATGTTAATAGTAAAGAACTGTGTAATCTTCTTGGAGAGAGATTAATGAACAAACCCTTTTTTGGCAGAGCATAACACCCACAGATTAAGCTTAAAACCAGTTAAAACATTCAAATCAATTAGCTTTTCTTTGTAAATCACATTTTAAACCCGTCTTAAGGCCAAGAAAAGTCTGTTGAGCAGTCTAGTCTAACCCCTCACCCCCAAGCAGAATTAATCTTATTTATAACATTATTCTTGGCAACCGTTGTCTTGTCCAGCTTGTTTCTAAGACATAGAATTCCCAAAAATTTTAACCAAAAGAATTTTAATGTTGGCATTGGAAAATATTTGCTAATGTTGAGCTTGTATTTTCTTTGCTGCAGGATGACATCATTGGTTTTTTATCTACTACAAACAGAGTACAGATAAGCATTTTTTCCTATGTAGTTTCTTCTATATAGATTTCCGAACATATTTTTTCTCTCTTTTTTCCAATTGGTCCATGTCTTTCATCAAGTACACTACCAAAACTGAACACCATTCTCCAGTTTACCAATCTAAAAGAGAAGTTTCAATTCACAGATCTCTGTTGTCTTTCTGTTAAAGAATCTTACAATAGTAGGCTGCCACACAACAGTATGAAACTGCTGACTTTTGTCATCTTTTGATCTATCATTACTCCCAGAACTTCTCCTACAGAATAAATCCATTGCAAGTTATCCCCTATACTGTTATCTCTTCCACTGTTTCTCCTCAGTAAAATGGGGCACCTTGCATTTGTTCCTATTGAACAAGTTTTTCATACTTTGTCTCCAACATGTCAAAATTATTTTGAGTTCAGTGTTTCAACAAGACTTGACTTGCTAACTTTTTGGGTTTTTTCTTTTTCTTAACACAGAATAAAAATACTAAGTGAAAACTTCCATGCATACTTGAAAATCTTGGAAATCTGAAGGGCTGCAGGCAACTCTTTGAAACAATACTAAACATTCACTCAAAACCAATAACTTTATACTGCCTTCTTCTGTTGGAGTTCAGTCTTCTTTCAAACTCCTACATTTTGCCCACTTTTAGCTTCCCAAAATTTTCAGAATAGGCAGGAAGCAGACATCTGTGAAAATGCAGATTTTTTTATAGCCACTGCTCCCAAAGGAATGAGGCTTTAAATTTATCCTTCACGAATTTTTTTCTAATTCATAAGCACTACATACAGCATAAAAAAAATCTAAATTAGCATACATATACACTGATCACTGTGTTACACAAACCTAAACCAAAGTAGTATTTAAACTGGCTACTAACAAAAATATGATTATAAAAAAAAAAATCTTAGTATTCACCGAGTAGGAGACTGAACAGTGCACCTACATCAGATTAATTGTAACTCTGACATTATTGTAACTAGGAGAAATAACTGATGGTAAATAAACAGGCTGAGACTAGAGTCCAGGAGAACAAGTGCGCACTTAAAAAGTACAATTTAAGAAAAGACTGATGCGTTAGAAAGAAAGAAAGAAAACTGTTACAGGAGCCCATTAAATCCCTGTGTGTATATATATGTATATGTATATATGTACTTGTATACACACTCCAGGAGTTCCTACAGGCACAGCATACATATAGGCAAATAAGTATCTAAAATATAAGAATGAGATAGAGTGGAGGCCAATCCCTTTGGAATGATAAAAGACTTGCTTGCAATACAGAAATAAAACTCAGGGCTAATAACGAAATTTTAGGTATTAATCCAAATCTCCACATTTCTGCACTTACAGCAGCCCCTTAATGCTGTGTTTTATGTATATACACACTGGATCCAATTCTAAGTTAAACTAGCATACTGTTTATCCTGCTTTTTTGTTATAAAGGAATCAAAATGCCATCTGAATAGATGATTTCTGAAGTTAATAAGGTTTGTATAACACCTTTGCTCCTTAGACCAACCAGTGGGTATAATAATTTTCCTGTATTACTAAAATTCCCTAGTTTCTCAGTCCAGAGGGGAGCATGATCATAGCTATGGTGAAGGGCCACAGAGCAACAGAGGAAGAGGAACAAAACTCTGGTGAACCACAGACATTTTTGAGACCCTCGTCCCTCAATATAACAGAGTGACAAATGGGGTCTCTCAGCCTGTCTGCATTGTTGACTTTTAATAGAATCCTTAAGTTTCATTTAATTAAAAGAAGTTGGGATTCACCAGCATTTAGATTTTAGCTTAACTATATCATACTTTAAATACAAAGGATTATGGAGATAAGAAAGAAGAAAATGTTGGAACATCAAAGCAGTTTGTATTGCAAGGGATCTAAAGGGCAACATATCATTTGAAACCATGAGAGATATAGCTGCAAGTTTTCTGATCTTCAAATCATTCTTCAGAAAACTTCACAAATGGAAAGCAATTGAATCAGTGTCAGGGTACATTTAGTTTTACAAGGATGAAGAGAAATTCCATTATTTCTTATGACTTACCAGAGAAAACAGCTCAGATGATTTCAACACATTTTCTAGCTCACATAATTTACTTTAGCTACTGACTAAAACTTTATCCTATCTAAATGTAGTAATTGTACTGTGATCTCAAACAATATGATATAACAGTTTGACTTCATTTAATTCTGCTCTAGGATAAACTGGACATTGATCCATTGTTTAGCAATAATTTCAAAGAAAAACATGAAACTGCATCAAGAATACTTGATCCAATATACTTCAGAACTCGCATCATAAAAGCATTCGATTTTTGCCACACAGTAGGAAGTATCAGGTAATGCTCTATTGAAGAGTACAGTTTATTACCTCTTGCATACAAACACACACTTGCCAAGTAAAAAAGGTCAGTGACAGGTTGCCCCATTCAGAAACGATTGATGCTTTCATACTCATAAAAACTATTGCACAGTACTAGAGTTGCCAAATGTAATAGCATAAAGAAAAGCCCATTTGCTTTGGACTCCACAACCAAATTCTTATCTCTAAATTTCGCATTCAACCAGTCAAGTTGTTATCTTGTCCTTTGTCATACATGGCCACTTTTTAAAGGGCTCTCTTCTGGAAAAATAGTGAAGTGACACAAGATCTGCTATTCTGTTGCGAAGCACTCCATCCTACTGCAGATTGCCAGATTCTTAGATTCTAGATCACCAGATTCAATTCCTCTCCATGTTTTAGAAATTGTAGGGATTTCTTTTTTCCGTACACAAAAACTGGCACTGCATTGTGACTGCACTGTGACCCTGGTGGCACTTGTTAGTCTTTTGATTAGGGATATAGACAAGGGTCAGAGTGAACTTTGAGTAACATCTAAGAACCGTAAAAAAGGAGTGTGTGTGTGTACACATAGAAAGAGAGGTCTACAGCATCTAAATTTAAGGTCTAAAAACTATTTGGGTTTATGGTTACTGGAATGGAGATGTTATAGCAATCCCTGTACAGCAGTCACAATCTTTTCCTCAAATATTAAGATAAGAAATACTAAAAATGCAGAAACATGCAAGAATGTTATCATATCAAAATAACTGTCTTGAAACATGATTATCATACAGCTTAAGTTCTCTGGCCACCTTTCTCAAGGGAAAAATTATTTACTGCTCTCCATAATATATCTCCTACTTACCACATTAATATATTATTTAACTTCACTGTCACCTATCCTTGTATTCCCTTACCATTTCTCAAAGGTATTAAAAAGAAATAGATTCACAATGAAGAAGAAAACGTGCATTTTGAAACACAAGGAAAAAACTGTAATAGTACTCACTAGGGTGCAGTACACAAGTGGAGCAATTTGCACCATGTAGCTTGACACATCCTAAGAGATGTGGAATTTTTGCAACATTTTAAAATTGCCAATAGTTACTGTCAGTGGGCATCACTTACCCCAATACAGAACCACAGAATTTTGACAAACATTAGAGGGTGACTTGACATTAGAAGGTATGTCAATATATATTCTGAATTACTCTCATATAAAGATACATGCACACACAGGCAATTAACAGGCAGAGAGCTGCCTCATTTCACCAACACAGTAATCCTAAAATACTTGGTAATTAGACTGTATTAATGCTGTATTAGACTGTATTTAATGCTGAGTGAAAGCACACCTCTGAAGACCTCCAGAGTCAGACACAGATGACTTATTTTAACTGCCTACTTCTCTCTACTGAACATGTAAGAAACTGACACAAAACATTAGCTATTTGATCTGTTGGGATCCAGCCCACTCCTTTTAGGCCAAGGCATCCAACCTCAACATACTTTGAAGAGAGGCAGATGACAGCTGTGGCAAAGTCCATGACATCTACTCCCTTCTGTACACACCCCAACAATCCTCTTCATGCTTTCTGCATAACTCCTGAGATGTCTGTCCAGTTGCCAAAGTAGTAGAAGAGGTAATCACACTCCTAAGCTGCCCAACCCAGCCTCATCTAAATATAAAGGGAATGCTTAAAGATTTGGTGGTGAGATAGGCAGCCTGTCATACAGTAATTCAGATTGGAAAGGACCCTGAGGAGGTCTCCAGTCCAAAGTCCTGCTCAAAGCAGGTAAAAACTGAATTCACACCAGGTATAACATCTTACTGTGTTTCTAGAATTCCAAACTGAAAAAACATCAGCAGCATCTTGTTACGGTTTCTGAATCTGAAATCATTTAGCTTGAATTTTAGTCAGCAACAGTTGCAATTCTTCAAAAATGAGTGGTATGTTTAACAGTATGTTTTTCCACAAATAATTATTTCAAGTTAAACAAGGTTTTAAATCTAAGTAATACCAGAATCCATGGAACATTCTCTCTCATTTATACTTCTTCACATAAAAGGAAAATAAAGACAAAAGTACTAAAGACTAAAGCACGTACTCCAAAACTATATTAAGTGTATAAGGTATATAAAATAGATATAACTTTTAAGTATATGCTTTGAAAAGTATTTGTTTAAAAGCAAATGATGAAAGAAAGGCAGTGGGAGAAGCAGTTAGTATTAGGATACAAATTTCAAAGTATGGCTTACATTCCTGTAGCAAGAACGGCTTACATGTGTTTCACAAAAAAAAAGTGAAAAACTAATTCTCAAGCAGTCCTAAACCCACCCCTCTAGAGGGAGGATATATAGTCACAAGGCTACAGAGTCAGGCTCCTTTCTTTGCATCAGTGCTTCTTGAATTCCCTTCTACACTGTAAATTAGCACTGCTAGGAGAGTTAAAAGCACATACATCTCATGTCAGCCATCACATGGATGGTGTTTAGGGCTTCTCCTTGGACTGGCAGGCCATACAATTTGATTGTGTATTGGCTGAGAAGGGCCTAAAACCTTATAACTGCTCAGTTACAGAGGGAACCAGCTCTCACTTAAGCAAAGCACAGTTGGTTACTGAGCTCTGCAGAGTCTACAGCCCTAGGTCAGCAAACCAATACAACATTATACTCTTATGGTACAAATAAAATAAAAGCTAGTACACAGAAGTTGAAAGGAAGAACAAAGACAGGAGAGAGAGAGAGAGATTTCTTTGCACATTTTACCAATGATCTCCTGATCATAACACCCACAGACAGCTGAATTAGGCAGGCTAAATGGCAAAACTCCTAGAAGGTAGAGAGCAACTTCAATTTGTTTTTAGCATTAGACAGCCTAAATTTTAAAAAAAAAAAAAAAAAAAGGAAGGCTTTAGGACCCCAAAGTCAACTTTGCTGCCCATGTTAGGACCCCATTCTGCTATTCATTTCAGCTTCACAAGTTAAAAACAAGAGAGTCGCCAGAAGGGCAATGTCCCAAGCCTGCATGAAGTTACCACGTTATGCTGTCCAATCAAGTGGTCATAAAGATCCTAGGTACACATTAATAGACAAATTACAAGACTGTAGGGCTTTGTCCTCAACACATGTGAACTCTATAACCCTTCGACCACATACAACCTCATACCACCATATCTTCTTGGCTCCTAACTAATTTCTGCGTTAACTTATGCTTAATTAAATTTTAAAAATGACTAGTATATGAAGGGTACTTGCAAAAAGGCAACCCCACCACCAGCGCAAACAACTACTATTTATCAGGTATCTTCCTATTGTGTATTAAAACAACTATCACTCAACCTACAATATTTTTTTTCAATTATTATTAGAAACTCAAAAATTTACAAAGCCAGATCCTGAAAACGAACCTCAAAATCTCAAAAACAAACTACCCAAGAATTTCTACTAGAAAAAGACAAAGAACATGGTGGGTGGAAATACTGGAATAACAAAAACCTCTCTGTTGTAGCACTATGAGCATTAATTTTGCATTTTAGTATCACTGAAATTAAAGAAGTTCAAGAGGAACATCAAGCTACAGCTTTACAATTAAAATCAAAGTATCTTACTAAAATGATGTCTTACTTTTTCTCAAACACCATTTTTTAAAAGTCACAAATTCCAAAAGCAATGCAGTTTCTAATCACCTGCATGATTTAACACTCTTTATTTGAAAGCATAAAAGCATATGGAGAAGTTAAAAATTAATAGATAACTATTACATCATAAAATTATTACATCATAAAATAATCAAAGGTAAATCAAGAGAAGAATGAACAAGTTTGGAAACAAAAAGCAGAAAGCCTTACCTTGAAAAGTAGCTGCATTACGAGATATTAAAAATTTTAATGTAGCACTTGATGTTTGAAGTACTTGCTGTATATCTTGCTTTGCTGCAGTCTGATACCTTTCTTCCATCTTTTTGGTACAGCATGTTGGATTTTTAGAAGTACAAACCTGGAGATCAACACCTAAGGAAAAGGTAATTACATTGATTAATAAAAAACAGAAGTATGCAAAACACAAGCACCTAGAAAACGGCTATATTTTTCTTTTTTTTTTTAACATGGGTATTGACACATAAAAGAAATATCCAAAGCTTTAAAGACATTTGGTCTTGTTAAACAGAAGGGGAAACTAATTAAAATTCTGTGGGAAGAGTACACTTATTACAGTTAATTAATGTCATATAATATAATTTCCTGACACTGTAATCTTGTTCCAGCTGTGAATATTGCTAACTAATGTTGGTAAAATATATTGAATATGCATTGTACACCACTATACAGGTGGCAGATGTCCCATCCCTGGAAACATTCAAGATCTGGTTAGATGGGGCTCCTCTGAGCAACCTGATCTGGTTGAAGATGTCCCTGCTCATTGCAGACTAGATGACCTTTGGAGGTCCCTTCCAACCTAACTTATTCTGTGATTCTATGTTCCTCTAAAATACTGAAATGCTGGACCAGCTCATGGCTGGCACTCTTGTGCTTCTGTAAATCTTGCACTGGAAAAAGCTAACTACTGCTAACCATTACAAACACACCAGTGGAAAGCCCATTCCTGACAGGTTCTTAATGAATATGCTTATATTAACTTTTATACGGAGCAATCTTAAATTCCAGTCTAATCTCCCTTACTGTGTCTTTCTCTAATGTCAAACATTCCCATGAATCCATGACACCGACTCCCTACTTCCCTGATAGGCTGGGAAACATTTCTAGAAAGGAGTATTTTTTCAAATTTTGGGCACACTGAAATCCCAGAGGGGCAATTCAGTACTGTTATAACTTTACGACTGGAGCATAATCAAGCATAAAAAGCATTACTCTTCCTTGTTATCACATGGTATTCAAAATCTTTTTTTTATACTGTATCTAAACAATGCTTTCTAAAATGAGGAACAAACATATCATGAAAGAATAAATATGAGAATTTAAATTATATTAATACAAAATTTAACAGTCCAATCTAAATTGTTCTCAAATATGTTGTTTCATTGACAGATATGACAAGATTTCCAGGAAACAGAGAGAAACTTTTTTCTATCTGCCCTGTGGACTAAATTCTAATCCTGCAATTTTGTGTATAAACATTACCTTCTTCATAATAGGTAAAAAAGGAAGATTATGATCGGAAAAAAAAGTAAGAAATTAAAAAGTCAACTTAAATCCATATTGCTTGTGACTCTATAGCCTCTTTCAGCTCTTACACCACTTCTTAGTGCTTAAACTTTCATTTTTCTACCACTAAACCTAGAAGATTTAACATTCCTTTTAAATAATTTTTCCTAGTTTTTCATCTGATAAATCATTCTAAGATAGTATGAATACAGCTATGGGAAAAGGGAGACCTTACACATTTTATATTACTTGTCTTACACAAATTAGGTGTTTAAAACAAATATATTCCAGAAAGTTAAGAAAGAAAAAGTTAAGCTACTGACGGCTGGATTGGAGCATTCTGGAAGAATGGTGGAATGTTTAAATATCATATCAAACTCATGTCCCTTTATCCATGTGTTGGTTGAAGCTCTTCAACTGAGAGTGAGGAAAAGTGTTATTACTTACATACAATAATCCCAATCCTAAAGTAGCAACCCACTGTGTCATAATTAGACAGGTAGAAAAGATACAGAAGATTCCTTAGAAATCACATTTAGAAAAGCATGAGACCAGAATGAAATAGGTAAATTATATGTGCCATTAAGAAAATTGGAGTTATCAGAATCCTGGATGAACAATTGACTCTACAATTCTACACAGAGGTAATTTGACTCCCACGACAAATAAACAAATTTCCCTCGCTAATTGTAGATTATGTAATATGGCCTTCAATTTGCTGACTATTTCCTTCTAGCATCACTGGTTTCCATTTTCAGAACTCCTGGTCCCTCCATCATAAAGCACATGTGGAAAGGAGGATATGTTTGAACCTCCAATATTAAAGACTACAGAATTTCTCTCAATTTTTAAAGGATCTTTTCTGCTTCATGCTTTAGGTCATATGATGTTTTCAGGTAAAAGTAACTCATTTTAGTGAGGAGTGCTGCTTGGGAATTTATATAATTCCACATCTATGAAGACAAAAGTTTGACTCTATATACATAAGAACAGTTTACTGCCCATGATAAAAATGTATGCCTTGAAGTAAACATTTTGCAGACATTAGCAGCAGTATCATGATAAAGGAAAAGCAGTAGGTACCTTAAGAAATGCTACTACAACACAGAATTCACAAGTCTGACATTGCCTTCATGGTGGCATGCAAAAGTAAGAACATAACCTTCAGATGTGAAAATTAACTAAAGCAAGTGATATCCCTGTAAATCTCTTTGAAGTGGTTTCCAGTAGGAGTTTAACACACAGGGATTGGTACACGTAGCAGCCACAGTGCAGGAAGCTGAACACCTTCACTATCACAACAGAAAGTTAAAAATATCATGCAGGTGTGAATCACGGAAATTCTGAGAGTAAGAAACGTTGTTTCTTAAGTGTTATACTATTGCTCAAGATATCTTTTTTCCTCATATAGCTTAATGGTTTTGAAGCTACTTATCCTCATTATTTATTTAAAAATATAATTTCTATGTTCTTCATTATGCACGTTTTTACAACTTACAAAGTAATTTATCCCATCTGGCTGCTTTTACAAATCTCTTGCCATGTGAAAACTTTAATATTCCATCCTCTGACATTCCAATTCAGGCAAAGAATGAAAATAAAGCTGTAAAAATAAGTTGGTCTATTAAATTATCTATTTATTAGCCACTCTAGTATTTACGTCATGCATGCCAAAGAACGTGCTTTGTGTCAGAGTCAGCCTTTAATAAAGTTGCTACCTCTAAGCAACAGGAGGTAATGAGCATCTTAAAATGATTTTCATTATGAATATCAAAAATCTAGTTCACCAGTGCTCTACAACCTCAGAATCCAGGTAACTACCTATACAGAGTCACCGTCCCTGCTATCTCAACTGCATGCCTCACACTTTCCCAAGCCAGATTTCAATCCTTTGACCCCACTGACTCCAACTTCCCAGTCCACACCAGCTCTCCATGCTGAGGTACTTGCACTGTTGACCATCCCTGTTGCATTCCTGCATTCCCACATTCCCACTCCTAGACATAATGCCCCTACTCCCAAAATACTCAAGACTTCATCCCCCTTTTCCTCACAAAACAATGGCATGACCTACAATATTTCAAATCACAGACCAGAATAAAAAACAAAGCAAATGCAGAAACTGTTAACATCACCTAAGAGCAATATGCAGATTAGCTGCTTTTGGGTGCAGAGGGCAACTGCTACAGTGCAGCTAAAACTTCACAAAAAGCAGGGAAGGAGCAGTGTCAGGAAAGGACCAAACCATGGGACACCCAAACAGTCATTTCAGATGCTTCTGCATAAGGGTGGCCATATCTAGGATCTAAAACAGACAAAGCTGGAACTTGAAGTTCATGAAAGTTTGTTTTGTGCAACCTATATCTGTAGCTCTTATGACACTAGTTTAAAAGTTAAGTCTTATGATCAGGGAAGCGATGATGGCTTAAGCACACTTTGGTTCTGGGCAGAGACGGCAGGTAACTCAAGGGAATGGGTCAAGAGAACAGATTAGTAGTGCACGACTCAAATCAAGAAATCTAAGGATTAAAGCTATGCTACTACTACCTGTTCCATAGGTGAGTTATACTACATGTTTATAAAATACATATAACCTCAAGAGTGGTAACTCCACTGCAAAACTTGTCTAATTTGACATTGTTTAAGGAAATAAAACACGGCAGATTTCCATCAGTCCTTTTAAATCTTCTCACTCATGATTAGATAAATATGCTGACATACTGAATACTAATTAATTTACGTATTAGCTACAGTACATGGGAATTTTAAAATAGCATACTGTTAAAACAACAAGCAGCAAAATGGACTAATACACCACCCACCTACAAACAAATTAGAGGAATGATAAATAAGCCTGCAGCACACCAGAAAGGTCTATCCACAGGTATGACACAGTTTTCTCCCTCCATTTTTTCATTATTCCCAAAGAGTTTATCACACAAAGAAATCGCAGTACGAGACAAGCCAAGGTATAGCCTGTAGTTTGCCAACAGCAACACACCTGATAAACATCAAGAGGCAAAATGTTTATACTTATAGCAATATTCACAGTATTGCATTACAACTGCATTTTTTCCTATTTGTTTACCAAATATCTTCTGCTAGTAACACAAAGCAGCTAACTACTGTTGAAAAAAGACAGGCAGCTACCTAATCAGATACTGTAGAAGAGATATCTAACAGACATGGTAGAAGAGAGGAACTACATTATTAAGTTGTTTGGACACATTTCAGTGCCACACCAATTCCAGACTTACTGTATTCTTTATTCCCTTATACATGTTCTTTAGGTTCTTTTCTGAAAAAAAATAAAAGGTTTTATTTATGTCTGCTTATCTAAAAATAGATTTCCTCTTTAAGTTATTTGTGCATATGATTTCCTTTTCCTAACCTTCAAACAAATCAGCAGAAAACTCAAAAAGAAAGAATTAGTCATATAACCTGATTCATTAGAGTTTGTCTATTGATATTAGAGTTTGTCTAATGGTCTCACATTGACAAACTAAGCAACTTTACAATTCTTTGCAGCACTTGTTTTTTTCTTAAAACTCCAATTTTGCTGTTCCAGGAAAGCCTTTCATCTTCATAAAGAAGCCAGAATGACTTACGAAGAAAGAGTACTAGGGGGAAGGAGGTCACTTGTGTACCATAAATCTAAGACAAGATTTTTTTTAACCCACACACATGAATTTTGAGGTGTCTGTTACATCATTATTAATACTGCTGCTCTAACTTACGTTTCATAACTAATATATCATTAATTTAAGTACATCTGAATTGGGACTCTACAGTGGAAATATCCCATTAAGAGAATATTTTGTCCTATCAGATGACCTCAAGAAACAAGCTGAACAGTTAGGCACAAATTCATCATTTCATCAATTCATCTAATCCAACTAACATCTGGATTAAATTATGAACTCCTATGTTGCTGAAACCTCTAACGCTATTAGAAATTTTACTATATGTTAGATGTTAAAACTCATGCCTGACTTTGCCCAACACCTATTTTCCTAAAGAAACATGATTAGCACCTACTGAAGAGACTGACACAGACACTAACTCAGAACAACCCTGAACCTGACTTTCCCTCAAAGCTGCGTACATTTTACAGGGACAAAACCACTAGAGATGATTAAATTTCTAGATATCCAGGAAATAACCACTGCTCCTATTACTCTTAAAAGAGCTCTTTCTACTCTTCCTTCAACGTGCTCTTTTAGTTTACAATTATTCCCGAGATTCCTCAGGATTCACTTCGGCTTCCAAATCCTTTTATCCTACCACACACTGAAGGAATTATTCTCAACATACTCCTCTCACTTCCAATTTCACAAAGTATCCTGAGAACCCTGATCCACTCAGTTTAGGCACCTCTCTCTTATAAATATTCAACATAATTATATATTTATACATGTATAAATATTTATTTTCTAGAACAATTCTTAGCAATTTTCTTATTTCTTGATTTCATATTTTTGAAGCTTAATATGCCTAACTTCTCTCCTTAACCTCAGAAAATTTTAAGTATGATTATAAGAGCCCAACATATCTGTCAGAATAACAAACACAGCAGTAGCTTGGACTAGTATGAAATGACAAAGAGAAAGAGAAATTAACCTACACTAATTAAGCATTGACTATAGTAAGACTTTCTTATGTTTTTTCACTGAAAACATGATACGAATTATACACAACTATGCAGTGTCTCAATGAAGATTCATGCACTATTTTCACAACTTGCTTCTCTGCAGTTGAAAAGGGGGCTCCTGAATTTTAACCTGCCAGCACCACAGTGGTGGGTGACCACTTGTACTTTGGATAGGAAGGGTGTGTTTTCACTAGTGAACTTCACTATTGAACTCTCAGTGTGCATCCAAACAGGCTTCAGCTGCCAGGAAGAATTTCTGAGAGCAGCATCTGCTGGATTCGGCAATTCCTGTAACATCCTTAACACTGGAAAACAAACAGGCAAAGCTGGAGCTCTGCATAAGCCCAGAAGAACCAGACACAGCTGGAATAACTGAGACATGATGAAACAGCTTGAGTGGCCACTGTGCAGCAATGGACAGACACTGGCTTGTCAAGTAAGGTGAGAAGAAGGAAGGTTGCTCTTCATGTTAAGGAAACTGTTGAAGGTATGGAATGGACAAGCTGGTTGATGACATGAGGTGACCCAGGAAAAAAGAAGATCCCAGTGAGGATGACATTGTGGTATGAATTTGATACCATGCAAAGTCAGGAAAAGGAAGTGGACTGAGTCTTTTTTAAAGCAAGACCCTGGTTCTTATGAGAGATTTTAAACCTCAGAGGGATGCAAGCAAGATTTTTTGAGATTTTTGGAGGGGACCGGGGACAAGTTATCACACAAGCTAGACAGGTCAACCAGGTCTGGCACTCCTCTGGATTGAAACTACCAGCGAAGGGCCTAGTCACAGGGAAGGTAATCAATAGCAGTTTTGGCCGAATGCCTGTGAAATAATATAGATCAAGATCCGTCTAGTCACAAATAGTAAGTCTAAGAGGGCATCGTTCCTCGTTGCCTCACTGAGTATTTGTGACAAGAAGTTATCTCCGACAAAGTTCAAGAATTTCCAAGACCTGCTTGTCACAGCAGTATTTCCAGCTGATATCTGGAAAGTTGAAATGTCCCATAAGGACAAGGGTTACCAGCTGTGAAATTTCTCCTAATTGCCATCAGTGCATAGACCCTGGCTGGATGATTAGTAGTTAGTACACCCACTACTTCTCCTTTGTTTTCCGTCTCCCTAATCCTCACCCAGAGGCTCTCAACCACACCATCACTAACTTTAAGAGGAGGGTGTACAATCAAACCTTACTTATAATCAAACTTTACTTACAGTGTGTCACCTTTACAATTCACACTACTCCAGACAGGACTGGAGTGAGTAAGGATTAAGCTCTTCAATAAACTTACTATATGAACTAAAATTAACTCTGGAAACATTGAAAAAAATAAAACTCCCAAGTAGATATATTTTGCCTCCCTTATGTCACTATAGTCACAGTTCTATGACGAGTGATTCATCAGAAAGATATTATACAGTTTTGTATAGTACAGTAGTCTCCCCAATACAACAGGTTCATCCTCAAAATTCAACACAGCTTTCATATGAGACCAAATACCAGCAGGAGATGTACAACTATTCCAAATGAAGAATATAGCTGGGGGGGATTTGGGAAGGGTTTTGTTTTGTTTTACATGGTATTTAAAAAGTAATAAAAAACTCCACCCCACTGACATCTATATAAGATGACCTATCTTACCCTCTAAATCTTAACAGGTAATAATTACAGATAAATGTCCTCCCTTTCCTTGGAACTGAAAATGTAAGAAAATTTGGCAAAGTGTTATTATCACACTGCCTGAAACAAATTTCATTGTGTTGCATACACCATCATTTTAGACAATGACACTGTTATATAACAAACCATAATTTCATAATGAGAAGTGTGTAGCTGAGCTGTCAAACCAAGCAAAAATGGGAACTTGTGAGTACTATTCCTTGTTCTCCTACTAACCTGACATGTGTCTTTTTCACAAGAGTAACTTCATTTCTCAGAAGCAATGATCTCCTTTTTCCCTCCAAGCTTCGGTAAAGTGGATCTTGCACAAATCCATTGTGCCATTTTTCCAATATGCATGACCTTTAAACGTTCACATTTTTAGTTATTAACAAATAATATACATGGTAACTGCTCACATGCATGTGTACACAGGCACGGACATGCATAATTTTTGTCTAATATTAAAATGAAATAACCTAAAGATTAGCTCTATTACCCAAACTCTTCTTAGTATCTTAAACAAATGTTAGGCACTGCTTAGCTTTCAGTCCTTTGCCTTTTGTAAAGCAGAAGCTAACATGAAATTTTATCTAGGGTTATTATGGGCTTTAGTGTAGCTTCAAGAAGACACAGACTTTCACCAAAACCCTAAAATAATAACGAATAATTGTTTATGATTTCAGATGACTCTTCAGTATTATTTTATTCCCTTGATTTTACGGCAAACATTTTTAAAGCAGCATCTTTTTAACATGGATCTCATTCCCAACCCTACGGGAATTTTGTTTTATACTTTTAAGACTGCTAATCACCTACATATAAAGTACATTTTATTGACCTACTTTTGTTCCAGCTCATGAAACACAGCTGCTTTCAATGGCTAGGGAAAAGTAACCAAATACAAGATGCAAAGAATCCAACTGACTAAAACTGAATGATTGCTCAAAACCCAGAGAGTGGATTTGTAGTTGTTTCATTAGAGAGCTACAGAACAAGGAACAGCTTACGGATAATTTTTCAGAAGAAGGTATGTAAACCAGAAAGTGAAACAGGTCCTTCCATTTCAGTACAAGCAATATAAAAAACCCACACAATTATTTTCTGAATTTTCACATCTAAAAAACTTTCCATCTTCAACAAGAATTGCTTTGTCAATAACCAATTTTGAAATAAAGGGAGAAAACATTTTCTGCTCAAGGCATATTGGCTCTTTTCAGTACCAAATTCTGATGGCTATACACTGTGATCTACTTTGAGACAAGATCACAAGACAACTAGAAGTGAAATATCTTAGCCTGTAATAAAAATATATTGATGTATGCAGTTATGGTATAGGAAAGGTCTTACAACCGAAAACAATCTAGATGAGTGTAGGAATGACAGTTCAGGAAGAAAACCGTAATTATTCTGACGCGTAAGTTTACCTGTCATGAACTGATTTCAAACTTTCATTCGTGGTCTCAGCTGCACAAATCTGTATTTTCAGTACCTTGATATAAACAAATGCTGACAGGATGAGAACATTAATTACCAGGAAGAGAAATTGCCAGATGTGTGGTAAATTTCTTCCTGTCTACTTAAGACTTCCAAGAGATCAAATCCAGGGTCTGAAAAATCCCAAAACAGACTTAGGATTGTCATGACAGTCTTTCAAAAGCCAGCACTGAAATGCCATATGGCCTGGAAGCAATTGTCAAATCAGTGGTTTATTTCAAAACGAACTTGCAACCTGTATCAGCCGTGGGTCCTTTTTCACACTTATCCTTTAATATTTGTTAACTTGTTTTTGTCACAAGCACCACTCCAGACTTAGCATTACTTGCTGTCACTTTGGTTGCTGCAGAATCCTCCAGCTTTGCTCAGTAAGAGATGGGAATCAGCCTCCAGCACCTGACCCTGACTGTTGACACTGTTGAACTGTCACCTCACTTTTTTCTGAGGCTCTGTTCAGAAGGCACCAGTATTTCTCTCACCTGCACTTCATGAGATGGTGCATTCTATATCCTGCTTTCAGAGGACACTCTAGGCAACACTGTATTACAGGTTTGTCTCCCTCCTTATACCCTCCAAGACCATCTTCCTGTCTACTAGGAGGCATCCTAGCAAGGTGAAGGCATCCCTCCCTACACCCACGCTGAAGCTCACAGAACAAAACACATAGTCCTGTCCAAAAGCCTTCCTATTTTTGACACTGCTTCAATTGCGGGAGAAGGGAACCCACAGTGCCTTGGCATTACAAAAGCATCATATTGGTTCTCAAGAAAACTCAAGGGCAAAACACACTGAGTGAGAACAGTCCATTCCTTCTACAGGATACCAGCCTTGAGCAATGCAGCCATGAACCAGTCTACTCCACTCGGCATGAGAGCCAGGAGTTGGTCCTCTGTCTTCTATTGAGCTGTATGGCCACCATCTTTCAGGTCATCCCAGCCAGATCAAGTCCTAGGACTACTGGGCACTGCTAACTTCCTAGAGAAGCAGAAAGACTTCAGATAGAGATAGGGAAACTGCTACATAGTTAAGCCCATTTTTTTGTTGATTTTAATCTCAAAATATTGTGATTTTGTTTCACAGTGATAATTTTGTGGATCCAGAGGTGAAACATTCACACACACACAAAATTATGTTATTGGCAATAGTCCCTACAAAAACAGATGTGATATAATGAACATCAGTAACTGATTTGACAGAGTAATTCCGTATCCGACTAAATCCTTTTCCAGAACTCTGAATGTCAGTTAAACAAATAGAGTAATTAGAAGTGCCCCCACCTGCACACACCAAACAGTAAAAAAAAAAAAATATTAATTTGACTTCAGGTAGAACCAAAATCCAAATTACCTGAATGTAAATTATACTAGAAAACCAAGGTAAAATTCAAATATGATCTTGAAATTGCATCAAAGAAACTTGCTCTGGATTTTAAACTGAATTCTATTGTTACTTTATGTGGCATTAACAAGAGTATTTTAACTTGAATTAACAATAGTATCACAGACCAACTTTTTCTGGCATTATCTCATCCTTCCAGCATGACTTTTCTCATTTGTTCAATTTCATATTCATGATACTCTACCAAAAAGTCTTTGCAATAAAATTTATACTAATCACAGTCTTCGCTCTCTTTCATGCTTCTTGTTCTCAGAATTGCATACATGATCTCCCAAAGTTTGACGAAAAGAAGCCTAGAATTATTCCTGAAAAAAAACAAAACAAACAAAAAACCCACCAAAAGCAAAAAAAGCAAACAAACAGAAACCAACCAACGAACCAAAGTGCTGAGAAAAAAATATCTCCAGCACCTTTTTTCCCCACTTCACTGGGAATTTGTTTGATTCTACAATGACAGCAAATGTAACATTTTTCAGTAAGCCACAGAACTCAGCTTCTTTGTAGAAACAGAAGCCTGAAAGTTTGTTCACTGACATACCTACTGGAAGCTCTCTGCTAAGAAGGCAGGAGTGAATGGTTTACCAGCCATCCTACTCTGCTGTTGGCAGTATCATATCATAGAATGAATGGTTTGGGTTGGAAAGGACCTTACAGAACATATAGTTCCAATCCTCTGCCATAGGCAAGGACACCTTTCACTAGACCAGGTTGTTCAAAGCCCCATCCAGCCTGGCCTTGAACACTTCCAAGGATGGGCATCCACAACTTCTCTGTTCCACATATTCTGAGAGAAGGAAACCAGAGAAGAAATATTATTTGAAACCAAGCTAACAAGGAGAGCTCATAGCTCCCATTTAATCTGTCTGAAAAAAATGAGCTGCTGAAATCAGCTAAAAGCTCTAGGTTTACTTGCAAATTTAGGGTAAAAGAGTGGAAGCCTTCAAGAAAGTTGCTTAGGTTACAATACCAGAAGTTGAACATAGAAAATAAAAATGTGTAAAAAACTGTTTTACGAACAACAATTATTTCTTTTTTTTTTCCTAAATAATCCAAGTCATACTGATCCACAAAAATAAAATAAAAAACTCTAAACCAAACCTTTGAGGTCTTTTTATATTTATTTATGCTTTGCATATTGTTTGATTCTTCATACAGCAAAAAGTGTCTTTTAAGATTTTTAATTGTTGAGGTTTCTCTGTACAGTCCCACCAACAAAGTATTTGTAGCACAGAACCAGACCAGAAAAAAACAAAGTATTTTTGAAACTAACATTTAAAATCAGTGTGAAAGAGATAAATGTTTCAATATAGCATGTGATGGGGCTGAGCATA
Organism: Ptilonorhynchus violaceus; assembly: GCA_013397565.1. NCBI lineage: Eukaryota > Metazoa > Chordata > Aves > Passeriformes > Ptilonorhynchidae > Ptilonorhynchus > Ptilonorhynchus violaceus. The sequence continues at coordinate 1,606,741 of VZRJ01013344.1, forward strand.
AGCCTGTACTACAGTTCCCAAATCACTTTTACAAAAGACTGAGGACAGTTAGTCAAGTGTCTTGATTGCTGGGGGTAGCAATAAATATCTTGGAATTGGTAAATATATTCATTTATCTTGTTTATTATTTGCCATTTTCAACACTATTATATCTCCTGTGCTATGTGAACGATAATACAAATTCAAATATATAGTTCCTTTATCCTTCAAGATTACCTTCCTGTATATATATAATGGCATTTTTGCACATGATGACAGAGGTTTTTTTGTCTTCTTTAAAGATACACCATCTATATACAATAGCTGCAAAATTAATTATATAAAATAATGCATTTTTTTTTTAGCTAACATATATTCAAAATACAGACAGATGACAATCTCCAGAATTAGAATTTGCATGACTTACTGATATAAGGCTGCTTAGTTTCTACTCTTATTAAGAAGAGGAATAATGCCAATGCTACAGCCTTTTTTTTTCTTAGTACATGCAATGAAAACAAGGCAAATATAAACCCTGTAATTTTATTGACTGTTGAGGTAGCCTGCCACTGCCTACAAATCCACATATCAACCAATATTCCTGCTCTTCTTCAGCTGGTGATCCTACTCCACCACAAAGGTTCAGCTTAAGACATTTAAACGAAAGTGGTTTTAAACCAGCTATGTCTAAGGTACCACTAAAATAAAAGACACAGAGGCAATGCAATAGAGGCATTTATGCAGCTTGTTCTGAAGAGAACACTAACATTTGATAACTCAGTAGCTCCTAGAAGCTACGAGCTGCACTGGCTGTGCATTGTGGTTGCCCACAGGGAGCACACCTGAGATGCCAAAGGTATCCCAACCACTGCACTCTACACCACCAGAAAGAGGTAAGTTTCTCAGGGTTATGGTATCCATCAGCCCCATGGGAACATTCTGGAAACCCTATGAAAATTAAAATTATGCCAGATGCTCACATTTGAGCAACCACATTAAACCTTACAAAGGCAGCTTTGACACCTATTTCTGTAGTGGACACCCACAAAAAACGTGTGTGTTGTATGGGTGCATGTGCGTGTCCTATACACAAATGCATTTCTAAGTGCCATCAGAAAGGGTTTTAAAATATTTTTACATCTTGCCTCAAAAGAAGGCTTAATATAGAAGATCAGTAGCAAAAAATGACATTTCTTTTCAGTTATGCTTCCAGCCTACAAATACCTTTAAGCACACCTAAACCTTCTAAAATATTCATTTAATCCCCATTTTCTTGTCATTGCCAATTCTGGAGAGATTTTACTGTGCACAGTTATTTGTTTCATGATATTGAGATCAATGCTATCCAGAGCAAGAACGCTGGCTTGCCCACAGCAATGTAATTCCTTCAAAGAGTGAAAGGCTGCTGACCATGCAGCTGTACCACACCTCCTGCTGCCCACTGCTTGCAAGGGCAGCAGCAGAGAAAGGAATTCTTTTGTATTCTTACTATTTAAAAATGGCTTTTCCCTCAAACAGGAAATGCAGAAAAGTCAAAATCAAAAGAAGAGAGTGAGTGGTCGTATAAATATATATTATAGGGGAAAGAAGGAAATCGGGGGAGCAGAGCAGAAGAAATATATATATGGTACTATAGTTCTTTCCTCTTGAGTCAACGTATTTCCTCCCTATCCCTAGTACACAAATGAATGGTATGGTAATCCAAATAAATGACAATGACAGAGAAAGCATAATAATTACACTAGGCTACAGAATAAGAACATGGATGAACTGATACTATACCATTCATGCTGATATTATTCACACAAATAATCAGCACCAAAAAATTAAATTGCTGACAGGACTTTAATTCAGATTTCACTTTCCAGACACCTTCATTTGCATAGTACCTATCTAATCAGGCCTTCCAATTAAAGTGTTTATTTGCTTTTTATCGAAGACAATTATAAAATCTTTAGATTAGGAGAACGCAAGAAGACAACAATGCATGTTGTCAAATGTACTGGTAACCTAAATACAGAACTCTCATTTGTCAACTGCATACTGTGATATTGATGGTGTTAAGTTTAGAATTATCTGCCACATTTAAAACTAGATTCATTAAAAGCTGTATTTTGGAGAGATTCCTTTAAAATAAACTTTGTATGTCTCAACTTGCAGAGTTAATAAAAACGACACAGATTATCTTAAAACAAAAAAATGAGGCCAGCTACTGAATATTTTCAAGTGAGGGGGAGAGACATTAATTCAGCTTTGTTGCATTTTCTGTCAAGAAAGCATTGACCCACACTTACCAGTTAACTTGTCATCCAAACATGAACACACTTTACAGATGAGTAAAAAAAACCAGTTATTTTCTAATTCTATATCACTGATCACAAAAATACTTGCATTTTAATTCTGTGAGTTCAGCTGAGGTTCTCACAAACCCGGGAACAAAACCTCAAACCTAAAAACGTACATGTTATTACATACGTGCTTTGCAATGTCATTCAGTATCTACTTAAAAAAAAAGTTTCATTGTTGATACAAATGCTAGATGTACTCAAATTGCCATAGAGACATTACTTTCCCGGGAATTTTATTCCATTACAGGGACAGACAGATATCCAGTAGAGAAAATGCGCAGCCCGACCACTTGCAGCGGTGTAAGTCATTCTCATTTCACAGCAGAGTAACTCCCGCAGCCTCAGGCGCAGTTCGGTGGCTATCCCCAGCGCTGTACCTGTGCCTGCCCACGGGCGGCTGGAAGCAGGTGACCCCAGCTGAAGCTGGCTCGCTCTGCTCTGCGCGGTACGGCGTGGAAGTGGGTGAGCATAAGGGGGTTTTAGGCAGGCGTCGGGGGACTCCAGTGCCCACAGCCTGAGAAGAGCGTTTTCTCTCTGGAGTAAGGGGCCAGACAGCCCCCTCATCCAGCCCCGATGTCGCTACGGAGCCCGCGGGTCTCCCGAAGTGTCCCGGGGCTCCAGCCCCACCGCCAGCACCGCTCATCCATCGCCGCCGGCGGCACCAAATTCAAGCCCGCCGGCTCCCGCTGCTCCCGGTGCCTCCTGCCCCGCAAGCTCTGCCTTACCTGCCCGCGGGGACTCCGGGACGCCGCCGAGCGGGCCGAGCCGCCGCAGCTGGAAAACTTTCCGGACCGCCTCGCAGCTCGGCGGCGGCTCCGCACCCTCCCAGGCGGCAGTCAAGAGAAGGGCGCCGAGGCTCAGGACGCCGAGGCGGAGGCTCTTCCCCCCCATGGCCGCCANGCAGCCGGGAGGGCGCTGCCCAGCGCCGGTGTCGGGGCGGGGGGTGGGCGCGGTCCGTTTGGGCAGGGGAGGAGACCCCCACGTACACCCGGCGAGGCGGCAGTGCTGGCTGCGGAGGAGGAACCCACAGAGAAAGGAAGCGATGGCATCGCAGGGGAGAAATTACCCCCCAAAAAACACGCAAAAAAAGGAAATACTTAAGTCGTAGCACTTTGGGAAACTTCTTGCAACAGGCTTAACAGTAGAAGCACGGTACACCACTCAGTTTGGCTTGAAATGCCAAACTTTTGTTTTTCTGAAAAAAGTCTCCAAGAATTCACCAGTCTTCAAGGTATCTTTAAAAATTTCAGTTTCCTCAGGGAAAAGCGACAAAGGACCAGTTTACAGAACCCTTTCATGTCCACAAGCCGAAGTCCAACGGTAACTGTTAGAGTAGCCAAGGAAACAGCTGGGACACATCAAGTTCTCTTTAAAGCAGCTTCCTTGATGCCAGAATCAGGAATCCTCTCCAAGCACGAATTTTAAATGTCATACCTTACCCCTTACAGCCAGAAATTTTTCTTAGTGTGTTTTGAAGCTGCCAGTGGTCATTCAGCACTGTAAAGCATCCGGTTTTCAATTTAAAAGAAATCTCTAATCCATGTCAGCAATTTCAACACAAAACTGCAAAACCAGTTCTAAGTGTGGATTATTCTAAGCATTCATTTGAATACGGTTAACAAATTGAAACATAAGTTATTAAAATTTGCACTAGAGATCAACCATTTCACTGCTGAGCAAAGCAATAAAAGAATGCCTTTAACATTATCCAGTCTACTGAGTGACAGTCCATAAGGAGGGGAGAGGACTAGTATTTCTGAATCATCCACTCCTGGGCTTGGCAACTTCCTTCTGTCAGCAAGCTCCAACATACATTATATGAAATGTCTTTAACAGAATTTGTTCTACTGTTCTTATACTTTGATGTATAAAGAGTGAACACAGATGACAGGTTACAATCTTCTTGATAAAGCAAACTACAGCAAAAGACATTTTAGGCCCCCCATGAGGAAAAAGGAGGGGAAAGAAAGCAGCAAGTCCTACTGCAATTAAAAAGATTTACTTTAGACAAAAAAAAAGAATAAAAAATTGCAGTATCTTGCATGGAAGCTGGTACCAGGCAGCAAACCCCTTGGCAGTCAGTAAAACACTCTTTCTTAAACAAAACACATTTTTAAAATATTTAAAAATATCACTGGGGAAAACAACCTGAATATGGGAGCCAGAGAACATAGGATCTTATTCAGCAACTTGAAGATGGTAGAGCAAATTCTGGGAATGATGGAATGCCATCCTCAACACCTAGTGCAAGATGTGCAGCACTCACAGTAAACATACGAAAATAAAGTATTAGTATTCAGGGGAAAATTCTTGTAAGTTAGGAAATACAGACAAGTATTCGTACTTAACTAAAAAAACATACAGATTTCCCCTTAACCTCACAACCACATGCAAGTTTGCCTACAGCAACAGATGATGTTGGGAAATCTCTAGAATCCCATTGCTTCAATTTGAACCAGTACTTTCTCACATCTTCCACTAACGGCAATTCAGAGAAACCTCTACCCTTCAACTCTACAGGCTAAGGGAAAAGAGAGCTTTTTGGTAAGAAATTGGATATACATGTTTTAACTAGCTCTTTCAAGATAAGGAAGATTATAAGGTGAAGTGAGTTTTTGTTTGTTGGGGGATTTGCGGAGTTGGTTTCTTAATTTTTATTTTTAATTACTAACTTTAGCATAGGAAGTGTGAAGGAAATTATTATTTTTGGCTTACTTATGAGATTGAATTTAATTTTCTTGCAGGTTTTATTCTTCAAAGCTTCCCTGACTTTACTGTTAAAATGTGTATTTTAGCCAACAAGTTTCATGAATGAATTATTCTGGGATATGCTAGATTGAATTTATATTTGCTAGTGCTCTTTAGGTAGTAATGAGCAGGCTCCCATGCTTGCCATGGGGCTCGCCTTAGTGATGGTATATTAGAGTCTAGTGCTTGTTAGGGGGCACATTTTGCTTTTGCTGCTTGCTGTAGTGCTGTACTGCTTATCACCTTACCGTATTGTGCCTGGGAACGCTTTGATAAGAGCCATGGACATACACCTCCATGGGTTGGCAGGGGGCCAGGGTGTTGCTGCGGTTTCTGTGCTGCTGTACTGGACAGGCCGGAACTTTGGTCTGAACTTGAGTTGAAGGGACTGAGATATGTGAATGAGTCCACAATGGGGGACCCCATGCCAGAGTAGGTGGATGCCTGAAGGAGGATGTGACCCTGTGAGATGCAGGTGATGGAGCAGGTTTGCAGAAGAAAGGAACTTATCTCATTTTAATATGAGAATATATATACATATATATGAAGTTTATGTGAGAACATTAACATTAGCTACATACTTGTATCTTCTCGACCAAAGCCTTCACATACAAACTTGATGGCTCCTCGTGGCTATCTAGCTGTTAGAGCAAGATGACTTAAGAATATCCCTTCCACAAATTCTCCCTTTGTCTCTTTTCCTTAATCACAAACAATACCACTATATTACCTGAAACCCTGGTACAATGCCAGATGAGGTTATATCTTCAATTTATCCCTCTAAATCACATGAAGCTAAAATGAACCTTCCTATTATTTTTGGCACACAGCAGTAAGTTTCCTCCTCATCTACACAGATGACATTCTCCTCTGGACTGTCATCTTTTAACTACTGAAAACACTTTTTATGGCTGTGCCATCCTCCCTATTATTATCCCTTCAGAGAGCTACTACAAAAATACCCTTTCCCACCTCTCACTTTGACCACATTCACTTTTCTCACATTCTTTCTTGTGTCAAACACAAGTTGCTTGGCATCGATTGCATATCCTTTTGTGTTCCCATCTCAGGATGCAAAGGGGAGTTTAAACTTCCAGAGGACTACAGCACCTGTCTCCAAGTTCTGAAATTATCAAATACTTTCATGCTATATCCTATTTTGTCTCATGTATCTGAAAGTAGTTCAAACATGTATTAAGCCACCTCATTCTTCAAATCTTTCTTTACTATAAGTGTTTCGACTGTTATTTTTATACATATCACAGTAGTCAAGGAAGTTCTTTATTGATTAGGAACACAGATGTTGTGTTGACTAGTATGTTTATATCATCTCTCAGTGGCAAATTCCATTTCTGGTCTAATATACACTCTCTGTAAGTTCTTGGTTCTGATACTATCCTTTTGATTTTCATATAGCTTTGAACAGAGCAGGGATCCTAGCACTGAAATGGAGCTTCTTGAAGTTACAGCAACAGCATGGGGCGGAAAAACAACAAAAAACCCAGACAACAAATCACCAACTTCTTCTTCAGCTATACAGAATTATTATATAGATTCTATAGATAAGCAAAAAACCAACCAACCAAACCCTAACAGTTCTCTTATTTTAGATTGAGATAATTCAGCTAGTAAAGGAGGCCTTAAAGCTACACAGCATTTGTATTCATAACAGTGCCACATTCTTACCAATGACCATGTCAGAGACTGGAATAATTCATGCCTCAAACATTGATGTAAGTTTTGCTCATCATAGCAGAACTGTATGAAAAAACTCACCCCTCCCTAAAGATGCCTGACTGGAACTTTGGGCTGAAAGTTAAACTGCTGAGATTAGATAAAGGGAAACTCATGATTCAACCATCTCAGATCTGTGGAGAACTAAACAAGACTGAAACTCAGCAGCCATGGTGAGACTCTTCCCTGGCTGGAAGTGGGAGAGGTCATAGCCCACAGACCCATTTGCTGGGAGCAGGTTTGCACAGATTTCCTCCCCAACCAAGGTGGGGGAAGCAGGTTTTGGTGTGTCGCAACCTCTGCTCAGGGGCAGGGAACCCATCCTCCCTTATGAAAACTGGCTATGGAACCCCCAACCNACCTTCACCACCATAAAGACCAGATAGAGAGGGTCAACAGAACATCAATTGGGATCCATGGAGTGGTGATATTTTCTTTAATCTGTCTCTTTCTGTCCCCCCACCTCTTTTTTCTATTTCTTTCTCTTCTTTTTTTCTATCTCTCTCTCATATGTACTATCAAATAAAATCCATACTATTGACACTGGCATATGGTCTCGTTTGCACCTTAGTTCAGGCAGACAAATTCCTCAATGATTTTAATAACCAGTCCTTAACACCCCACAAACATAGTGAGGCCAGTAAAACCTCACATATGACTCTTTAAGTTCAATTCATCTAATGGTTCATTAAATGTAGAGCTGAAAGAGTCACACTAGTCTTGCAAAAGTTCGACCTGATTTTGAGCTAAATTCTCAAAAATTTTAGTTGGGATTTTTTAATATTTTTTAAAAGAAGGGAAAAATATGTATTTTAACTAAAAATCTTACTGAAGTCTTAGTGAGAAAACTGTATTAATGTTTTATGCTTACAACAACAAAGAGTTGTCAGCTGAGAACCCAGGTAGGGACAGCTGAGAGAGATAAACAGATGCAGACCAGAGAGGAGTATTTTACAATCATAGTAAAGTTTGGGATGAAAGGGCCTTTTAAAAGGTCATCTAGTCCAACTCTCCTGCAATGAGCAGGGACGCCTTCAACAGTCACAGACCATCAGCACTGTCTCCTCCCACCCCCAAGCGCGCAGCAAATACTATTCTACTATTAACTTATATTCCAATCTCAACTTCAGTTGATGCTTTCCCCGCTCATTACGGTACCAGCATCCCTTCCGTTCCAGCTCCCTGCTTCTCCGTAACTCCCCCACGCTCCGCATCTTCCTGGTGAAATCAGCCAGCCTCCGTCACCCACGAAAGGCCGCTGGCAGGCAGACACCCGGGGAAGTGCCGCTGCTCCCCGGGACTGCCCCGCTCCCGCGGGTGCCCAGCAGCACCGCCCCGCCGCCGGCTCCGCAAGTGCATCTCGCCTTGGGCACATGGTGGGGAAGGGTCCTCTCCCTGTCACCCACCCACTTCCCCCCGCCGAGCTCTGCATTACTGTCTTCCCCCTTAAAGTGAAAGGGAAAAGGGTACAGAAGTGCAGACGTGGGATCCTGCCTGCGCAGACACAGCTTCAGCTCTTCACAGTAATTCCAAATTCCAGTACTCACTTCGGAGTACTGTATCCAGAAGGTAATTGCACATCTATTTTCATAAAGCTTTTATTCATTTAATAATTTATACTTCAAACATAGCTCAGCAGTCAGCCATTTAGTTTGAAAAGTACTTCTCCTTACTGCAAGGTACACTGTTTCCATGGAGACTTCCTTAGATATTCTAGGGTGAACACTCTTAATCTCTTTTTTTTTTTCATTTTAAAAATCAGGACCAAGGCACTCCTGAAAGTCAGTAAAGGTTTAAGTTTCCATTAGTAACAACTCCCAGGCATCTATTTTTAGATTACTAGTAGCTACATGCTGCCAGTGTTCAGCAGGTGACCTACCTCACCCATTAGGTCCCACCTGATTTGACAAACTAAGCTAAAGAAGTCCTGTAAGATCTCAAATTCAGCCCAAAACACAGTAACCCTGTTACATCTGATGTAACAAAGTATCGAAGAAATCAATAAAGACACCTTCACTTTCTTTAATACCATTCACACATTCGAGATTCAAATGACTGGCTGTCTCTGTCTGACAGAGATTCAAACTTTCCCACTTCTCCCAGCTAAACATGTGAGATATTAATGTATTTTTTAAGTGACAAAGCTATGCAATGAAGTCTCTGATGTTATCTTAACATGCACTGAAGTAGTTGTAGCAGCTGGCCTGGGGAAAACCCGAACACCAGTCTACCAAGTGGGATACACTTTCTACACATGACCAAGAATTTGATCTAAAAATGCTAGCACTGATCTTTTTCTGCATTATAAATACATAAAATACAACCACAGATTTATATTCAAAGGCTGTTGAACTTCCTGCTGAACCACATCACATGTTCTTTTTATAGATCAGTCTATATTTAGCAGGACACAATTTCCATCAGCACACAAAAACTTTATGAACTTGATAATGAAATTCTCAATACAAAGTAAATTTCCAATCTTACATTTCATTATTAAAAAATGAAAATCACACTGTGTAATGATGTTAATGCCTATTATGCCGAATGCCTATAGTAACTTGTTAATAGGTATTTCTCTGGTGTTATGAGATATCCAAAATGCCTCAGTTACAGGAAAAATCTCAAATAGAAATCATGTGAATACCAAAGCCATTCACCACACAACAAGGTTTCACGAATTCTGTTATCCCTGAACTACTTGTGAAGTAATACTTTATTTCTCATTTTATATTAAACAGAAAAATGAAACTAGTATCTGGAAAAAGTTAGGCCCAGGTCCTCATTAAAGAAAAAAAAAATAGTGTGCTTAAGGAGATACTTAGATACCACAGATTTTCCTAATACATCTTACTGCCACACAAGAGACCTAATTTTTTTCTTACATAGACACTAAATCTTTCAGAAACTGAAACCAAACTTCTCCCCATTAATGAGAGCTGATTAGTCCTACTCAAGCATATCCTGGATAAGGATCTCAGAGGGGTGCATTTTTCCTGTCTTTGCAATAGAATTAACATATATTTCATGGAAGCTATATATTACATGTGTGCAACTTAGCAGTCCACTGTAGGAAGAATTAGTGCAGCATGTAAATACTTTGAGAGATCAGTCTGCTGTTGTCCACTGGCTGTTTCAGAGTATTGTGTAGACAACACAAGCATGTAAGTTTAATCTCAGTACTTAGAACTACCTGGTTTCAATAAAATTTATCAACAATTAATATGCTAAAATAATAGAAATATTATTAAAAATAGGAAAAAGTGATCGCAGAACATACTCGGACAGAATTATATAGGCTTAAAAGGAAAGCCAAGGGGGTTCTCTTACTGTATCTCTAACTATATTCCAGTCTTGTCTTCAAGTGCAGCTCTTAAGTGACTTTAATATAAAAAAAAAGTTCAAAAATCTTAATTTAAAAAGAAAAAAATGAGGGTAGGTATTGAACTGATACATTTTTTTTACTTTGCTTTGCTCGTATGATGAAATACTGTTTGATGAAATATTGCTGAGATAGTACAATGCTATACAGCAATCATAACACATACAAATTCTGATCAGCAGGGCTATTTTTGTTCCTTTGCATCATCCAGGAGACAGAAGGAAACAAAAATGAAGGGTCTTAATAAGGAATTATGTTTGCACATTATAAAGGCTTCTCAAATCCTTTCCCCTCTTTTTTCAGCCCCAAACAGAACTTCATCAGCACATAACATTCAACTCTACAGAAATAAAATGCTACACACAGAGTGCGCTTGCTTGTAGCTTTGGGTCACTATATGATTTCATTGGCTGTGTCTTCTCAAGCTGCTCTTTACATCACTCTTAATTTGGAGGGCTCAGTTGTACCTGCAAGGCTGCATTCCCTGTGACTATCCCGCAGTGCTGTTTCTACCATAAACTACAGAAGTTTCAAGAACAAAGGACGGCAATAACAACCCAGATGAAAAAGAAGGCAGGAAGGAAAACGGTAACCTAAGAGTACCTAAACTAGTTCAGGATGGCATATACAAGTATTTCATCAAAAATAGATGAATTGTAGTTTTCTAACACTGGGAACAAAAATAAATTCTACCTTTTCTCTAGAACATGGAAAACTTGTGGAGCAGCGTTCCATCTCTCCAGTCATATTTTGGGGGGGCCAAAAAGTTGGAAAATGTCATCACCAGAAGTCTCTCATATCTACACATTTCTCCCAAAACTTTCTCCAGACTTCTAGGACTAACACTTTTCACAACCTTTTTCATCCTGTTCAAGTTTTGCATTTATTAAGTGTTCCTGCAATGACTGAAAAGACAGCTAAAACTAGCACCTGCTCTTCCATTAAGAAGTTGACATCTTGCTTTATCAAACTCCACTGTCCACTAAATCCTTTTTATTTGCACACACAAACAGAAGCACTTCCCTCTTTAAGTACATAAGCAGTTGGGCAAGTCTCAGGTTAAAGACATGATATTTGCTCATTTCTGCCTCTTTTCCAGAAGTGGATTGACTATTCTTTCCCTCCTTTTTCTTGGTCAGGATAGCTGTCATCTGTCCTGCCTGTATAACCCTGCAATATGGAGTGGGGAAGCTGTTTTTAAGAATATTGCTACTGATTCTGAACCAGCACTTTGCAAAGGAGCCCCTTTATAATTTATCTTAAGCTAGACAGCAATAGTGGAGTTTATGCTTATCTAAGAACTAAAGAGGGGATATTTACCTAATGGCTTAAAATGAAAGTTGGAAGTGTTTGGCTATTTACTAAGTTCCCGATTCCAATTTTCCTTTTACACTTCTGACTAGCACAGCTAGAACTTGTTTCAGTGTTATGTATTGTGATAGCTGCAAAGCATTGGAGCCACCAACTGTTCAAACACGGCAACAGCTACCTAATTTTATTACAGAGTAGTGAATACAAAACACATCATGCAAAGTAAGTTCTGGGACCACAGAGTTCCCTTCATTACTTAAGACGTAAGATCATATTTATCCTATTAAAATTATGAAAACTTTGATAAAACGGATACCCATCTCAAATTATTATATTGCTACCTCTAAAGATATTACATTAACCTAATACCCTAGCACTTCCAGTTCTCCTTTCAATTAGACACTCAAATGAAAGACAGTTACAGATAACAATGCAGTTCCGTGTGCACCGGTTCATAAAAAGTTCACATAAGCCTTTTGGAAAGAATTTTACACTGAAAAACTGTTACTGAAAACAATTATATCCAGAGTTTTAAAATACTTAATGGAAGCTGGTAATAAATTAACCAGCAAAATAAAAACAAAAGTTATCTCAGAGCACAGTTAAAAAAACCTACAAGTTCTGCACTTTTGTCTTCAAATCCAAGTATGTATTAATTGCCTCTATTTAATTTCCTCACAGTGCCTACTTTAACCATAAATTTCTGTCACTGAGCTCTACCAAATCAGTTAAGGCAGCCAATTGCCTCAGCTGTCCCAACCATGAAACCAATCTAGGAGGTGCTGTTAACTCTCTAGAGGAACAAGAGGCCTTGCAGAGGGATCTAGATAGACTGGAGCATTGAATAACCACCAATGGGGTGAAATTTAACAAGTCCAAATACTAAATTCTATATCCAGGAGAAGCTGGGAGAGCAGCCCTGCAGAAAGGCATCTGGGGATGCTGGTTGGCAGCAGGCTCAATTTGAGTCAGCCATGTGTCCTGGCAGCCAAGAGGTCAAACCACATCCTGGGGTGCATCAAACACACTATCACCAGCCTGTCAAGAGAGGGGATTATCTCTCTGTATTCAGCATTGGTGCACCCTCACCTTGAGTACTGTGTGCATATCTGGGAACCACAATTTAAGAAGAATGTTGATGTCCTCAAATGTGTCCAGAAGGCAACCAACCTGGTGGAAGGCTTGGAAGGAATGTACTGTGAGGAGTGGCTGAGGATTTTGGGGTTGTCTAGTTCGGAAAGGAGACTGAGAAGCAACCACATTGTTCTCTACAGCTTCCTGAGGAGAAGTGAAGAAACAGGTACTGGTCTCTTCTTCCTGAGATCAGTGATAGGACATGTGGGAATGGTTCAGAGTTGCAGCAGGGAAGGTTCAGACTAGGCATTAGGAAGCATTTCTTTACTGAGAAGGTGGTCAAACGCTGGAACAGACTTCCTAAAGAGGTGGTTGATGCTTTTAGCCTGTCAATGTCTAAGAGGTGTTGGGACAATGCCCCGACGAACATGCTTTAATTTTTTGAAGTGGTCAAGGCAGTTGGATTAGATGATTGCTGTAGGTCCCTTCCAACTGAGCTATTCTATTTTTACCTGAATTCAATCATCACAAGTAAAGAACACCTGAACAATGAGTACATTTAAGTTTGAGAATTTTAACCAGTAGGCAATAGTATATAGTGCTAATTTCAGTTTGCAAAGCATCTTGGAATGAGTTTATATTACAGCACTGCAGTCTTCAGGTAGCAGACATAACTGAACAAGCAAGCTACAAGGTAAGTCAACCATACAGTTCAACTGAGAGAAACTCAGAACTTAGATCAGTTTTACTTCATCTTAACACAATGTTGCACTCATTACTATAAAATCATAGCTCAAGTGTCTAAGAAATTATATATACTGAGGCAGATTCCACAACAAGAAGAAATATCTTACTAAATCAACTACAAGAAATTTCATGACACAAAATTTTCTTTAGATATTTAAGATATCCTACCTCTGTTAATACTACGTAACCACCCAATTCCTTGATGGAGAAAGACTCCTGCATGAGCATTTCAGAAGAAGGGCTGTGGCAAGGTACAACTGTTCACTCAGTCTCCCAACTGTAATAGCAGATCCCAAGGGAAAAATATAACATTTCCCCTTCATGACCTTCCAACCATCTGTGACCTGAAGAACTGCTCACGCTTTCTTTAATCATCCCTTAAGGGATTCCATCCACACCCTCCCCCAATTTTGTCCAATTGCATCCCCCCCCACTCCTAAAGTATTTGGGCATCTTCCCATGTTTGCAGTCCAGCTAAGGCAGAAAAGCTTACCCCGACAATATTTCAGGATTTCAGAAAGAGTAGGAAAACAAAACCAAAACCAAATCAAACCAAAGAAATCCCAACCAAACTTTCTTCCCTTCTCAAACAAGTTTTCCTGGAAGAACTTGCGTTTCACAGACACCACCAGTGAGAATGAGAAAATACCCATGCAATGCTGATGTCTTGTTAAACAAGGGTGATTCTTTCGCCATTTCCTGACCATTTTTAGCAGATATCAGGCAGCAAGTGATTTTACTTGTTCTTTGCCTTACATTTTGCGGACATAAATATGTACTAGCTTTTGTATATTGGAGCATTCCCACACGCATATATTTATGCACAAAATAAATATATGTAGCTATACAGAAACACGGATATATATTGTAAAAGAGAAGTAGTATAGACTAGGGAAACAAGAAGCAGCTGTGAAGAAATAACAATTCCTGAAGTTTGAAGAAAGTAAAAAAAGCTCCTGGTTTGTCTATAACCCATTTCTCAGCCTCCTCAAGGACACAGAGGAAACGTCATTTGAGAGCATAGTTACTTTTTTTGACCTTGCATGCTTAGGGAAAGGCTAGCTCTGAAAACAAGTCAGGGGAAATCAGACAAATTGCAAATATCTGTAATTTTACTAAAAGCTTCCTCAAAACGTTCCCTGGAATCCACAGTAGTTATTAAAATTCTGACTAAAATACAGCAAATTTAAACTAACATTGTAATATTCCTAAACAATACTATAAAAGGTGAATTATCTATATACAGAGAGTGGACTAGAAAACTTTTAAACAAAGTTTACGAAGACTGATATAAATGCTGCACTTTCAGACTTGTTGGTGGATCTAAAAAAAGGAGCCTGAGAACTCTTAGCGAAAGACAAACATAACCCCTGATACTAGAACGGACCAATCAAGATTATAAATGTCTATATCCCTACCACGTACGTGCAAATTTCCCACCTATAAATCAGGAGCACACCAGAGACCCAGACACCAGGGAAATTCTGATTTTGTTGGGGCCATAAAAAGCCAATAGATGAGGATGTTCCCAGTGTGTAAAATAGGGATAAATCTCTAGTTAGTGAAGCAGATAGCTGCGGCTCTGACAGGGTGTACAAATCATACGGGAGATTCAACTACTGATTAATGCACCAGTTCTACAAGTTACAGCTACCACATGAAAGAACCCCATTTGCCCTGCCAGTCAAACACACGGTGGTGTTGCTGCCATGTGGAAGCGGCACTCTGGTATCTTGGCACACTGCACACCAGCTACAGCTCTGGCATCGTGTATTTATCAAGTGCTGATAAGGAAACTTCCCACTCTAACCATTCACGAGGCTCCCCGGCAGTCGTTACCGAAGCCTTCTCCCAGCAGGCGGCTCCAGTGACTCGACGGGAGTCGAGCCAACCCGCCTGGCTCTCCACCCGCCCCACTCACAGAGTCAGACCAGCTTTCCTTAACGGTTCTGCTCCGGGGTTCCTGCAGCAAAGACTCGGATGTTTGGTTCCATAAAGCCATTTATTCCCGGCGCAGTACCACAGCAACAGCCTCCGAGGAGACTGGTGCCTCCGAGAAGGAACCTCCAACCAAAGAACCCCTGGGCTTTTATCCCCTCAGTCGCGTCGCGCTCCTGCTCCCTCTGCGTGACCATCCACCTCGCTGGCGTCACCGGTCTCCATCTCCTTTGTTATCCAAATGGTCGGCAGCTCCCGGCTCCTGCCGTGTCTCAGTGTCCATTCACCTGGTTGGCCCCACCCATCTTCATGGCCTTTGCTTTCCCAAAGGCTGGCAGCTCCCGGCCTCTTGTCTCGGGCTCCCACCCAGAGCTCAACCCGCATCTCCATGTGAAGCTTGCGAGCCCAGCCACCCGCACCAAGTGTACTCCTCAGCAGTGTCGCCCTCACACCAAAATCAGACAGCCATAAACAAAAAATTCAAGGCAACTTGAGAGACTTTAAAAGATCACGCCTTCAAACAAGGGGCCGGTTTTACCACACCACCAAGGACCACTTAATCCCAAGGAATGCTCCTGTGCAACCACACAGGGAAGAAATACACATGCGTATTTTTATACCATTTTGATCTAGGTTTTGTTCCACTATGTTTTATTAGAACTCTTCAGAAGATGATTAAGTAAACTAATTTTACCCATTTGTTGTTTAGACTCTTTGGCCAAGGCTCCCTTGCAGCTAACTGTATAAAGGAGGGGGAAGGGACAGACTTTCCAAACACCTTCAGGCTCTAAAGGGAAGACTCAGTTTATCACTAGCAGAACTCTGAAATACATAGTTCATATGTTTTTGAATATAGCACATCCCTTAAATTTTCTTTCAATGCTAGACAGTTCTTTTGTTTCTGCAATGTCTGTAAAAACATGCTTGCATTCCTGTTGGCTCCTCATGCTTCTTATAAAATATAAGGAGGAATGTAACCTAATTTAAATGCCCTAGAAATCTGCAGATTTCTAGAAGTAGGTGATCCCTAACTTCCTATAGCTTTCCTATCCCTGAAGGGGAACAGGCCTACAAATCTACACATTTTAGACCAAACTCTTAATTTAGTACTTCAAGAAGCACTTAGCAAGTGGAACTACACATGCACAGATGGAGCAAATAATTTTCAAGCTGCACTCCACGTGGTTGCACATACCCGAATGTGGCTCCCAGCTGTCAATACTGAATACCTCAGTACATACAATGCTGTTGGCAGCTCCCACAAACTATTTTCCCAGGTAACCACACGTATGTCAGAGCACAAAGTATGTCCGTCAAGGCCAGCAATACTGCTTAAGTTCAGATGGGAATTATATCAGTAGATGAAGGGTAGAGATCAAATTCCAGGTTGAGTCCAGACATGCTATTTTGACAACTGCTACACCAAAGTAACTCAGAGAAACATGCAATCAGTGAAAGAAGGCTTACTTTTTGATATACCAAGATACGCTGCCAGGAAACAACTTCACGATTCGGGGAGGAAGAGAAAGTA
This sequence comes from Ptilonorhynchus violaceus, assembly GCA_013397565.1. Classification (NCBI taxonomy): domain Eukaryota; kingdom Metazoa; phylum Chordata; class Aves; order Passeriformes; family Ptilonorhynchidae; genus Ptilonorhynchus; species Ptilonorhynchus violaceus. The sequence goes on from VZRJ01013344.1 coordinate 1,623,533, forward strand.
GTGTTAGTACAAGAGTATCATCATCTTCAGTTGGAAACCAGGACAGTCTTTGAATACACCATCTTAAAATACTGCAGAAAGGATTCTCCATGGCTCTGATTAATTTTTAACCACTCTTCATTCTTTTAACCACTCTTCATTCTCACAGTGAAAAGTTATTATGACAAAAGTTTTTGATTTTTATGAAAAAAAAAAAATTTGAAAAATCACCAATTTGAAGTAGCGACCTATAAAGATTCTGTTCTCCGTAACCACAAAACTCACAACGGAGAACTCTTCACTTACCCTATTAATGGAATAGTTCAAAATCCTAACACTCCCACATTTTCTCTTATAAATGCCAAAAACCCCCCTGCCCCCACAAACCACTAAGCCTCCCTATGTAAAATACATCACCAGAGCAGAATGGGCTGCCTCAGAAAAGTCGAAGTACTCTTGGGCACACTCAAGAGCCATGTTAGAATAAGAGAAGAACTAAGAATAGTCCACCGGTCCAGCAAACAACGTTGAGGGCTTCTTTTCACCTCTCAATTCTCCAGAAAACAAATCAACACCCTCAGCCCCCGCCTCCAAAAAAAACCCCAAACCACCAAACCAAACACACCAAACAAAAAGCACAAAAATTTATTTCACTATTAGAATGAAACTAAGTTTGCAATAAATACAACTATTGCAGTATTATGAATCCAAAAATGGTAGAACACTATCACTCCAAGCACGGTTTACCCAGACTTTCTAGGCTTTTTTGGAGAGAGCACAGTTCTAGTCTCCCCAACATATAGGGTTCTCTCTTCCAGGAATTATTTTTCTCCCCTTTCCTCTCCTAGTCTACCCTTATGTTTTAACCTCCATCCACTTGAACCTCCTGTTTAGAAACAAGTTAGTCACATGGAAATATGGTATGTGTTTTTTCTTTCCAAATTCCAAGTGCAGTACATATTTGAATTAATGTATAACTGTATCTTTCTGCTGTGTGTTTAATTACTGGCTGAATTTAATACACACATCTCAGAAAGGGACAAAAATAACTTTGAATAGTAGATACCAACAAGTGAACATCTGTTGTCAAAGTAATTAGTACAATCCTTAGACATGAGTTGCTAGGAAATAAAAGTAAAAAGAATCATCCTAATTCAGAGTACAGCTTCAAACAGGAGCTGACTCAGACCTGGCCAGACAAAGAACACACTCACTTTTCTCTGCACTGATCTCCGTGGATAACCCAGATTGCTCATGCAACCTCCCTGAGCAAAACTTCCTTTCACTATACTGCTAGAGCAACCTCTCAAATGCTGCCTGCTATGATCTATTCATAACTCAACCATTTGGATTTAACCTGGGATCAGGGAGTTTCTGCAAATCGAGACATGTGAATGGCGAGAACAGCAAAGAACTAGTTCCCTGAGTACTTCCCCAAGCACCCAAATATTAAAGGACAGAGACTGAGCCAAATTTTTTTTTAGCATCTCTAGTCCCAGTTTCGCCCAAAGTCTAAGTTGTTCCAAGCTTTCAGGCTGACCATTAAAAATACTCCAAGAACCTCTGGTAGGTTTGTTCATCACAATCAATATAATTATTATATTATCAATATATATATATTATACAGAATACTCCACATTCACTCTCACAATTATGTCACTAAGCATATTTGGGCTTTCCAACACCTAACCAGTTCTTACTGCATACCCACCTGCACACAAATTCAATCCAATACTTTTAGAAGCACCAGTTATCTGTTAATGCAAGACCAGGGCTAAAGCTTTACCAGAAGATGCTGGCAAATACAAGGAACACAATTTAGTGATGTACAGAAGAACATTAAAAATCACCAGTAGGACCTTCAGACTGGGACTGAATTATGAGCTGAGGAGTTCAGAGGGCACAACTTGCTCATGGAAGTTAACTACCTGGTGCAGTACTATCCTGCAGAATTTCCCTGTGATGGCTGAAAGGAAGCGCTTTTTAACACAAAACATTAACAAAGACTATTTCCTCTGCAAGCCTTGAGAACATATGCATAACATAATTTCAAAGAGATTCGTGACTTGCAGTGCAGCAGTTGTTTTGATAGACAGAGATATATAGTCATGACTTGCTTTTATGCCTTATCTGGTAACACTGATGCACAAAACTACAGCCCAGAACTGTAGTATTTCACTCATTATACTACATCCTATCAAGAACTATTTAATATAACACAACCACAGCTTCACCCCACATACCGTAACTTTCAATAATGAAATCTAGATATCAATTACTGTTCAAACAGCCTGCTTTTCAAAAGCTTTTGTTAGGTAAGAATTAAGTAGATTTTACCTAAGTTAAAACCCCATTAGCAGAGCTTATCACACACACTGACATTCTTTTCTGCAGTTAAGAAAGTTGTCCCTAAGCCATTCTTGTTTCATTATGAAACCTTTTATATCACTGTTTTATCAAATTAGGAAAAAACTCATCAGCCACCTAGTAGTACCAGCTTCTGAAGTCTGACTGTGGAAAATGAGATACATAAAAGAAGTTCCTCAAGACACATTTTCTGCTCTTTGGAAAACTACTAGGAAAGACAAAAAAATAAAACCAGATAAAAAAATTGAATTCAGTTTTACAGGGTGTAACACAAATATCTTCTATTTCCAAGTACTATAGTTATATTCAGAAACTAGTGTTATTTCCCACATAAAACATAGGCCTTCGTCAAAGTAGTGTGGGGTGAGAAAATGAAATGATAACACACATATCAAAACAACCAACAAGTGACCAAGTGCTCTTATTTTACACCTATGCAGAGAGGACAGTTAAAGAATTAGAGAAGTGACTAGAAAAATGCCAGTCCTCTGCAACAGTAGAAGCAGCTTTGCATCAAGTACACTAAGCAGGAACTAGTTAATTTGTTCTGCAGCAGAAAAAAGGACTGCCATAAATGCACTTACAAGATGCGGGTATCTGGAATCTTTTAAAGGTTCTATAACGTCACCCAAGGGATTTCTTATTGTTGTACATCTTATCCATTGTTAAATTCCCGATCATTTCTATCCCAACTGCTGACATGCCCCACAGCAGGACAGTTGCTCTAACATTCTTGTCAGTCACAGCAGCATACAAAATACAGATTAAGTAACCCAAGTTATGCTAGTCTCCTGCCATAACTGAGCTTTCTACTCTCTTTTACCATCCATTCTTTTTCATCTTCCCTACTTTTACTCACATCCTTGATCACCTTCCACCTCTCAGGGAATACCACACTATTTCCAAGAGGAAACAGGTCTACATTTTTCTACTAGAAGTGGGACATGACCAGCTACCACCTACCTGTAGACTGGATTCCCCTGAACGTACTTCAACCAAAATCACTGGAGACGTATTTTGCACTGACTACAATATAGATTACTTGTACAGCATTCAAGCATTCATCAGGGACTGTCTTCTTTCTTTCCAAACATTGCTCCATTAATTTAAACTATACACTGATTGCTAGCATTGTCTGGGCCAGCTGACAATAACCAAAACCAGTCTGAATCCCAAATACAACCAAAACACCAAACACTGAAGCATTTCTTCAGTTCCAAGTCTCAGCTCGCTGTTTTGTACAAAACTTGTGGAAAAATTGTTCCATAAAAAGCACGTTGGCCAGAGTTAAACCCGTTTTTTCTCTTTAATTGGGACATTGCTTCCCTCAGCTGAAGTGGATGCCTAAACCTGGTACAACGTGTAATGCTTGAAGGAATCAGTCCTTCAAGTGCTGATCTCAAGTCACAAAATGCCATCAAAGGCTACCCAAATCAAAACTATCTGAATTTACAGCTTTGCCTGTAATTTGTTATCCATGTAAAGAACCTGATCCATTCCCATGGAGCCTGAAGTCACTTTTTAATGAAGCATTCTGTGTTCGGGCATTTAAGGCTATAATTACATGTGTCGTGTCATCCTAGCAACTTAAGTGTAATGAAAAAAACCCAAAACCCCACCCCAAGGAATAGAAACACCCAAAACCCCAACATGTGAGCCCAAAATTCACAGAACTGTTCACTCATTTAAAGGGGGAACTAGGTAAAATTAAGTTGTGTTTAACAGTAAGAATGAAACGCTGTAATGGCTTTGGTCGTTTTGCCTTCCTTACAACAGTGAAAAACCCAGACTAAGATCCATTTCACAGCTCTCAGCCTCCACCCACAAGTCAGTTCTCCTCCAGCCAGGAACCCAACTGGCTGTAGTAATTAACAGCCTTGTATTACTCTATTCAAAATAACGTATGCAGTATTTTCAATTTGTCCTGTTCCAAACTGCCTTCCAAGTTTCAGAACTTGTAGCATGCAACAATGCCAGGCTGGGAATGCATGCCTAGTTTCACAGATTCCAGACAATTCTCATGCACCACATTAACAGGTACCAGTTTCAATTCTTCTCTTGCTGACTGTATCAATTAAGACAGATGCTTTACAGATACAGGAGACACAAGCACTGCAGATGACCCATTAGAAAGAATACGATGTTGTAAATAGAGAAGTTTTAACAGCACAGTTTTATTTTCCCCCAGTATTTTCTCCTTTAGACATCATCCAAAAACAGGAACAGGAAAGCAAATTACCAGAAACTGTCTCTTCAGAGAACTGTAGATTTCATAGCCAGGCTACAACAAAGAGTCACAACATGATGCAGTCCACTGCTTTACGTTCTGGATCCATGACACTTTTGTGTTTCCTATACTGAATGCTATTTGTCTATTCATCTGAAGCTACCAGAACCGAACAGGGAAAAGGCTTCAGGGAATGAATTGTATGACTGGGGGAGGATAGGGAGGAGAAAGGTGGTATGGAAACAAATTCCAATTATCCCAGATTTGAAGAAAGCTGTGGATCTTTACCAAGACTTTGTACACAAGACCACTTATGAACTACACAAGTGATGTACTGCAGAACATGGAGTGTCACATTTATTTTCTCATGGTAGGAATCAGCTATGCCAGAGAAGTCCAACTCTGTGCCACCACAGCAGGGGAGGTTCCCTTCTAGTCCTGTTCATTTAATGCCTACGAACAAGCTATTACTCAAAATGTCTGTGCCTGACAGTCATCTCACTAGTTAATTTTGGTTTTCGAGAGTCAGCGTAAGAAAGGCAATTCTGAAGAACTGAGCTGTTTTTTCAGTATCACCTAATGACAAATTAGTGAAAAAGTGTTTAATTTCCTAGCATGCTTTCAGATACTAAAGAGTATCTGAAAGAGTTTTCTATGGTTAACAGCCAACGTCTTCCTTATAAGGCTAACTGTGCTACACTAGATCTACAGGGAAGTCTTAATACTACTTGGAATTTCTTACTTTTTGTTTAGAAAGACAGACTAAAATATGCTCTTCCTGCATAATACACTTAAAAAAAAAATTTCATTTTCAGACAATTCCTAAAAATCCATGCAGGCTTATCTACATTAGTGCTAATCTCCCAGAAGTTCATATGGCTCAGACTAATTCATAGCCGTTCACTGCAGAAATGATTACCTGTATCAAAGCCAGTAGAAATATGCTTCCCATACAAGTGACAGTTTTAACAGACAAGCTGAATACATCTGCAGAAAATGCCTCAGTATTTCTGCAGGATTTTTAAACTAGCACTTGCTTTAGCTATCTAACCACCCCTTTCCAGTCAAATCATCTACAGCAACAGTGACAAGGCTCCACTTACTTCAGTAAAACCAGCTGAACTTCTCTCCCTACACTCTTCTGTCAACTAGTTCAATGTCTCAGCTGCACTGAAACCGATGTACAGAGTTAATGATTACTTATGAGAAAACATTCAAATGACTAAAGAAGCCCAGTTTACACAGAACTTGATGTAAGACAGGAGTGTATTCACTTGTTACATATCTATGAGAACACTACCGATGCATTAAGTATAAACGGAGTATTAAAGTATTAGGTATTTTCCAGAAAGAGCATGTGACTAACTCAAAATTTTTGATAACGATAGTTATACAATCAATAAGCCAATGCTGTACTGAAAGCATGCAAATAAGACTGATATTAGAAAGGCAATGCTGTAATTGTTCCTTGACTAAAGCAGAGCTTACTACGTCTTTAAGCTGCTAACAGTTACAAAATCATTTCTCAGACATGCACTGTGCATAAGTATTTTTCTGAGTCCAGGCATTAAAAGACTTGATGATGGAAACTATCAAATGTCACACGGTTTTCACACTAAGGTATTAAAACTAGGTACACTGCAACACACTTGATGGACAAGGCTCCACAGGCATAAAAACCACTTGTGCAAGAAGTTGTTTTTAACAAGCTTCATTGTCCAATTGTAATACCCATCTTCAGGTATTTCAAAAGTCGATACTTCCATAGCAGTATAAATGTGATCATGTATTAAAACATTTTCTGCCTTTCAAGTTTAGACAATACTGCTTTTACACTCAAAAGAGTTAAACCTGCCATCACCAGCAGATTACTGCAGAAACTGAGCATCCAGAAATCGGGACAAGACACACACCTTCATCTGCTGACTCCACAGACACAAGCTTCCTCTCATCAGCAAGAATAAGAAAATTTTAAGCTTGGGAAGAGTATTTTGGGCAAGAAACCTATCTGAGCAATGCATTCTGAACAAAAAGGGACAGAAAAAGGGGCACAAACTGAGCAGCATGTAGTACAAGTCCAAGGTGGCTTAGCTACTTCAGAAATAATTTTGAAGATGTCAACGCCATCGAAGTATTTTCAACTTTTTGCTAGAGGATAGAGTAAAGCAGCAAGATAGCATTGCAATATACAGTGTACAACACTCTTCATGAACCCATTTAGCTTCATATTCTGTCTTGTTCTTACTTCAAATTAAGGGCAACACTGACCCGAATTTTCCCCACCACAAAGGAATTCTATTCTACTTTGAAGTACTATATAGGATCTGGTGGATTTAAGCAACCAAATGAGTCATTTGAACTCATAGCATTAGTCCTCTGGAAGCCTATCTTAGAACTAAACCCATTAATGTTTGAGCTACAAATGTAGTTTACTACTACACAGCTCATTCAAAAAAGTAAGGTATGTTGAATGCTCCACTTCCAGATTTTAGTGACTCTTCCTTATGGAGCTGGTTTACATCTTCCCCAACCAATCAATCTCAGCTTCTTTGAAGCAGTTAGTTGGATGAGTTTTCCATCAGGTAATTTCTTCAGAAAGCTCAAGAGATGTTTTATTTCATTGCTATGTGTCACATGCTCAGTGATTCACTAAAAAGGTTACAAGATGACCACTGTTACACTCACCATGAATGTAGTACTCCACAATAAGTGGACACCTTACAAAGATTTCATAGCTGATAAATGATTAAGGCTCTGCGCCTATAACCTCCTTTGTTACTCTTCAATTTCATAAATTCTGGATGGAAGAACTAAGGCTAAAAATGCACTCCATTACCATTCAGTAAATGCAGAGTTTCAATATAACAAGAAGCATTACAAAAGGAAGCTGCTGAATCCTTCATGTAATTTGAATTTTTAAAGCAAGTTTACACTGAACAAGTTCAAACTTTCATCCACATTTTTGGATACCCAAGATCCATTTCTGCCCAACAAATTCATGAAGAAACTGTAAACAAGCATTCACCTCAGTTTAATAGAAAAGTCATGATAAACTTGAAAAAAAAAATAATCCACACTCAAGAATTTCAGTGAATACATACTGTCAGTAACAAATCCAATACATACAAACAAGAAGCCAAATACAAAAATCCAAGTTTGGTTACACAGAGAATTACACGACATTTTTTCAAGGAAAAACTTAGAAATGTTAACTTTCATGGATCAGTGAAAGAGAAATTCCTTAAAGCTACAAGGGTGTTTCAGCCTCTATCCCCACCAACCTCAACAGGCCGGGACAAGTGCAATACCACAGACACACACAGCATTGCAACTGATCCCAACCTGTGTAGAAAGGGGTATAATTTTTCCACACTCACTGACTGACTTGTCACTGCCACAGTCAGTTTTGCATGGATTTGCACAGCAGAGTATCATACAGCTGGATGCAAACCTGCAAAACTAACCAGAGAACAGTGTTCAATTAAACAACAAATAAATTTTAAGACACATTTAACATGTAGTTCTACAGCTAGCAGTACTTTAAGTGCTTATAATGCAGTAGATTAGTGAACACTACCTGCACTATAAGCACTTTAGTGCTACAAGAGCTGTCATTCACTAGACTGTTGTTAAAATAAGAAAGGCCACAAAATATCCCATAACCAGCAGAAAGCATTCAAAGTCCTTGATGTAGATTATAACAGGCCACCATCAGCTTTGCATAGATTTGCACAACCACTCTCTTCTTGTAGTGCAACTATGCAAAACTAACAGAAGACTGCAAAGCAGAAAACTACTGGAACATCTACAGTCTTAACCTGAGTGACTGGATGAAGACATAACTTCTTATGCCAGAAGGAGCACTTAGGGCAGTAGATGCTAATCTACTTCACTATCTGCACTAGATGCACCTTAGTACAAAAAGCACTTGACACCACCACACTGTACCTTTCCATTCTCTGAAGTCCTGCAAGATCTCCTGAGGCAGTTGTCAACATAATGCTACAAGTGCCTTCACTGCAGTAGGTTCTATATATCACTACCTGCACTGTAAGCACTTTGACATTACTCTGACGCAAACAGCGTTTTTTTAGTAATTCAAGATAGGTTGTCTACCTTGTACCTGCTGAAAGAAAAGAACAAAGTGAGTATTTGATCAGGTTTCGAATTGCAAGCTTTGGAACAGATGTTCACGTTTTTGGGCTAAAGACCTCCTTCAGAGTAAACTGAAGCAGCCCATCAGCCCAATCCAGGACACTCATATGCAATACTACAGAGTATCAAAATCAATGCTAATTCACAGTAGAAGGCCCAGTTGTGAAAATTAACTAACTGCTGCTCCCACACCATTCTCAGAATGTCACAGCAACTCACAGAATTAAAAATAACTGAGTTTTCAAAGATAAACCTGAAACTGATTAAGAGCTCCCACCAAATCTCTTCAATTTAAAAAAAAAAAAAAAAGGCCAGTAAGTATTAAAACAAAGTTTCTACCCAATTCCAGAAAATCAGGAATTTTAAAATTAGATTGAACGTATCATACCATCAGCTTTCTGAAGTCCAGAAAGCACCTTATGACATGGCAGGTACCTTCCTAAGTTTTCCCATTACTCGCTCTGCGGTCTAGTTAGAATATTCACTGCCACAGATACCCTATCTCAAATTACAGTTCCTACCACAGTACTGAGCTTGATCTATCTAGCAACAAAAAGCAGGTTCTAATGATGCCTGTAAAATATACTACCACAACCAAATTACAGCTACTTACTATAGGCCTGAGGTTCAGTAAAGCAGGACAGTGCTCTATTCCAAATTTAAAAGCATATTTTATTCTTTCATTAATACGGATATGGACTTGAAAGAACATGTAAGCTTAAAGCCTCCCTTACCTGATACTTACAGCCAGCTTAACATAATACTTTAAAACTACAATAAAACTGTAACTTCTGTTAGACTGATTGAAAAAAAGCTTTGCTCAAAGAAAAAAAAAAATCCCAAATACCAAATTTAAACGTTTTACAACTTTCTCACTGTCCAGCTGCTTTACTTGAATGATCGCTCGGGAAACCTGCATTATTCTCTAAATGAGTAAAACTGTAGACTGCTTCACGCGCCTCCAGTTCCACGGAACTACATGGAATTTAGTGGTCCTAACTAAAGTCTAAGCCTAAGCCTCAAAAGGACTGGTTCTGTCTCCACATTTCCAATTAAAAAAAATTATACAAAAAAAATCCCTTACCATTATCCGTTGAAACTAACTTCCTCCACAGACTGCTGCAACATCCATAGAAAGCTTCATTATGCCCTGGTGCACGTGTCGATACTGCAAAAAAAACCACCGAGTTACTTGCTTTTTGTTGCTGAGGAGTGAACAAAGTCACCGAGGAAGTTCCCAAACCCAGGGCTCCCCATCCCCACTCCACCCCTCCGGGGAGGGCGCGAAACACTCCGTACCCCGTGGGGCGGCCATGAACCGCCCCGTGCGACACCCGCACGCGGGTTCACCCGTTTTTCCCGGTAAGTCGATCCCCCCGCGCCTCGGCGGGATCCCTGCC
>VZRJ01013345.1:0-120946 GCA_013397565.1 Ptilonorhynchus violaceus
CACTCTGCTGTGGTTGCCAAGTCATGATATGCCATAGTCAGATATCATGATATGTAGCACTATTTGCAAAACAGAGAAGGTATGTCTAATTCTCTCAATTTTAAGCACTTTTTTGCAGTTGCTTTTAACTTCTGAAAATTGTTTGGATTCAGTGTTTCCCATGCTTTCTCTTTACTTTGGGCTATTTTACTTTAATTAGAGAATTTAAGTCAACGTGCTTCAGCTGCTAAAGAATTTTGTTAGAAATGGAGTATTGCATTAGGTTGGATTAAATTAGGCAGTCCTAGGGTGTACAAGCACTAGCTTTTTGGTTTGAGTCCATAGTTATCTTTTTGAAATTAATCCCCTATAGTAAGTGCGTTTATTTACACCATGGTCTTGACATTCAAACTTCATACACTTGTTCAAGATGGAAGTAAAGCCAAAAAGCAGTTTTCTGTAGCATACCTAATGCACTCCCACTGCTAACAATGTTTCACTACACTGCACCAGACAGGAATAATCCAACACAAACCCACTGAAACACATCATAGAGGCACCAGGTCTGCAGCACTCTCTGACTCTCCAGATCCTTTTCATTGCTCGACATTGACAAATGATGTGAGCACACTCTTAACACAGAAATCAGCTCACAGAGTGGTTGTGGCAGGTTAGCCTGGCTGGACACCAAATGCACACCAAAGCCTTTGTATCTCTCCCTTCCTTGCTGGTCAGGGGAGAGCAGATAGAGCGAAAGGCTCATGGGTCAAGATGGGGACCCATGTGTGTGTCAGTGAGAGGTCACTCACCAATTACTGTCATGGGCAAAACAGACTCGACTTGAGAAATTAGTATAATTTATTACCAATCAAATCAGAGTAGGATAATGAGAATAAACCCCAAATCTTAAAGCACCTTTCCCTGCCTCTTCCTTTCTTCCAGGCTCAACTTTATTCCCAATTCTGCCCCCGAGAGGCACAAGGGGACAGGAAATGGGACTTACAGACAGTTCATCACATACTGTCTCTGCCACTGCTTCTTCCTCAGGGGGAGGAGTCCTTACCTTGCTCAAGCATGGGTCCCTCCCACAGGAGACAGTCCTCCACGAACTTCTCCAGTGTGACTCCATGGGCTGCACTTCAGGAACTGCCCCAGCACGTGTCCCTTCCACAGGGTGCAGTCCTTCAGGAATATGCTGCTCGTGTGGGTCCCCCACGAGGTCACAAGTCCTGCCAGCAAACCCCTCCAGTGTGGTCTTCTCTTTCCATGGGTCCACAGGTTCTGCCAGGAGCCTACTTTGGCACAGATTTTCCATGGGGTCACAGGCTATTTAAAAAAAAAAATCAGAAGTTGAAATGTTAATAATACAAAATGGTCCCCAATTCATTTACACGCTGTAGGAACAAATTTAATGTATGTATGTTAGGTTCTAGCCGCACAGGGTTTGTGTAAGCTTTACTCAAATAAAGCTCAGATTATTCACTTCAGAAAAATACTTGCCAAGTATATTGAGTGCAGAGTGTTGTTTGTCCCTAAGAGATACATTTTCTTTTGTGTCCTGGAGGATAAAAATGCTGAACTACAATAATAATAAAGCACCTCCTGTTCAGGTTATTCAGAAAGAGAAGTTATTTATTTTTTTAACCAATTTTCAATACATTTTCTTTCTTCTCATATAATTATTTCTCAAATTAAAAAAATTAAATTCTTTAAGGAATAAATAATACCAGGTTAATCCAATAGCATTAATCTTTTTGGTTGTCTGTGTGCATATGTGTGGCCAAAGCTATAAAAATGGCAAAAAATTGCAAGTGTACATTTGGACAGTACTTTCAAATGCTGTTCTAGAGATATGCCTCCTCCAAAACTGCAACCTTCTAATAACCTGAATCAACTGGTGTCACAATCAGATTCATTGTTGAGAAGCAGGTCATACTGCAGGCAACACACCAGTGAGAGTAAAGCAGAGATAAACGGGGAAAGGGGAATCAGCATCCTCATTTTATGCCACAAAGTGGAGATCCAGCTGATAGAATTGACCATATTGCACTAGAGTCCTGCATATAAATGTGGATCTGATGACACAGCCACACAGCCTGGCAGAAAGCCCATGAAGTATATCTAATCTTTCAGAATTAGTTCCTCTATGTTCCAAGAGTATGTCTTCATGCCCTAATCACCTCTCTAATGGCTGTCTGAATGGATTTTTTTTGTTACACTGCCTCTCAAAAAGGATCAAGACCAATTCTAGCCTTTGCTATCAAAGCTAAATTTGGCTCGTATGCACAATTTACAGATGTGATCCTGCATTCAAGCACCATCCTGAGATGACCTTAGCAGAAAGATTAATGTGTGCCCAGGTGCTCAGTTGTTTATTTGTAGTCCATCTGCCCTACAGCATCATTCCTTATTCCATGACTCTTTACTGCGAATGGCTCAACATAATCCACTGCAAGAACAAAAAGGATGTGTAGGTGTTCCAAGTTCACTGTGGATGGCAGCAGATAAATTATAGGAAGACTATTAAGACCAATATGGACATGAAAAGATGGATGAGGGAGCACACTAACGTTGAACCCACTCTCTGACCAGGCAATTTAAGTTAAACAGAGTGAATCTGTTAGACATTGAAGGTTCAAGTGCAAGTGATGATGCACAGCTCCATGTATCCACCAACACAGGTTCAACAACCCACACAGCTACCAGTGTCGAGATGGAATGAATTAATAAATGAGTAGATGAAACCAAGCAAGACAGTGACAACCTTAGTGAGCAGAAGAAAGCCTTTGGGAGGGCACTCGCTGTTCAGTCTCTTTTGGTTAAAACCGTATGTCTATAATTAGTCACTTTAAATCCCTGCTAACAGTAAGCTCTCCTGCTCTGATGTCTGGTGGCAATACCTTTCACCACTTCAATCCCATACTCAAGACTGGTCGCCGTTTGTTCATGACATATTACAGGTTATGTTAAAATATCCATGTCTACAAAGCAGGATACGTGGAAATGACAAACATAATAGGGAATCTGAAACACATCTCTAGCACCACAGATGGCAATAAGACCTGTAGGCCATTCCTTCACTCTAAATCAGCAAAAATATGAGAACAAACATGCAGTAAAAGTGTCAGCTACACTTAATACACTTAACATACTAAATAGTACCAGATAATATGCCTGATAAAAGAAAACAAATTCTATTCAAAATACCACCAATGCAGAAATATAAAATATTCTAACCTAGAGCTGTCTAAATCTAAATTATGCTACTGAATCCATCTTTCAAGAAGCTGTGATAGCAAGTGGACTATGATGTATTAGATCTCTTTAGCATCTTCTCTAGAATTTAATGTGACAAAAACGAGTTCTATGACATATCCTGTATTATCCTTCAAAGACACCAGATATTTAAAATAAAGTTTACAACATGGATAAAACTTCATTCTGGTGCACCTCACTCCACACTTTCAATTTAAAGCATGGTTGATATTCTAGTGATCATTTCTTTTGCCTTTCCTGCTAATAAGCTTTCTGCAACAGTGGGTATCATGAGCACAGAACTAATACAGAGTGCATAACAGATCTCATTTGCACAACAGATCTGCCGTGCAAACAAAAGCCAAAAGTCCTTCTCTATTCATTCTATAAAGGAAGAAGGATTCACTAGGTGAATAAATACTGGAGAGGTATTTGTACTAACAAACACTGTGTATATTTATCCTTGTATTTTCTCATTCTATTACCAAACACTTGCAGAATTCCTGATCTCATTGTGGTGATACTAAAAGGGACCAGCGCAAATCTCTTCATCTGCATGTCACCAAGAATGCAAGCCTAGTTTCCAGGACACAGTAAGGACTATTTTGAGAAACATTTTCATGTGACAGAAGGAAAAATCATGATAGCAAGATGGAAAAATATTCTACATAGAGATGAATTAAACAGGTACTTCATTAGACACAAGATATTACTTTTATTTGAACATGTCTGACTGAGGTTCCATTATCCACAAGTAGCCAGCATAAAGGGACATGCATACATTGTTTGGAGGCAATACTTCTTACAGGCTAATATTTAGGTGAACCAGATGAAAATAATTTTAAAAAACTAAGGGATCATAGAATCATAGAAAGGCTTGGGTTGGAAGGGACCTTAAAGATTATCTAGTTCCAGTTCCCCTGCCGTGGGCAGGGATGCCACCCACTAGATCAGGTTGCTCAAAGCCCCATCCCACCTGGCCTTGAACACTTTCATCCATGTGTGGCATCCACAACCTCTCTGGGCAACCTGTACCGGTGCCTCACTACCCGCACATTGAAAAATTTCCTTCTGGTATCTAATCTAAATGCCTCTTTTTTTAGTTTAAAACCATTTCCCACTGTTCTGTCACTATCTGCCCATGCAAAAAGTTGCTCTCCCTCTTTTCTATAAACCCCCATTAGGTAGTGGAAGGCAGCTCTAAAGTCTCTCTGGAGATTTGTCTTCTCCAGGCTAAACAACCCCAGCTCTATCAGCCAGAGCTCCTTTGAGGGTGCATCTTCACAGCCCTCCTCTGGACCCATTTCAAGAGGTATATGTTTTTCCTGTTCTGAGGATTCCAGAGCTAGATGCAGAACTGCAGGTGGGATCTTAGGAGAGGGGCAGGATCACCTTCCTCAGCCTGCTAGCCATGCTTCTTTAGATGCAGCCCGGGATAGAGTTGGCTTTCTGGGCTGTGAGCATGCATTTCCCGGTCACGTCCAGCTTTTCATCCACCAGAACCCCCAAGTCCTTCTCTGCAGGGCTGCTCTCCCTGAGTTCTTCTCCCAGTCTGTGCTTGTGTCTGGGATTGCCCAGGCCCAGGTGCAGCATCTTGCACGTGGACTTGCTGAATCTCATTAGGTTCTTGTGGGATGCAGAAGACAAGAAAGACACTTGTATCTCTTGCAAGCAGGAGAGCAGGAGGAAACTATTAATGAAAACAGTGGAGTAAGTAGCATCATTCATACTATAAAGGAAATAGAGATCTTGAACTATCTTCACAGAAAAGGCTAAACATAAATATCCTCTAGTCTGACCTGCACTCAAACACAGACCAAGGTTAATTCCTCTTTGAATTAAAATATTACTTTAAAAAAAAATTAAAATTATGGAAATACATTTTTTCAGTAGGTATCTAAATTACCTACCCTCTAGATTATTTCCCAACTGAATTTGTCCAAGGTCTAGCTCTGGTACTTCTGTTTCACAACTTTATACTTTGTTATTGATTTTCTTTTTATTAATTCTGTCACAGTATCATCTTCCTCTTGGTGACAGCTATAAACCAGACTAAATGAACGGGTGAGAAAAGAAGCCAGTGATTAAATATTATTAAAAAATTGTATCCCTTTCATGACATTGAATGCTAGAGAAGCACAGTAAGTAAGGGTTGTCTTAAGCAACGTAAGATAGAACTTGTGGATAATTTATCTTCCTTCCCTACTCTAAACTGAGTGCCATCATATCTAAACTCAGCAGCAGTCAGTAATGGGCAGCAGAAGTTAATGTCAAATATGTGACTATGATTTCATATTTTTCATCCTCGCCCAAAAAAGCACTGTGCCTTTCAGGGACTACAAGTCTAGAGTTTGGGCATGTAATACAGAAGTCATCATCTGATTCTGATTTATCACCCTAGCAGGAGAGAGATCATATACAAGTTACACGGATATTTAAACAGTAGTGAGCAGTCAGAGATCTGGTAGAAACAAGACTAAAACTTCCTTTTGGAGGAATTAATGATTAAGAAAACAGGACATCAGGGAATGAGGAAGGGAGGGCTAGAGAGAGGAGAAATAAATAAGGAAGAAAAACAGTCTCTATGTGAAATATTTCCAAGAGCAAAAGCAGAAGCTGCTCAATCCAGTTTTCAGTTGAATCCACCATGCAGAAATACAATTGCACAAGACCTACACAAACCATTTTGCAGTGATCCCCTTACAGCTCCTGAGCTTGGCCATATTTGCCTTGGGGTATTTTAATTTTTCTTTCCACTTCTACTCACCTGTTTCCATAAACTTTGTAAAAATTTTCTTGCCAGCTATTTATATTGGATATCCAAGACAGACTTGTGTTAAGAATAGTTTCTGGGTTTTGGTAAACAGTCAATGTCATTTCTCTAAGGTATTATAATATTTTCCAGGATCTAGCAACCAAGCATTCTTCCTTCTGATTTTGATAGGCCACCATTCTATGCTTGGTTTAACAGACTATTTTGAAGAAATCTTATCTAAAGAGACGTCTTCAGTGGTTGATATGTGCCACGAAGAGCCCCGAACAGGCAGTATGGTAGTCTAAAATATGCCTGAACCCAGGTTCCTGAAGGCACAGGTAACAATATTATTCAAGATGTTTTAACATCATCATAACGTACTCCCAGTAACATGCCAGAGAGAAAAAATAACAATGCTTGAAGTTGTATGTAGAGAGTATGAAGGATAAAACTCATAGCAACAACTATACTGATACCAAAAAGTCTATTCTCTTACCAATAGACCTTGCCTTTCTTTGACTTGGAGCATGAATAGAGCCAGCACTATTACTACAAACTCTCAACTTTCTGGGAGTGTTAGTAGATTGTAAAACCAGGTGGACAAGGTAACTACTTTATCAACCACTTTGATTCTCAGACAGTATTCTTAGTAAAGGTCTCAGCAAAAACAGTAGTACAATTAAACACAGTGAATAGAAACAGAAAAAGAAATTACAATTGCACATTTTTCTACACCAGATGCAAAGATTACTCCCATACAATTTTGTAGCTTGAAGAAAATCTGATGGATGAGGAGAAAGGTGAATTTCACAGCTCAGTATGAGATGTGCTAAACAACATATGAAGAAATTATATTGTACTGCTGATGGGAGATTTAAATGGGTTATGTACAATTTCTAGAGAACTGCTGAGAACTTACTCAGTATCTGCAATAGTGCATGAAAAGATGAAAAATTATCAAGTGACTGCAAAAAAGGGCTTAATTGTCAAACTGCCAGAGAGAACAGTTCTGCCAGGTTGTAACAAGGAAGTTATTGGGACCGGCTGATTTGAGAATTTCTGGTTTAGTAGCTGCTGCTTAATCTCCTTAATGACTGTTGGAAAGCAAAGCATATTACGTCATCAAGTTCCTTCCCCCTCTTCATCAAATACAAACATTTATTGAACACCTCTGTCATTCCTGCATTTCCATGATCAATTTCACTATTGATATCCAGCAACACACTGATAAAATTGTCAGGCTTTATCTTGTTCTTCATATATTTAATCCTCTTATTTTTCTTATTTCTGCTGACTATAAATTTCATATTTTGTCCTTCCCTTATCAGTTCTGTGCAATTTTCAGTTTTTGATTTACATTATTAAAGTCCTCTTTAATCCATTTTTAACATACACTTATTATTCATAATAGCATTTGCATCCCCACAGAGTCACTTTCTAATCACATTCTGCTGTGGATTTTTGGACATTTAGTAAAGTGAACATTTACCAATTGCCATTGCTATTTCCAGTCATAAATGTTTTCTGTTTTGTTTCAACTGTCCCTTCCAGGGCACGAAGACACAGGCATTTAACATTCAGTCCAAAGCAAATGACATCCATTTGCACCAAAGCTATCAAGAGATTCTAAGACTGTGATCAATTCTAGGATACATCAAAAGGAAAGTCTCAAACTTTGCATGACACTTTGAGTTAAGAAACAGCTAGGTTTATTCTGTTATATCAAGATACAACACTGATTTGAGAAAATCATAATCTGCAATTTCATAAATGCAAATATTTCAGGGTTGGCAGGATGGTCCATCTGCATGAATTCAGATGGAGGTCAAGCACCACAATTCTGGTGAGACATCACACAGTACATTGAGACATACAGAAGAGAAAAGCATAATGTAGTAAGTAAGTAAACAGCCAAGATTTTCTTTCTGTCAACATTTTTTGTGGTCCCTAGGCAGTTTCAAGTCCAGTGAAGCTGCAATATTTTAATTTTAAATCCAACTAGACATGGCCATTTACAAAAACCAAATGTTTTAGGTACTTGACAGGGAGGTAGCTTTACTAAGCTGCCAGCTATAACTTTTCATAGGAACACCACAGCACTGTCCTCCGGGCCAGTGTTTAGTCTTCCTCTTGCAGAATTATTGTTCTAATAGATCCCAGTTATGAGAAAGTTCTGAGACTTTCTCTGACAGATATAATACGTATAATTTAGCCACATCTTTTTTCTTACTTATATGCTTCCCCCAGTAAATTTGATCCTTGCTACCCTAAATCAAACTTTTGTTACTGTGATAATTGTGTCTTTTGCCTAAACTACCTCACACAACATTTGCACATACCTTCATGTCATGTTTAGAGAAAAAAGAAAAACTCTAGCCACCTAAAAGTCTCAAAATGTAACAACCTAAACAAAATAAACTTTCTGAGGAGGTCAGGAAAGTACAAGCAGGAGCTTTTTTTCCATGTTGATTTTCTGACCCTCGCAGCAGTGGGGGATATATATACATATATTATAATGTAATATAATATAATATACATATATTCATACAGGGCAGGAGAGAAGCCAGACCAACAAAACCCGTTCTAAGATGATGAACTTACTTAGTCAGAAGGTACTACAAAACTTGTTTTTGCAGGCAAATGTAATAAATTTGTCTTCATCTAGGTACATTAAAAAACTGACAAGAAAAAGTGAGGTTTCACTTTATTGGGAAACCCTCATTAAATGTGGCATAGGTAACGATGGAAGGTGGTCTACTGTAATACTAGACCTGAAATACAATAAAACTTAAAACACTCACAGGATATAAGAAAAGGATTTGGTTTAAAACACTGATTCTATGGAAATGGTATGAAGCTCCCTAGATGCACAGAATGGTGATGTCAGAGAAAGAATATAGCCTTCATATTATTTCAAATTAAATGTGTGTATTCACATACACACACTCAGAGGCATGCCTCCTTACCAGTTCTGCTACTACTTTTTTAGTAAAATTATTACAATTTGTGGGTTTGGCAGTAGAGTTGATAGGTTGATTTGGTTTGACTGTTTATATTTTAGTAGAGATGTTGTCCAAAATTAGTTTAACATATTAAAGATTTCACTGCCTGATTTAAAAGAAGTTTATACACTGAAGCAAGACAACCAAGAACTTCAATTCCTGTTCCTAACAATCAAGTTTCCTATCTATCTCCAATACGCTCATCAATCAGAGGATTGAAATATTTGGTTTTAATTTTTGAGCAACAACTCAAATATTTAAAAAAGGTTTTAGGTATTTAAAGTAGCAGAAAATCTCAAATACTAGTAGTCAAGCAGAAGTGCAGCTATCGATTACTCCTAAGTTATGAATAATTTTGATCAATATTGAGAAGGGATAGATGACATATTACTGACTATAGCACTGATGGGGGATATGGCTGGAAGACCTTAGGTATACTATTACTAACCTTATAACTGCAAAGTTCGATACCAAAACAAGGCTTTACTATTTAAAGACATCCTTTCAGATATTGTTCTAGGGGCTTTGTCAGTTTCCATGCCTCCTTATCATAAGACTATGTGGATAATTTAGCACCATGGGCGGACAGGAACAACTGAGATTTCACCTTATGGAACATTAGGCAAAGCAAAATGATGCCTTATATCTAATCTAAGCCAAATAAAGCCATAGTTCATTAAATTACCTTCAGTCATGGCCAGAGGTATATTTTATATTTGTTTGTCTCTAAAAAGAACAGGGCTTTTCTCTTTCTTTAGTAGAATTCCTCATGTAATCATTTACTTATTTCAGAATTTAGAGGTGCCAAACCTGCTTATCCCATTAGGAGAGGCAATAGCTTGCCTGTTGTGCATTTGGGGTTTTTTTGTTTACACTTAGTATGTCTGAAGATCTACTTTAGTATATATACACAAATTAGGTAAATATTAACTTAAAGTCTTGTCATAGACTTTCTTTATTTGATGTTATTTCCATAAAGAATTATATTAACTCTTAACACAGAATAGTTCCAATCTGGTCCCTGCATTGTGTTAACAAGCACTTCAGGAAACACAGATGGAAACTGAGCCACTTACTACATTTCTTTTGACAGACATCCCATTGTCTTCTACAACTCATGGCTCCATAACAGCACAGCTGCCTTCTTCCTTGCAGAATTTCAGCCATGTTTATATTTTCAGATGCATATTTCTCCTTCCTTGGCAGTTATGTCTTTTCAAATACTTATATTCACTTGAGCTTGACCTCATACCCATGCACAAATTATATGCAATCAGCTTTAAAATAAAGAAATTTATAGAAATGCTTCCAATCTTTGGACGTAACAGCATAATATTATTTCCCAAAAGCACAACTACTCCATCACTTATCTTTAAAAAGAAGGCTTGTAGACTTTTCCAAAATGTCTGTATCCTTACATAATTCTTTCAAGTGTTCCTAAATATCTGGTCATACAACCATAAACTTAACCATAGCCTCATCTGCCACCAGTTTCTCACTTTGGCCAGGCCATTATCCAGATATTGATGAAGAGGAAGATGTTCTGTTCCTCTGTATATAAATATAATTGTCAAAGTTTAAAAGTTAAAACTAATGTATTTAGTGTTTGGTGAAATTTTGCTTTTAAATGCTGAAATAACAAATATTGTAGAAGTGTAAATACACCGATAAGAGGGTTTGAATCCCACAAATTTCAAAGGTATTACAAACGTCCCACATTTTCCCATACACAACAAAATTAATAATGTCTGATTTCCTAAAGTCTCGTAGTTGATAGATTTTGGCATTTAAGAAAACAAAATTTGAAACTGAAACTGTTCCCAGCATAAGACGTAAAAGGAATCTGCATGGATTGATTGTTTGACATTCCGTAATACCTACTTCTCCACTGGCACATTTTCAGAATTTTCCTTCTTTACCTAGCTGTCTATTTTCACAAGCCTTTTATGCACACAATTTTGGAGAGGTTTTTTTAGAGACATGTACTTCTACCAACTTCTGCTGAAATTATTCAGTAAAGTCAATTATTTTAGAAATTGTAAAACTGGTAACTTAAGAGAAACAGATTTGCCTGTTCACATTCACCTACACAGAATGTTTGATTACTTAAAGTCACATATCCTTAGAAAAATGAACTTAAAAAGCAGCAAAGAAGCAATTCAAAATTTACCTAGTTGCTCAGCACAGTGCACTAGGGGAAAACCAGCCTTACTGAAAGTCCAGAGCTCTATGCTCTCCGAGCCACTCATTACCTACTCTATCACGTAGACTTCCATGTTTTGTACAACTTGAGCTAATTTAGTTACTGGTAGCAGTCTAATTACAGAAGTATGGAGTTCACAGTTCACCATCCATTTCCCTTCTTCCTACAGCTGAATTAGCTTATTTAAATCTAACTTGGGTAACCTCAGGATCAGGATGAACTGAAACATCTCTTTCGTTGTTGGTGAAGAAGCAGGGTAAATTAACCAGAGAAGCCTGGGATTTCAGTGATTTAGAGGGATTGCATGGTTTTGTAAGTGAACAGTGCAAACTGTTCCTACAATGACCTCTACTTCACAGAAGTTTCTAAAAACTTACAGAAAAAACCACACCAAATTGATCAATTGCCATGATATACTCCACAGTGCCAGATGCAGAAGTATGACTCCACGGAACTGCATCACAAATTTAGGAAAGTACCACACAAGAGGCTGGATTGTGTTTCTTCTCTACCACATTTAAACCTTAGAAAGTATGGATACTTATATATAAAGATAGTTCATTTATTACGGACAGGGTAACAGTTGATGCTACAAAATCATAGATTCTTAAAAATCGAGTCAGGAGTGAGAGTCCAGAACTGGCTGATGCTGCATGTGTTGCCGGGAAACGCTGGCAGTGGCTAAGGGCAGGAGTACTGAAGCATGGGATCATCCATGTCAGCTGCTGTGCCCCAGTACTCTGTTCAAACACACACCACAGCACCCCCTCAGCCCATAGGCCTTTACTTGTATTTCTGACAAATCTACCCTGCCCAATTTTTTCAGATGGCATGTACTATAAATACAGGATATGCTGGCTTTCCTACATGGGAACAATAAGGTTAGCAAGTGTGAATCTGCACATTAGTTTCAAAAAATGCTCTGAAAGACAGTATCCTTTCTTATAAATGTTTACTCTTTCTAAGACATATTGCAAAGCTTGAAGAATTTTAGCACTGAAGCTATGGATAAACAGTTTGTCAAATCATATCCAATTACAAACACCAGTTTATCAGATCTAAAAGGAAAATGTTCCTCTTCCCCATCACATTCAGACAGAGCTCATGTCTAGGACTTTTTCTGACCAAATATCTAGATTATCTAGAGTTTTGAAGAAGCACTAACAATTATTTTCTCTGTCACACTGGGTTCTGAAATAACTTCTTCAGAGACAAAATAGTAATGAAATATTCCTGAGCCTACATCTTCCATCAACATCTATTAAACAAGTCAATTAAAACAGATATGTAGTACTGAAATAAGTACAGTGAATTCATAATGAATTGCACGACATGAATGCTTCACACAAGGAAGCTACATCTCTATATTTAATTTTTATCAGCATAGAAGTACAACCCTCTCAGAACACACCACAAAAATGATAAACCTATGCTCTTTGGCAGTACCTGAGGTAGCTACTCCTGTGCCCTACTCAGTGTTCTGGAAAAGACTAACATTACAGTTTCCATCTCCCAGTTGCAGCTCTTTGCTTCCCATGCCAGACCCTTTACTAGTGCCTGCAGCTTTTTTGACGACATCTCTTCTCAGCAAGGTCTTCTAGTATGCTCACCTCTTAGAGCAGTGTCTGTTGATTTCCCCAGACCATCAATCACCAACAACTGAGACTCCTAACAGAAAGCTCATCCTATCAACCTCTCTAAGCTCCAGTGCTAGAACCCTGCTTTAAGAAAAGGCATACTATTGTTTATTGGTATACCAGCAGGCCCATTGTCAACTTTTCTCTAGGTAGCTATTTCTGCAGCCTACTCTGATAGGAAGCATCTATTAAATCCACACCAAAACAACCTCTGCACCACTGATTTATCTGCACCTCCTATGTACTGCATCTGGCAGGAATAATGAGGCACAGCTGGCCTTACAGCTCAAGTAAGGGCAAATTAAGTTCCTACTCTGTCCAGGGTTCTGCATGTTTGCTTTACGTGGCTTTCTCTTCTGCTTCTCACACTTAACTATTGCACTTTTTTTCAAAAATGTGTAAGATTCCCTGATACTCTGTCTGGAAGCCTGAGTAAGAAGTTTATCACAGGCCCACACATGCTGAAAGCACTTTTCTGCTTTTGAACCTGTACTGCCTTAAATGTTGCTGCTTTTGTTTCAGCAAAGGGCTGGAAGCACTCTTTTTTCAGCTGCACTTGTTTGTATGATAGACATTACCTTCTTCCACAGACTTTGCCTTTGAAATAAACAAATACTAAGTGCCTCAACTTCGCAAGAATCTTGGTGAGAGCTTTAAATGACTGAATCAAATACACATTAGCAAATACATTTTAAATGCTAGCAATGTAGTAAGACGAAAGTATCTAACAGAAGGTGAACAAGGGGAGGACTTAGAGTAACACAAACGCAGTGTGAAATCACTCCTTGTACTCATGAAAACAAACAAGAGAAAATGCAAAAAGGAATCAATTGAACACTCTTTGTTCAAATAGTACTTCAGTAATACACTGAATTGTGCTTAATTCTGTGGATGACGTATACTGTAAGTCAAGTGAACTTCAAGCCTGCGTCACAAAGGTATCTTTTAAGATTTAATAGACAATAATAAATGCTGCGTATTGACTAATCGTTTCACAAACATTCTGGATATACAAGACATCTGCTAGTAGTTAGACTGTATTGCACCTACATCAGGTGCAATCACATGCATGGGCAGTCACATCCCAGGACGCAGTGCTGGCACACTGTCACACAGCATGAGCTCAGAGAGGTATCAGGATTCACAGAGAGTACACAGTGAACAAACGCAAACTCACATCTGACTTGTTGTCTGACATCGGGCAACTGTCTTCCCGCCCCTGCTCCCTCTCTCCATGAATAAATGCAAATAATGGCAAAATAAATGCTGCTAATAGCCCTTTATTTTGTTCTAGAACCTATAGTATTGACATTCTCCTGTATTACCCCATAATCTTTTAACAACTGCGTTGCAGGAAATCCAAGCCCTGACAGAAGAAATATGTGTACTTATTACTGTTACTAATATGTTCAATCAAATGTTGATTATATAAAATTTTGGCTTGTAATCGATTTAGAGATATATAAATAATTTAAAAAATGAGATGTCGCACTATTCTTTCTGAAGTGCTCAGGATTGTGGATATGTATCATAATACTGAAGCATAATTGAAAGTGCCTTTAAAGTCAATATAATGAAAAATAATTGCTCATGTCAAGGAAAAGTTGGATGTTACAGGAGAGTGAAATAAGAGTTAATATATTCTCCTGCCAAGGAATAAGGGTTCATCTCTGAAACACAAAGGAAAAACACATCTGAAAGTAAAATTCTTTCTTTCACCTGTTTGTAGAGTTAGGATTAAATGATTCTGAGTTGTTAGCAAAACAAAGGCAGTACTACACATGACTGCAGCAGAAACAGGGCAAAAGAAATGTAAAAATTCCTAAAAGGAAATACCAAACTGCCATCAACATTCTCAGGACCTGACTCAAAACAATAGTTTAACATATATATGTGTGCTATATATACATATATAGTGTGTATATATATGGCTGTTAAACCTAGAAATGGATTTCTCCAAACGCAACTTTGGACACTGAATATCTGGTCAGAAGATCAGATTCTATTCATACATACTGTATACTTTGAAAACTATTACTAGTCCTCTCTGCTATCCTGATCACCAATTGTTTCCACTTTTCAGCCCCTAAGAGAATAGCATACAATATGATTTCAGATCTATAATATAACCATATATTAACCATTCAGGCTAAGCACTGACTTCCTGACAGTAACTCTGGTATGGATATGTGATGTCAGGATCCAAGTAATGACAGTAATCCAAGAAATATCATGTTTAAATACAATACTCTGCATAAAATGGCAACAGATAAAAAAAATAGAAGCACAATACTTCAAAGACCATTCTACTACAAATAAATCTAGTTTCACTAAAAGAGACTACTTCACCTCTTAATTTATATATAACAAATTGGATGTATCAAGTTAGACATTATTTAGAAAGCAACATCATACTATCATACGTAACTGATATCTGATTAAATCTATATGTTCTTCCATTACACTAAAACGTGTTGATATATACCAAAGATATCTATACTTACAGGAGTCTCTAATTTTGAATTAATTACTTAACACCTAGCTTTGCTGTCTATGCCTAATGTGAGCATACACTTAGTATTTCTCATAGCAACCAATTAGTATTTAATAATGTAGCAGAATGACTTATCAGGCCTAAATTAAAAAGCTATATTTGATACATGCGGTAGCACATAACAGTAATAGTTGCTGATTAAATTAGTCAGCATGGTACAGAAAGGACTTGAATTACAGAATCTGACACATCAGAGAAAGAAAAAGATTTCATCCAGTACATCTACCGATTCATAATTTATCTCAGGATATATTTTGAAATTTTTGTTTAGCCCAATTTTAAATGTCTCCAACAATCATACTTTCATTGCTTTTCTACAAAGCTTAGAAAATCTTTTCAGAGAAAGTTTTTTTCAAGTGATATTAACTGAACTAACCCAATAAATTATTTGTGTTTCATTTATAATCTTTAGGTAATAATAGTAACAACCTTATCATATCAATCCCAGGCTTTGTCCCATTTTTTCATAAATAAAATATAGTGGCTAAGATGAAACAAAATATATGAGTGGCACATAGTTTTTTTTTTCTCTAAATTACTGGCAAGAATGTTGAAATTGCCAGCAGATGAGCATCTGTCTCACAAATAAGCTCTATTCCTTTAGTTACTCTCCACAAAGAGAGCATAATTCAAAGACCTTAACTCATGATGAAAAATAAACAATTTGCAATAAACACCACAGTTTGGGTAGTATTATTTTAAAAGAAATAAAATAAAGCATTAAACAAGGGAGCTGTGATGAAAAGGAAGACATCAGAACCATTCTCCGAGGCAGCAGATGAAAACTCTCTAGTCAAAAGCACTCATTAGAACAAATATGTATTTTAAATCTGAAAAGTAACTTTGCCAAATGGTATTCTCCTAGTCAGATTCTCTCATGTGCAGTCCAAGAGATATCTTTTGACAAAGATTTAAACCCCTGAAAGAACATAAGTAGTTGTTTAGACAAAGACGCCTACCTCATTAAAATATGCAAACTTCATAACCTTCAATTAACACCTTAAATGCCAAAATTCTTAGGAATATAAGGTTTTGCTGGAAGGTGTTCTTGGATTCTGCCAACAGGCTTCCTTCCCCTTTCAGACCTTATCTCCCGTTAAATCCCAAAAAACGTCCATGTTCCCTGAACGACCTGGCTTAGCAACTTCTTTAAAATACTGTCTTGGCACACAGTCATGTAAGCAAAATGAAAACATTGTGCCTGAATATCTTCATGTGAGGAGATTCAGACTCAACTCTTCCCTCTCTTAAAAAATACACCCCCCCACAGAGTGATATAGTGGCATAGTGCCTTACAAGGAGTGCAAGATTCACTGGACTAGAAAAATAGCTTAGTAGAAGTCATAATTCCTTTCACAGGGGTCCAGACACTCAAAAGAGAGAAGTCCTTGGCTTTCATCATAGCACCAAAATCTACATCGGTGATAACACCAATCATTGCTTAACATAAGGTGCATAAAGCTATCCCAGGAGCAAGGGTTAGAGTCAACCACTCTTCTCTGTCCAGTGACTCTCTATAACAGTCCATAATAGATTCATAGCCCTTAGACCTTTTAAATGGCCCTGCTTTAACATGAAAAACACATTTACACCCTGTACAGAAATGTCTGACTACGACACTTTTCTGGAGATAGGAACTGATTTTTAACCTTTCAGATGAAGCCTCGAAACTGAATACCTGAATGAATGCTGTGATTGTGACTGGATAAAAATAAAAGCAGCAGTATAAGTACTTGTGACCATAAGCTACAGATCTTGCATATGTTGAATATACTTTAGATATGAAGAGAAAATTGCAAAGCAGAATGTGCCAATTTGAAACAGGAAAGTCCACAAAATTAAAGTAGGCAATGGCAGCATTCTTCTGAAAAGTAAACTAGTGCAAGTTGAGGGGGAGGGGATTGATAGGAAAATTAGCTAGGGTGGTAGGAAAATTAGATTATATAATAACAGCTGTGATTTTTTTTGGTTTTTTTTTTTAGGAATGTCAGTAAATTTTAATTATATTCTTTGCCAATCAATTTTATTGTATTTAATTTCTGGAGTAAAAGAACCTATCCTCAAAACAAATAAAAAAACTCCAGAACCTGCCAATATAAAGATTTAGACATTAAGGTTACTGCAAGAAATACATGCATTGTTCTCATTCAATGTCAAAGGAAATAGTACAGGCACAGCAGGTCATCCTGCTTCCAAAATCCAATGAGAGCTGACTCTCTTTGAGGTCAAATGGAGGAAAGAAAATCTTGATCTCCTTTTGAGTTTGTATCCCCATCTCAGATGAAGGCCATGGAGTCTCATCAGAAAGCTAAGTTTGTACTTCACATTTCAAAATACATATCATATGTGGCTCCTCCCAAATTGTAAACTTCTATGAATCCCATTTGAAGTGCCTGAATTAGCCCATAAACTGTACAGTTTAGACATTTAGCTCAGGCCTGTGGATGCCACACTGAAAAACAGCTGAAAATAAAACACTATCAAACATCACAAGTAACATTTCTCTGTGCCTTAATTCCAAGGTCTTTACTACAGCTAATGCTGAAATCTCACCCTAGCAAATGGCAAGGAGACAGTCTCTCTTGCTGCACTACAGTGAAAGAACTGGTAATTAAATTCTCACTGCCAGGAATCCTGCCCTCAGATACAATTAATTAAAACATTTGTGGAGAGGAGTTAGTAACAATACAGGGACTCACGACCAGGTTTGGTGCACACAGATAAAAGGCAACACAGAAAGAAAACATAAAAATTGCACAACCCTGGTAGGAGTCTGCGAAGACAAAAATTATTAAAAAAAAATCACCCTCTCTCCCAGCAAAAACTTTCTTCTTGTAATTAAGAAAATCTAAACTGAAAGACAATAAATCTGAAACAAAATCAATATAACCTTATAGTGTGATTTATAATGAGACACTTTTCAAACGAAACTGGCACTTTAAAAGCCAGGCTGTTCTCTCTGATTAAAGGTCTTCACCATGAAAATGTCTGGCTAAGAAATGGCAGATTTACAGGGTAGGCAGCAATTGCTCATTAGGTGAAAGCAAAACTTAATCCAAAATTACTTTCTCAGATTTTTATATAGCCTATTTGAAACAGGTTTTGGGGGCGTCTTATCAAGGTTATTCTTGTCCACAGTACAGAAACAGCAATCTTACCTTAACCAAATCCTTCTCTTATTAACTGTTTAAATAGTTTCTTGAATGCAAATGTTATTATTGTAGTACAAATATTAATAACAGTGTACAGCATTTTATTATGTATTTATTATACAAATAAAAGAAGAAAACAAATCCATGTATTTAAGCAGGGTGATTCTTGGAAAAAAACTTAACATTTTACTAAATAAT
Organism: Ptilonorhynchus violaceus; assembly: GCA_013397565.1. Classification (NCBI taxonomy): domain Eukaryota; kingdom Metazoa; phylum Chordata; class Aves; order Passeriformes; family Ptilonorhynchidae; genus Ptilonorhynchus; species Ptilonorhynchus violaceus. The sequence goes on from VZRJ01013345.1 coordinate 18,736, forward strand.
TCAGAGGGTTAAGATTTTCTTATATTTTTGATTTAGATGATGTTTTTCTCCTAAGGATAAAAATATCCAAAATATGTTATAATTAGCAGGTGGCTCTTTATAGCAAAAACACTAAAACAGAAGTAGCAACAGCTGTGAAGGAGGATATCAAAATCAAGAATATTAAGATGAAGCATCATTTGTTTTTATAAAGAGATGTTTATTTTGTGATAATGGATGCAATTAATACCAGCATATGCTAGAGTGTTCACGGAATCAGTAATTAATGTAGCATTAATTTCAATGGGTTTTTAAATGCATTTGCAATGCTACACATACTCAGATCTGCCATCAAACACAACCAACTTGGCTAATAAATCAACAGCCTCAAATGTATTTTTCTATAACCTGAATGTTACAGGTATGTCAGTTAAGGCTTGATTTTAATAGTAATAACAGAAGCAAGTGCTTTGTGCTCCTAATTGAATAGTTCAGGCATTTAAAATATTGATCATAGGGAGTGAGTGGTAATTACTTAAGCTAAGAACAGCTGTGAACAGACATCATTAATGCTCATCTACCATAATTTATGCTTGTAGCAATATGGCTCTTTTCAGCAAAATTTAAATTAAAGAAAGCTAGATTTAAATCTGAAAGTGAAGAAAGTGAAGATCGTTGCATGAAAAATTATACCATACTGAGCTATAAATGGCATATCCCCACTGCAATTATTGGAGCCTTTAAAGTTTAACTCTAGAGCTCTCAGGTAGTAGAGTGAGGATAATTAAACCTGCAGCCATCTAACAATAATTAAGACTTTTTCCTTCTATTATGCACCCTTTAAATGGTCTCAGTGGTCTTTCCAAACATTAATGAATGAACTGAAACACACTGTGAGGTACAGTAGGTTAGTAAGGATTTATTTCCATCATATGGATGAGAAAACTCAGGCATAAATGCAGTGCAGGGTGGTCTGAAAATTAATAAATTGATAAATGGCTACAAGTGGCTACTTATATAAGCAGTATAATATCTAGTGCCTTGACATTTATTGGGTGTGCAAAACACATGTAATCCACACCAGCTTTATATTCTGTGGAAGTCAAAATCAGATCCTGCTATAAACAAAGGCATTTCTCTGGAGAGATATTTGCACTCTATCTGGACTAATGTCAGTGAATTATACGGTGCATTGGTTCTTTTTTTCTTCTGAAAAAAAGACTCCTGTCAGACTTCACCACTCCTGTGGCCTGTCATGTATCTTTAACCGCAAAGTAAGTGATCGAAAGCAATCCCTACCGCAAATCACTCAAGCTGCAGACTATGCACTATGGCCTTAAATATCAGCAGTCCAAACAAGAATCTGGGAATCTGTTTTATAGAGTAAATCCATCTGTGTGTGTGGTGAGGATCTCTTCCCTATAGCCACTTTCTCCCCTGCCTTCCCAAAGTCACAAACCTCCCTCTTTCTCCATCTCATCACGTGGGGTTTCTTGCTAAGAGCAGTGAAAAGACTCCTGCCTGCAAACTGAAGCTAAAAATAGCTGAAACACGCCCTGAAGAATCAGAAGAAATCTCCACTCTTGAATCCACCTCCAAAATTATTAAACAGGGCAGAGTGCTTAGACTGCCTACAAGGCACCTGTGTGTCTGAGAAGTGTCTGTCACACAGGGAAAGGTAATCTACAAGCCCAGTGGAGTCCATGCTGTCCAGGAGCAGCAGGTAGAACCAGTGGACTCATTCTCTTGAGAAGCTCACTGCTTGAGAAATCAGCATGGGTTTTTCATCAAATCCAGATTAATAGTTAATTTATCCAAAGTGATATTTCAGAGGAATTACTTCCATTTTGCCCAGGTTTTATCTTACCAGGTCTGCCAAGCAGGTATTAATTCAAAAGCAGAACCAGCAATGAAACTCGTGTCTTCTCATTGTCAGGCTTATATCCAGGTTCACAGATCATACTTTTTTCTTCTCTGAGCAGGTCTATGCTCCGCAGATTTTCATTAGATTCTGAAACCCTCTCAAAATGAAAGTGCCCATTCACACTTGGCACCATGACAAAGGTCACACCTGGGACATACACTGCAGAAGCAAAACCGACTGCAATGAAATCCTGTCTACCAGCAGATATCCTGAGCTCACATTTTCCCTGTAGTGAAATCAGGCTGATATTTAAGCAGAGAATGTTTAATGTCCTCTACAGCCAGGGACCACAACACATCCTTAACCTGGCAGTATGGGTATGGTCCAATTCTTCAGAGCTGCCACACACAGGCATCAAATCGTGGAGTTTTGGCCATTGTGAGAATTAGATAGAATTGGAAAAAAGAAGCTTGAGTTGCTCTGTGACCAGTCTGATAGGGTTGAGGTAGTTCATGAATCCCAAATTATTTCATTTTAAGAAGAAGAATCTCTTGCCTAAGACGGCAGCTGGGGAACCATTTTCTGATGTAGAGCTGTAATAACTCACACTAAATGCTTCCTTACTCCCAGGGAGGCAACAGACACAGAGAATGATGCCTTTTCCCCCAGCAAGACATTTTTATCATGGAAAAGATCTTTTCTTAAATTTCTTAAAAGGTGATGAGCTATTCTGATTCAGAAGCTTCAATGACTCAGGAATTTAAACTGGGAGAAGTTCATAAATTCCTTTCCTGTCTGACACAAACTACATTTTTTTCCCTTGTTTGGTGGGTTTTTTGGTCGGCTTTTTTTCTTTTCTGAAGAAGGCAGTAATTTATTTAATTTCATGTTACCTTGCAAGAATCAAATAGCTATACAACTGCAGAGCCACTATCAGAAGCTTCTTGTTCAGAAATATTTCAGGCAGGCAGCAGACATCGTGTGAATAGTATCCTGAAAGCCTGTTTTTGTCTTCATGGCAATTTAGCATATTTTAACATTTAGGCACATGGACAGGATTGCATTTGATTAAGATCCTGAGGCAAGAAATGCAACCTGACCTCTAAATTCAGCAATAAACCAGACTGGGTTTTGTTAGCATGCAGACAGAGTAGGTTGTTCATTGCAGTCAGTAAGGAAAGAACCACATTAAAAATGTGAAAGAATGATTTTCGAACTGCATTCCATTCTTCAGTTCTTTGTGGTTTTGAGCGTATACTTTTCTAACATCATAAAATATGCAATGTTTGAATGAGAACTACATTAGCCGTGGACTTATCTGTATAAATATTTAACATTTCCATGTTCTCTTGGAAACTAAATGCCAATGAAATCATAAAGTTGCTGAAATGGCTCAAATTACATCCTTAGATAAGAGAAAATGTCCATTCTTTGATGTTTATGGAAAAATATGGTTATTACATATTATCATTACTATGTTTTCATTTTGAGATGAAGTTCACCTGAACAAATATAAATGTTTTAAAAGAAACTTCTGAAAGACTTGTCCTCACTTTATTTACAGGAGGCAACCAGACATTTCAGGGGTACTGTAGGAGGCCTGGTGAATCGCCTGCATCAGGCCAGCCCTGGTTAAAGATGCAATCAGCAAGATCTGGCATTTCCTTCAGATCTTTGTTTAGGAATATGAAAGGAAGGGCCTGAGCTCCTGAGAGGGGCACGTGTGAAAGCACTGTCCTTGCTGCCTCTGTTCCACCGTGCTTTGTTACTATTTGTACTCTGTGGCAGATGGCAGGAGAGAGGCCCTGCTGCTGTGCAGCACCAAGGACTACTGCACCCACATCGAGGGGGTACCTAAACAACCAAACATTACATCTTTACAAGGCAAAGTACGTGTGTGAGCACAGGTGGAGAAAAAGAAAGGGAGAGATGAAAGAATCCCCCTCAGAATATTATCTGAAAATACTATCTATTTGATGCAATGTGGTCCTTTCCAAAAGAAATCTTGTATGAAAACACCCAGAAGGGCTGCTTTGCTAGCTCTGCCATCTCCCTGGGTACGATCATCTTTTAGACAGACCCTGCTAATTTTTCATAATTCAACAGAACTAAGACAAATGTTGGATAAAACCCCAACCAGAAACCAGGTACCATGCGGCTGATCACTCCTCCTTTCCCCTACCAGTGGGATGGGAAGGAGAATCAGGAAAGGAAGGAAAATAACACTTGTGGGTTGAGATAAGAACATTTCAATAATTGAAAAAAAAATAAAAATTATAATGATAATTATAGTACTACTACTAATAATAACAGTAATTAAAAGGAGGAGAAATTAAACCCAAGACAAATGAAGCACAATACCATTGCTCACCACCGCTGATCAATGCCCACCCTGCCCCACAGCAGCAACTGCACCCTCCTAGCCAATTCCCCCCACTTAATATACTGATCATGACAATCTGTGGTATTGAATATCCCTTTGGCCCATTCAGGTCAGCTGTGCTCCCTCCCAGCTCCTCGTGCACCTCCTCACTGGCAAAACATGAGACACTGAAAGTCTCTTGACTTAAAGTAAGCACTACTTAGCCACAACCAAATCATCAGTGTGTTATCAACATCATTCTCATACTGGAACCAAAACACAGCTCTGTACCGGCTACTAAGGAGAATATTAACTCTATTCCAGCTGAAACCAGGGCAGACATACATTTGGAAGCTGTCAAACCCTGAAGTGTAAGCAAGCATCTATCCCTGTGCAACATCAAAACCCTTGTGGCTTAGTCAGCTCAGAACCGTAGTCTTGCTATTTCATGAATAACATTAAATAGGGGAAATCACCAATGAAAGACTGTAAGACATGGACAAATGGGTAGATAAATAGGAGTGGTCAACCTGGAGAGGTCCCCAGTTATCAGTGCTGGGTCAGGACTTGAGAGAGGGACAGTCTTTTTCAGAGAGAATTCAGTGTGCAAGCCTTCTCTTCCCTGTTCTAAAGATAATAAAGATACACAGAAAGTGTGTGGAGGAAATTATTCATAAGGAGTTTCTTCCACAATTTAAGCATAAAGATAAGATACAATAGGGGGTTGACTGGCTTTTGGTTCCTGTATCTCAGTATCTGCCAGTAGCCTGTCCCAAAAATGAGTATTTAAGAACCAAACCACCACAGGCTATTCAAATTCTACACACTGATGTGGTTCCTGCACGGCTCTCAACTTTATACATACTAAGAATTTCATTCAATATCTTTTCTAACATGTGAGGTGAACCATGAATTGTACTTCCCTGTGAACAAAGCCTTCATATATATCTAGCTTCATATATATCTAGCTGTCAATCATCCTTTCTTTAAATGAAAATCAGCTTTTTGGTGGATAAAAATGACTGCAGATAGAACTGCATGCATTAAGAATTTAATCTAGTAGGCCTAGACATCAGTCCATGCAGATGTGATTGAAAGATTAGGGTCATAAAATGTGATCACAGTACCTTCCAAAGTCTATTTTTGTATGAAGATGATTCAATGGCTTCTTTTGTAATATAGTTTCCTTGACTCAAAACAGTCTCTTGCTGAAAGCTGTAAGTAGTTGAAGGTCTTTATTAAATAACTAAAAAAAAAAAAAAGAACTATTACCTACTACCGTAAGCTATTTATTGCAAATAGATCTTTCAAGATTAGTCTTTTGCTAATAATTTTATTAAAAAGTAATTTCCATTCAACAATATGAAAACAATCAAGAAGTTTTTATGTCCTTGTGATGGCATTTCAATTTTACACATTTGAATTTTTGGTCTTGAAATTCTTGATTCTTTTATGTTCTGATAATATTGAAAAAAAAAATGGGCTAGCATTTCTCTCCAAATAGCCCAAGAATCAAGGAGACTAGGGCCTACATAAGCCTGAAAATCCTGCACCATTTTGATACTTGCAACACTCTGTCACAGAAGATTTGTAGATTTGCAGCATCTATTTTAATCCTGCCAGAAGTGGCAGCATTAAAGCTTTCCCTAAGCATGAATCGCTTTTGCTTTCTGTCTTCAAATCCTGAACTTTCTGAGAAAACATAACATCTGTTACTGATTTGTTTTTACTATCACCTGTTTACTGGTTTTAACAGGAAGTAACTTTGCTGACAAGTATTTTGGTTTATGTCTTTGCATTTACACAGATGCTAACTTCCAGGTGAAGCAGATACTTTATTCATTTTCTCACTCTTAATGATGCTTTCAAATGTGAAGACACTTCCTGGTCACCCACAACATGATTAAAAACACATGATAAAAAACACAACATTATAAAAAAAAAAACACAATAAAGGCACATCAGCAGCTGCAGCACCTGTTCAGCTACTGCCACTGATGAGAATCAAACTGGGCTTTTCAGTACTCACTCTTTTAAAGGCAAATGTTCTTTTTCAGCAATACTAATACCTATGACTTTTTCTCAGTTAACAACAGGTATTTTACCATGGATTCCTCTTCATATTACAATGCCACACACTATCACTTGCAGCAGTTCTTTCCATGTAAAAGATGTGATTTAAGCCAGACCGGACAGCAGTCCCCAAGCTAAATTACATTAATGAAGTCTTCTCATAATCATGAAAGACAGAATGCTAAGCCTAAACCAGAAAGGTGTTAGTTTCTCGTGTCTTCCAAGCTACCTTGAATATGCACAGATGATGTTCCACCTGAACACCAAGAAACCCTTTTATACTAAACAGGTAACCAAGCACTGTCACAGGTCACCTAGGGATGCTGTCAATTCTACCTCCCTGGGGATATTTCAGAGCTATCTGGACATTGTGCTTGGCCACAGAGTCTGGGTGGCCCTGCTTGAGCAGGAGGTTGTACCAGATGACCGCCAGAGGTCCCTCCCAACCTCAATCACTCTGTGATTAGCAATCTTTTGCATTATTTCTTTCTAAATTATTTTCATCAGTTGAAAACACAGTTCTCCTTCATGTGGGCTGCACAGGAGTCAGGCAGTTGTGCATTATGAGTGTGGCTCAAGGAAAACCTCCAAGATCAGCCAAAGCTTTCCATGGCTGAAGGAAGAGCACTGAATAGAGCCACTAAGATGTTTAGGCAAATTACTGGACATATTTATTTTACAGCCAAGCCTCTTAAAGCCTGTATTGGATTTACCTTCCCAGGAGCTTATCTCGATAGTTAATCTAAAGGCAACAGAAAAACTCCGTTTGATTTCAGGAAGCTCTGCTGCAGCCTTCTGATGGACCCAGCTGTAGAGCCCTCAAAAAAGTTGGATAAGACATTCTTGCAACTCATGTTTATGAGTTAAGCAACATGCTCACTGAAATAAGTAGTCAGCTACACACAGGACATATATATTGCCAACATCCACCAGTTTGGTTATGGTAGGGGTGTAAGGACAGATGAGAGGTGAAGGCAAAGGGTGTTTCTCATACATTTTCCTCTTTAAATGTCGCTAATTTCCTCTTTTTCAGAGGGAGTATTTTCTTTTGTTTGTTTTGTTTGTTATCTCTGAAACACCCACACTAACCCTCTTCTCTTTCTCAGGTCGTTGCTGTACATAGGCAATTGCTTGCTTTGACTGTCTGATTTGACAGCTCCTTATTAGACATTTCAAAGTTTGCCATGAGCTGCTGCCACCAATGCTGCATTGTTGTTTTTTTCTCACTTTAAGCCTCCATGTTTCTCAGTTTGGAAGCCATTGCTACACATTATTTAAACTGAACTATTAATAGGCAATAATATTCATAAATACTTGACTTTTCCTTCCTCTCTTCTCTTCCAGGCTTCACAACCAAAGTTAGAAGCAAGGAAGTAAAACAACTCAGGTGAAGCAAGAACTAATTTAATATTCTTTCTGATTTTCAAAAAAGCATCTTTATCTCTGCCTTCCTCCCACACATGCTGTCCAAACTCTGTTGCCCAAGGGTCCACTTCTTGGCCTGAAGGCAGTGCCAAACAAAAACCATGATGACCAACAACTCATTTTTTTGTTAAATAGCACAAAGGGAAAGTAAAGAAAAACCACTATTCAAAGGCACAGCCTTTTGACTAATCTAGAGAAGTAACAGAGATCCTAAGTTAAAGTTTCTGGTTCAAAGAGGTTATTTTAGAAGAAAACGTCAGAACCATCAACATGTTTTGCTCATTTCTCTTGAATTTTGTCAAATAGCTGAAATGGAGGAAACAAAAGTTAAGACAATAAAATATTGTTCTATAATGTATTCTAGAATTCTAGAATTGTTCTATAATGTTCTAGAAGTATTTTCTATGTTTCAATGTGAACTATACTTTTAACATTTCTTTCAATTCAATAATCAAGAAAACACACAAGGAAATCTTTACTGGAAAAAAAGTGCTGAAATCCAAATGACAGCTCTCACTGGGGGATGAAGGTAATACTTCATTCAACAAAAAATAATACTTTTTCTGTCTTCTAAATTATTCAATAAATAAAGCTGTTAACTTGCCCTTGGCTGTTCTTGAGTGCCAGCAAACAAAAATTTATCACAATTAAACATGAAGCAACTTTGGAAAAAAACACACTGTGTAATGAGCTGGTTATATAAAAGATGAAGAGTAATTAGCTGTTCAGCTTACTTGTCAGGTTTTTTCCTGTCATCAACTGTCCAAAAGAAATCTCTGAAGCAAGTACGGTATATTTAAGTTGGTGTATTTTTCCCGTGAATTTAAACATAAATTTCGTAAAAAGGTTTCCTCTTTTCATAGGTTTAACAGTGCAGCAGAGTAAAAATTGTGCACTTGTTGCATCTGTATTTAAGTAGAAATGTTTAGTTTTCATTGAATACGTAAACTCAAGAACAAATAGTCATTTTGAAGATATGAGCAAAAGACATTATTTTATACTAGTGCCACTGTTGTAAGGCATGAAAACCCTGTCAGGGTGCCCCAGCCAAGTTGTCTTCAGTACCTTTATCAGGGCCTGAGGAATGCAAGCAGTTCTAAATTGGGAACGAAGATGTTAGAAGAGAGAGTAACAAGAGAGAGAAAAAAACCAGATGAAGAGGGACTGTACCATCCTGGACTGAGACCAATCAGGTGTCCTGAGAGGTGCATACAGGGCGTGTGGACAATGCGGGAGACCCAATCGGGTCATGCGTGATCGTGTGAATGACAGCTGCAGAAAATGTATAGGAATGGAATAATGCAAACAATAAACGGATTCTTGCATAATCATATTGGTTCGTTGTACGAGGGTCCCGTGCTCCCGCAGGCCACCTCTATAAAAATCACACAAATGGTCTTTGTGCAATACCCGTGATGCTGATTCAGGAGTTTCTTACTGTCCTGAGTAAAGCCTAATGTTTTTAGGACTTTTTCATTCATTCTAGCTACATCTGTTCACAGTCTATACAGAATTACAGTATCTGTTTAACCAGTCCAGACTGACCTTTTTTCTCCTTTGTCAATTTGTTTCAACCATTCTTCCTAAACAGTTCAGAGACCCTGAGTAGATTTTAGTATCCACTGCTGCTTATCATTCTTAAAGAAGAAAGCAAACCACAGATCAAGATCCAAAATCACCGTGAGTTTGTGATTCTGCTGGTAGCATAACACCCAGCTCTGACAGCGACCAAAGAGATCACTGATGGCAAAAGTGCCACTGGTGTACTTTTGCCATCATATTTAATGAATGCAGTTCTGAAGCCAGAACTAATTTCACTGAGCTAGGCAACAACATCACTGGTTTTGGAAAATTCCATGGATTTGCTTTCTTGGTGCATCTTTTGGCATCCAAATACTTTTGTAATTCTGTTCTTTATGCTGAAAAAAACCCCAAACCCATTTTATAGGCTTTTGCCTGGCTAAAGTGAAGTAGCATATTAAGACAATCTCCATAGGAATGCTGCCTGAGATTTATTTCTCCAAAGATTTTATTTTTGTAAGATGCAAAGCTTAGCTTGTTACTGAATAGTGCACAGCGAAACAGTTCTCTAACAGTTTAGTTTCCATGGAAGATCATACTCTTTATTTTGCCTATTTTTGTCGTCAAAAAAAAAGCAAGGACTGTTTTGTCACAGTTCAATATCCTTCCAGTAAGTAAGCTTCAATATTTTTAAATTCTTATATCTCACAAAATGTTGTTTGTTTACTGGTTCAAAGTAGAGAAATTATTCAATGCAAGCAAACGACTGGCTGTTTTATTTAAGCATTACAAGAGATAAAGTATTGTCAAGGTATCTGACAGCTGTATTAATAATTCATGCCTCTCTTTCCTTTTGAAAACAGAGAGATGATCTCTGCAACACTATGAATCATTCTTTCATTTCTTACCATGATACCAAAAAAGATACGGTAAATTCAAACACTTTATGGTACAAGGTAGCAAATTGCAGTTGTTCAAAATGAAAGGCATTTTGACCCTTTTGTTCCCAAGAAGAGTAATGAGGGAAAGAATTTATATTATTACAAAGTAACAAAACATACCCTAGTTTTAGTAATAACAGCAATTCGAAGACACCAGTTGTGAAAGCACCACAAGAGCTCGTGGGGCTTTTTGCCTTTTTTTCCACTCAACCTAGTGTGATACTGATCTGAAAAGCTTTTTTCAGTTCTGTATTTCTATAAGAAGAAATCTCAGCATGTCCATGCTGTGAGGAGCTTGAATATCAAATCAGGTTACATATTTTCATCCTTATGTTATACCAACATGTAGTCTTCAACCCAAAGTCCAGACTTTTAAGATTTGCTTTTGCCCTTGAGTGGCTAGCATAGTTCATTCAGGTGCTGCAAATATGACTGTTTCTCTTAGCTATTAATATACTGTGTTGTTGCCTATGTCAGGCTGTAGGCACTGTAGGCAAATGAAATACAATTTCCACACAGGTGGCAATGATCAGAGCCACACTTTACAGCTATTCTAACAGGTTTTTTCAGCATTCAATCAAACTTCTTCACTCTGTGAAAATAGTCAACAAGGATGCAGAGCACCCCAGCCATACAGTAATAAAATAGAGATGTTGAACAAAATTCCAACCACATTATCAAAAAAATGTGTAAGATTATACTACCCAACTAAACAATTCTACTGAAATATACTCTGGAAAAGCATAACTTGCCACTGAAACAGTAACAGTTTCCATTCTGTGGAGTAATTCTAAACGGCTTTTAGAATTACTTAAGAAAAGACACCATTTTGGGGAAATGGCTGTCTATTTTTAGTAAATGCAGATGATCCACTCTGTCATATAAATTCTCACTCCATCTCACAAAAAAAATTTATATTCATATTATATTCTTAGTGTAAGGCTGAAATCCTTGCCTTCAGTCCTGGTTTTATTCCTCTGGAGAAAAGCATCAATTTTCTTAGATTTTCTTTTCTATTTCAGGAAAAATCATACTAAGTCAAAATGGAGCAAAATCATTAAGCAATTGCACATTAAAAGGGCTCTGTGCAGTATTTGGGTAAATATCAAAGGATTTTTTTCTTCAATATTGTGTCACAAAGATGGTTCTTCAGATTAACTGTGAACCTGGAGAAAAAGCTAACAGATTCTTGGTTTCCTTATATGTTTGTTTTACCAAGTGTTAATCTTTCTCTAATTCTGTTTCCCTCAGGTTATGAGGTATGAAGACAAAAACTTATGAGGTAACTCAATTGTGGAGCATTTTTGAGTTTTTTCATTTTGTTTTGTTTTGCTTGGGAGAGTGTTGAGGTTTACTTGTTTGATTGTTTTTGTAGATTTTCAGAGTTTTTTGTGGGAACAGAATGCTAAAGTATGTCTCTTTGTTAACAATACTTACACCAATAACCCCTTGCTAAGTTTATTTTAACAGGCAGAGCAAGGGTTAGTTTTCTACTAGTTTGCGTCTGACTTCGCCTTTTAACTCATTATTTCCTTTAGGTAGAGAGAAATGTTTTATACCTCTCTATAAAAAGCAATGTTACACTTTGGATTCTCACTCTTTCCAGACCACCTGCATACCACAGCGAAGACTTAATGGAATTTGTATGCAAAGGAGGAAACTTCCTGGGCAGTGTAGAAGTGGTGCACTGCAGATATCCACAAAAGCATGAAATTATTTTCAGAAAGGTATTGCTATTTTTTCAGGCAATAGTTTTCAGGAATTTTTTTAACTGAAAGAGAGTAAATACTATAATTCAGCAAGATTACTGTACTTCATCTTTGTTACACCCCAAGCTCACTCGTGTTATTAAAAGGTACTTTGGTTCACTTTGGCAGTGTACAGGAGAAGTCAGGAAGTTGAAGAACAAACTTTTACTTGTAAACTTAAGAACATTAAGGTAGAATAATTTTAAAGCAACATCCAATCAAAGTAAGGCCTTCACAAAGTATTGACTTAGCAAACTCTAACCCATCCAACTTTCAGGTTATCCAGATTTAAAGAGGAATTTAGGAGAAGAAAGAAAGAGGGAAAGGGAGAGGGAGAGGGAGAGAGAGAAAGGAAAAGGAGAGAGAAAGATAAATAGTCACCACCTTGAATCCAGCGAGATCTCAGCAGCTCTAAGGTCTGAGGCAGCGAGGCCCATCTGCCTCACTTGATGCACACCTATTCCACTGCTTTTATTTGCTCTGTGTCCTGGGCTCCTTCCCCCGCTTGGGGTTTTCAGTTTGCCAGTGGCTTGATAGCCATTCTGGGGCTGGACCAAAGGCTGCAGAGGGTGGGAGGTATGGAACTCCTGCCCCACCTACACAGAACTTGCCCTGCCCACCCACAAACACACTTGATTTGTTGTTTAGAGCCAGTAATAATTTCTCCAGTCTCCTACAATCTGGAAGTTACACCTAGTTTTCTTATTTTAGATTTTTAGCCTAGTGGTTGCTCTATCACAAAAGCAAGTTATTTGTTCTTCTCCTTCAGAGTTCATATTTAATCCGTTTTCCATCTCTTGTTGAGAGTCACGAAAAGACTCAATTTTTGTTACTCCAAACTGCTTATTGCTATGTTCACTCCTTTCGTGGTGGATTGACCCCAGTGTGTAACTAAGCACCCACCTAGCCACTCACTTACTCCCCGCCTTACAGTGGGATAGGGAACTGAATATGAAGAGCAAAAGTGAGAAAAACTTGTGGGTCCAGTTAAAGACAGTTTAATAAGGGAAGGAGAGAGAAAAAAATACCACAAAGGATGCAAAGCAATCACTCAGCACCCTCCACAAGAGTCCGATGCCCAGCCAGTCTCTGAGCAAAGACTACTTGGTTAAAATTACACCCTCAGTTTTTATTGCTGAGCATGACATTATATGGTCTGGAACACCCCTTTGGTCAGTTGGGATCAGCTGGCCCAGCTGTGCTCCCTCACAATACCTTGCCCATTACATTCTACTTATGGGGGACAGAGTGAGAAACAGATTGAGAAACATTGAATTGTGTTGTTATCAATACTGGTTTAGTCATAAATCTAAAGCACAGCAAAATATGGTCTTCTACAAAGAAAATTAATTCTGTCCCAGACAGGCCCAAATACCCCTTTGTAGCAGGGCAGAAAAGGCAGATACACACCCCCATGTTAACTCAGTTTTAGAACTTAGAATTACTAGTGGCAGAAATTAAAGAGCAAACACTAATTCTGTCTGGGTTATTTTTACTTACAGGGGCTATCTATATAAAGTTGTGAATCTGGGATAGTTGTCACTTTTATTTGCCCAAAGGAAGGAAAAGATTATTTCTAACTCCCAGTTTGAGAATGACAACTATTCATCTGGATCTTGGACAATTATTGTTGTATTTACACTATGCAATACTTGCCTTGTTATTTCACTCGCCACCGTATAAAATAATTATACTTCATTGAATTTCTTTTCTCAAAACAGAATTATAATTTACAATGGATCTTTGTCTGCCTTATTTTCCCTGGTTTTAAGTGGCTTCACCATGGAATTTCCATCAATGTCTTTCAGAAAAGGAAATGTTTTAGAGAAACTTGGGTAACAAAAATTTTCTATTAGGGTTAATTTAAGTTTGAAAAGTAATTCCAAAATTATTTGACTAATTTTGTTGTTCTGAGTTTCTTTTCTCTGATTACTTGTAGTCATTCGGTTCCACATGTCACTGACAGCTTTTCTATCTAATTCGATTCATTCTACTTAAATAAAACAGAAGATGGACTGGTTTCTCACCCTCTCAGAGAGCTGATCAAGAGGCTTAAAGAAATGCAATATTACTGCTCTCCAGAGACCCGTCTTCTTCCACTTTTGCAGAGCTTCCAGCAGTACTGTGTACTATTTAACCACATGTAAAATTTATTTTCATTGCTGATTTCTTCTTTTTTTATAAAGAGGAAAAGATTAAAAGAATCTTATGCATTTTAACTTGGCTGCAGATATACAGCAGCAGATATAAAGCCAGGCTTCTCCAGCATGAAACCTGTGGTACTTTAAGTCATTCTTGCATAGTCTAAGCTCCTTTGCATAAAATGCTCTGGGGAATAACAATCTCCAGCCTTATTTGCTCTGTATCACAGACAGCCAGATGCCACTCGTGGATGCTACACTCGGCTCCTGCTATAAAGGTTTACTTTGTGGAGATGCTACTTCAAATGAGCCGTGGCGTATTACATTCTTGAGGAGCAAAGGAGCTTTGCCTGCTTCTTTCTGTGGTACAACAGTTGAAGTCTCAGAAGAAACAGCAGAGGAGTCATTAATGGATTCAAAGCTGTATTTATAACTTGGAAAACAACTGTCACTTTACGGTTCTGGATGTCATCCAGGAACTGTAAGCTGAACATTAAAAGCTCTGAAGAGCAAAATGTTGTCACAGGCCTTGGCAAGATGGGCTCCAACAATGGCAAAAGCAAATTGTGAACAATTGATACAACCCAAAGTGTGAAAGATAAAGTTGTTCAACTGGAAATTAGAAGCTCATACGCTATTCTAATTAAAATAGTAACTTTTTTTTCAGTATTTTTAAGAAGAAAATTTTGTGCTACTGAAAAATAAACATAAGCTTTAAATTTTAATTTCCTGAACTGGGCATTTTCTTTATTTCTAAATTTAACTTGTAGTAGTTGGTACTAAGGAAAATGTTTCACCGTTGCCCTCCTGCCAGGAAACACAAATGTAAATGCAAAACCAATATTTTAGCAATTACCTGGGTGAACAAGTATATATTAGGAAAATTAGTTCTTTCAGCAACATTATCCATAACCAAGAACGAGGGTGATAAAGCAAAACCAAGATATTCTTAGGAAATTCAGTTTTAAAAAAAGAACTCACAAATCATTTCACAAACTTTCTATTATGTTTTCTGTTGAAATTAAGTCCAGTATATTTGATATTTTTATCCTTCCAATGTTTGAAAACGTTTCATAGTACTGAAATTACAGAGAATTTCACTACTCAATTTATTTAGCTACTTGTTACTTTACAGGTCAAGAATAGTCCTGGGAAGAGAAAATACAGATCTAAATTGAGACTTCAAAATAATCTTTCACTGGAACTGGGGCAATATACATCTACACCCGAAATTATCTTCATGGTTTTGATTGGTGAATTTGGTTATTAAAACATGACATCTTTGATTTTCTACCTATGAACATTAAAAGACTGAAGTTCCTCAGTGTAAATATTCCAAGTAATGTATCAGCACTAACAATGTGGGAGTGTTTACATGTTCAGTTCTGTTTTACAAAAGTACCTTGGACACTTAGGGAGGCTATTCACATGCAGACAACCACGTGAGGAGGTTGCCTCTTATACTGTAGTCAATTAAGTGAGACAGGCTCTCTGAGTCATCCTGATATTAAGGATCATTTTCCTGTTGTCATAGATCATTTATGACATGATAAAACTTCATATTATAGCAACCTTTCAAGTTTGCTTTGAGCAAGGTTACAGTGGTCCTGTTGAAGAGGCACACTCTATGCTGGTGAAGTAACCACTTATCTTGAGATCCCAGAAGAAAAAAAGAAGGCAGGGTGTTTTTTTAAACTAAATGGATCATGTGAATTTTAGGATCCTACTTGGGGCTAGAGAAGAGATGTTATCTTGATTACATAAAAGCAGATGAAATTTTGCCTTACAGTACTTAGTTTGGTGGTACAATCCTATTTGTTAGCAGATTCATTTCAGGAAGCTTTTTAGTATTTAGGATCATGATAAATGTTTTAAGTACCAATATGCCAGAGGCTGATGCTAAACCATATACTTATGTGAAAGCTAGCAGTGTTAAAATCAATGATTCGGTGATTAAGTCATTTCCCAGGACTGAAAAAACCTAAAGTCTAATTCCTGCTCTCCTGATGATCTTTGTGCCCTTATTGTCTTCGATTGCAATTACTAATCTATTAGCTACAGTACTTTTTAATAAGTTTATTGCAAAAGATATCTTTTTAAAATGCTGCATTTCTAAATATTGCACCGGGTGAAGCCTATTTCTCTGGATGGTCATCATGGTAATACAGAAATTTGTACAATTCCACAGATAGCTTCCTCCTCCAATCTTCCTATGAAGTCGGATAAAACTGAGGAAGCAATATCTCTGGCTTTGGAGGCTGAGGAAGGTATTGGCTGATGGAATTATTTTGGAGTGTGCAAGATTTATTTTTCTCTTAGAAATAAGTTTAGATTTGTCTTCATAGGTGAAACTTAGAACAATACAAGCATTAAATAACAAACTCAAGTACCATACCGATATTCCCAATTTGTCAAGGCTTAAACGTGGGATGGCAAAGGTTTTTCACACAGATAGAGGAATAGAGAAAGAAAATATCATTCTTCTAGGCAACTGTCGTGAACAGAAAAGGATTTTACTACGGATAAATGAATTCTTCCTCTATTCTCACCCTCATGATTTCTTAAAAGAAAATCCAGAGAATCATAGAATCATAGACTATTCTGAGGTGGAAGGAACACACAAGGATCATCGAATCCAACTCCCAGCCCTGCACAGGACAACCTCAAGAGTCACATCACGTGCCTGAGTCCATTGTCCAAATGCTTCTTGAACTCTGTCAGGCTGGTGCTGTGACCACTGCCCTGGGGAGCTGTTCCAGTGCCCAAGCACCCTCTGGGTGAAGAGCGTGTCTAATATCCAACCTAAACCTTCCCTGACACAACTTCAGGCAATTCCCTTGTGTTCTGTCACTGATCATCAGGGAGAACTTTAGCCCTTTGAGGCTTCTTGACCTTGCAGAATTGCCTTAGCAACTAATGCCACAAAAACTCCTGATGATAAACTCAGAAACTGAACAGGAGGTTTTTTGATGCTGTTGGCTTTCTTCTGAGGCTGGAGTGACAGGTATACTTCATCCTCATCTCTCTGTTCCGTCACACTCCTTGCTTCCTCACTGACTGACTCAAATGCAGTTTGACACTGCATTCAGGGTTTTCTTTCCTTATACTACTAATAGATTCAGATAACCAAATCAAGTTATTGTTAGTGTGAAGCAGTGTTTTTTCCAATGAAGGGACACTGCTGTCTTTAAGACAGCAATTATCCCCCACAAAAACAAGAGCTCTAATTTGCTTCGCAAATGGTTCTAAGTTATCCTTAGGTACTGTGAAAGTCTGTCATCTACTTAGTTTTAATTTTTCCTTTTCAGATATGGGCATCTAGTGAGAGTTTAAATATGCAAGCTATTGCCCTGCATATGCACTGTAGTCCATGCAGGTGTCCTACTAGGCCTTTGCGGATGTCTTACACACCTGGGTCTTATCAAAGACATTGAATTTTTCCAGGCATCTGAATCACCTTTAAACTATGGCAAATATAGTTACTTAAAAATCAAACCGTACACTTCCCTTACTTTTCTCCTGGTCTTAGAGGTACACGTAACATTGGAAGTACTGATCGTCTTCTCTATTAGGAAACCTGGTTGCAATAGGTGAAAAGATACACATTACCATAACATTCTCCTTGTGGTAATTGACTCCCAGTTATTCTTTAAAAAGACACAAGGTACAGAAAAACTGTAGTGTTTTTCTAGCCTTGCATTCCCCACCCCCAGAAACAAAAAAAATACATCCAGGCAGATTTCAGGGAATTTCAGGATTCAAGAGTCTTACTATAAGGTCTACACTTTTGTCATCATACTACGTGTAATATGACATGAGAACTGCTATATTAGAACTAAACTTGTTCTGCACATTTTATTTTAGCCATAGCTTTAGTTCAGACCAGCAAATGCATCCTTAAAATCCATATGTCTTGCAAAACAAACAACAAAAAGATTTAGTCTGTCGGAACCAAAAAGAGAAAATTTCTGCCACAGTTTCTAGTATCTTTGGGTTTTAGTCAGTTCATTAAACTTCTAAATAAAATGAGTTTTAAATTTACACAGTGATGGTGTAACATCTGGAAGAATGTCTGGCCAAGTAAATTGATGGATGATTTTAAAGGCGAGTAGAGGGGCTTCTTGTTGCAGTAACGAACTTCATTTTGTAAGGTTTCACCTATCTGCAACAGCTTCTTTTTATTATCAAGATTCCTCAAGATGTACCAGGACATAATTAATTCAAATTATAATGCAAGACATTAGACGAGGTTTCTGTAACTTGACGCACAGCGTGAAGAACACTTCTATCTCCATGGAAGGTAGATTAAGGAAGAATATTCTGCCCCAAATTGGGTTGCAGGTTTGGTATCAGCCCAGGCTCACTTTCACTAGCATCATTCTGTCATGCTCCTAGCTTGCTTTCATTTCCCACAGCATTTCTCTCAGGCTCAGTTCCAAAAGAGTCAGGAGCTAAACTCCTCTCATCACTGCCCCTAACCAAAGCCCCAAAAATACGTAGTTTTGAATATCACTTCTGAGTAAAGAAGCATGACTGTATTTCTTAAGGACTGTATCCCCATTCTTTAAAACGACTTTTCTTTGTACTTCATGTTTGGTTCTCTCCTTTATGCCACCTTCTGTGAAAAAGTTAATTAGCTTGAATGAAGGAGTCAATTTGGCCCCAATTAGTGTTTCCTCTAATTCACAATAGTACACAGTTGTTAAATGGAAAAGGGGTATTAATGAAAACCTTCATAAGCTCCCTCCTCTTTGGAAACAAATACGGGCTCTGCTGGCAATAACCAAACACTTCATATTCACTGCCCGCATCTTAGCTATCACTCTGATGGTAAACAATTTAATATATGCCAATGTTATTGTTATCACAGCCAAAGTTCCAGAAGCTATGACTTTTGAACAGTACAACATGGCCTGACTTTCAGTAGGACACATTTCAAAGACAAGACTGGGTGCTGCAGGAAATACACTGCAGATTAGTACACACTGCTCTTCTGCCAAAGGTTCTACAAAGCCAATACTCTCTGATGCTACTGTATTTTAGGATGGTGATTTTTTAGGGGCTTTTTCAATTTCCAAACACACACACAACATTATCCTTCCCCCACTCTTTAATTTTCTTTATTTTGATTCAAACAGGATGCATATTAAAATAAAAAGTTTTGATATAAATTACCTGACCTAGGATATCGGAATAGTTTAAATATGTTCAGATATAAGTGGGTGGTTGTAAGTACATTATTTGATCCAAATCAAGACTTCTCTTTGTGTTAGATTATAAAGTGTTCTTTGAAAGATTTTTTTTTGTCTTTTTGGGCTGCTAGGAACATGCAAAGTCACTACTAAAACTCAGTGTTGCATGGAACAAATGTGAATTTCAACTGCAGTTTTCTGTTATTGATGGACTTTTAGTTTCTAAATAATCATTTGTATCTTTCCTGCAATAAGTATTTAAAGAAAAGAGAGAAGTCTGTCCAATTCATTTCCAGAAAACTGGGTATAATACTCAAAATTTGCATTGTAATTACTTATGAAAAAAATGCAATTCATTTGGTTACTGTAACTCATTTGTCAGATATAATTGAAATGACCTTAGGTGGCAGGTTAAAATAGCACAGTTGATGCAAATGAAAACCAAAACTTTTCATAACATGAAATATTCAGTGAATTGTAGTGGACAAGAAAGCACAGAGAAACCATCTTACTTATCCATTGCAAATAAGCACGATACAATGATACAAATTTTTTCCTACTCAGGAGCTAAGAATGAGAAGAATTAAGTAATGATAATTCTGAAATTATCTGGTCAAAATAGGTCAATTCTGAATATGCTGAAAATATTTTTAGAATAAATTAATCCATAATGCAACTTTGTTGGAAGTACACCAGCAATGAATGTGAACCCACTATTTTACAAAATTCTGTCAAGAATGTTGTGTACATATAGGACTGCTAATACTAAAAGAATTCTTGAAACGAAATACAGATTCTCATTCTTGAAAATTTACAATGGTACAGCACTGTAAGCCATTACTTATGCTATTAACGTATTAACGTATTTAATGGAATAGATCTATTAAAATCACCAGATCTACTTATGTGAGAGGTATTTCATCGAGTCATAGAATCACAGAATGCTTTGGTTTGGAAGGAGCCTCTAAAGGTCACCTAGTCCAACCCCCCTGCAATGATCAGGTACATCTTCAAACTGTAACAGGTAGAGCCGCGAATGTTTCCAGGGATGGGGCATCTACCACCTCTCTGGGAAACCCTGTCGATATTTCACAACCTTACTTGTAAAATATCTATATCTTCCTTATATCTAGTTTGAATCTACCCTGTTTTAGTTTCAAACCGTTACCTCTTGTCCTATTGCAATGAGCTGTAGTGAAAAGTCCATCTCCACCTTTCTTATAAGACTCCTCTAAGTACTGAACAGCCACAATGAGGTCTCCCTGGAGCCTTCTCTTGTCCAGGCTGAACTAACCCAGCTCTCTCAGCCTATCTTCATAGGAGAAGTGCTTCAGCCCTCAAATCATCTTTGTGGCCCTCATCTGGATCCACTCCAACAGGTCCACATCTTTCTTGTACTGAGAGGACCTCAGAGCTGGATGCAGCACTCCAGGTGTAGTCTCACCAGAGCAGAGGGGCAGAATCCCCTCCCTTGATGAGCTGGTCACTCTTCTTTTGATGCAGCCCAGGATACAGTTGTACAGTTGGACACGTTGTCATTTCATGTCCGGTTTTTAATCTACAAGTATCTCCAAGTCCTTCTCCACAGGTCTTCTCTCAGTCCACTCATCTCTCAGCATGAATTGACACCTGACCCAGGTGCAGGATCTTGCGCTTGGCATTGTTGAACCTCATGGGACCAATTCTTGTCCAGATCCCTTTGGATGACATCCTGTTCCTCAGATATGTCCACCACATCCCTCAGCTTGGTTTTGTCTGCAAGTTTTCTGAGGGTGCATTTGATCTCACTGTCAGGTCACTGAAGAAGTTATTAATCAGCACTGGTCCCAGTACAGACCCTGAGGGAGAGCACTTGTCACCGATCTCCCTCTGAATATTGAGCTGTTGACCAATACACTTTGGATGCAACCATGCAATTCCTCATCCACCAAACAGTCCATCCATCAAATCCATATCTCTCCAATTTAGAAAGAAGGATGTTATGAGGGACCATGTCAAAGGTCTCAGAGAACTCCAGACATCCAGAGCTCTTCCCTTGTCCACTATTATAGTCACTGGTCATTTTTATGGTTTTAAGAGAATAAACATATACTGTATTTTCTCTTTCATATGACTCTAAATGAAGCCACCTGGAAAACAGAAAACACATATCCAACAAATGTAAGGCCTTTGCTACAACATTAAAGCAGCCCATGCTTTAAAAGCATTTCTTATTGTTAGCTCCGTGGAACAGTCACAATGGTCTGGGAATGATTCTCTTTCAGTTCTTTTGAAAACATAATTCTACATATCATTGTTATTAATAAAATATTTCCCATGGTATTGGGGAAATACAGTGGGGAAAATAAATCAAGTCCAAAAGTTGCCAAATATTCTGCCTAGGTGATATCCACTCTTGCCCTGTTCATGACTAAAAAGCACTTCGTTTTGGCTGGTGAACTTACTGAATGGAGAGCAGCACTCCCAGTGTTCTGAGATCCTGACAAAGAGTTCGAGTCTCTGGGAAAAGCAACTGCTCAGAGCAGTGTGAAGTCACTCCAGTAAACCTCCAGTGGCACTTAGGCCAAGTTCCATGGGCATGATTTTCAAATCAACAACAGTTGATTTGAATGCTCCTTCTCACTCTTTCCTTTGTGAGCAAAATACTAGTCATCACTGATGAGAGCCAAAACATGCTTCACATTATACCAGACGCCAAAGTTAATTCTGCCAATAACCAGAGTACCAGTCTCCTTGATCTTTGCCAATGTTTCGCTGAACAGACTGTATCCCAAACCCTCCTTAGTGGAACTCTGTGTCTGAAATACTCAATATTGAGGTACACGGTTGTTCTTCCACAGGTTCATCTGTTAGACAGGTATCATCACACCCACTTAGGAAAGGCCATGCCAGTAGCATCCAAGTTTAAGTGGCAGCCAAAGACAAGTTTTATGGCAACAGGTTGCAGAGGATATCTTTTATCAAAATTTCTTTGCATTTGGAAAGGAAAGAATCACGTTACTTGTAAAAGGGGGAAATTATAAGCTGAGACACAATGGATTGCTAAAGACAAGCTTTAGAAATGCCATTTTTGCCTTTCTAGGAAAAGATGTTTTGTGATACTGGGGAGATAGTATAGCAATGACCTTTGGAGTGATCACTTGAAACAGTGCTGTTAGACTCTTAACACATCTTAGAGATTTACAAAATGGCTTGCTGGAATTTTATATGATGTGTTCAGAAAGAATGCATTAGCTTGAAAACCAATGAGACACAAAAAATAAGAAATCTTAGTTAGATATCAATCTGAAACAAAACCCGTTTATTTGCAACCTCTGTATTACAAGCTGTTAATAATATGCCAAAAAAACCATACACATTAAAACAGTAATCCATACAAAAGAGACTGAGAAGAGGAAGGAAAGAAGGCCCTGTGGGACAGACAGGGACTTTTTATCTTTCCTCGGAAATTATTTGTTCAGAAGCTGCCTGCTCCCCAGCAGCCTTTCATGGCACTCACAGCAGGTGTTTCATCTTAACAACAGTGCTAGCCTTTTTATTTTCTCCCTTTCTACACTCACTTTCTGCTTTGTCATCAGTTCAATGTCATTCATTACCAAGAATATTCTCTCAACCGGCACATTAGTGCTTGTGAAAGAAATGCCAATGAAAATCTGAAGAATGCTCAGAGAGTGTGAAAACTAAAAAGGGATTTCTTTTATTAGGTGAAAATCTCTCCATCCCTCCCGTAAAAATGTCTTCTACTCTCCTGCAAGTAATTTGTGTAACTTCATTTTTATCCTTTATTAGAGAACCTAAATTTTATGTGTCATTTATAGCATTTTCCCTAGCAATTAAAATCATTGAGACTTTTCTCACCTTCCCACTGAGGAATGCAAAAAAAAGTACCATCCTTCAGAAACATCCTTGCACAGACTGTAGTCATGAATAGTTCATAGCTCAGAAGCTTCTTCCTCTCCATGGACTGTGGAGCTTACTTCTAACATTGGCATTAACCCTAAAACACAGTAATGCTCCTTAAGTCTCCAGGCACTGAAAAGAGATCATTTTCCTTATTACCCTGACGTTTATAGCAGAATCCTGGCAGGGTGTTTACTCTTGCTGATGCGTTGAAGTAAAACCACACTACTATGTGGATCTCCAAGTGTGTAGTACAGCACGAGGCACAGCCTCAGTCTGTGTCTCAGGGTCATACTGGCTAGACAGCTGAAGGTGACTCAAGGCAAGGCAAAGAGAATTTGCATTGTTAAAAAAATGGCATCCATCCCACTTTTCTGCCTTCCCAGTTAGGCTTGATAATTCGCTGACTGGAACTTGACAACACTTAACTGTGAACTTTGTATGCCTGCAAACACATGAAAAATCTGTCTTTTTGATAGACTACTGAGAAGGGAATAGAGGTATTCTTCCTTTTTTCTTCATGAGGATCCAGATCAGAATTGGAAGGACTCTATGCTGAACTTGAATTAGCCCATTTGCCTGGAATTTTCCCAAGTATCTCTGCAATAAACAGGGGATTAAGTAGCAAATTCCACTTGCATACATAAATGACACAGGTTAGTGATTAAATGTGCAGACATTAACTGATATTTGTGAAGAATGCAGCAGAAAAGCAGAAACTCAGGTTGTGTGAGAAAATCTTAAAAAAAATATCTGTTTCCTATTAGTTCTTGCTAGAACATTTACTTACTAAAGTAACAGCCAGACAGTTAGGAAAATAGCCTTTTTTGAACATAAAAGGCAGAAATTTAGGCACAATTATGCAACAAAAGTGCTACTAAAGAAGGCATCATCTTGGCAAGAAAAATATACCAGTTGGACTCCTAATGAAAATACAGGAATTTGTTTTCACTTATCTAAAACAAGAGCGGGGAAGAAAGTTCATTACATGAGTGCTGTCAGGAGTTTCCTGTTCTGCTCAGGTTCATCACTCGCATTCATTAGCCCAGCCTGGCCCACACAAAACCTTTCTGCCCTCTGTTCTTCTCGCTGAGACACCATGAGTACAAGTTTAATTAATACATTTTCTCAAGTGCTAGTTGCAGTCAGTTAGTCGCACCCCAAATAAGAAATGGGTAGTACGGAAAACACCTATTGGTTTTAAAAATCAGTTTTAAAGCCAAATTTTTCTCTTTTCCTCTTGTCTACTGAGATAAACCAGTTCTTCTCACTGTGAAGAGATCTACCACAAGTTGTTTGTGTGATTCAGTAAACTGCATGTATTTTTTTACTGACAGAATTTACAATAATGACAGATGAGCAATGCAAACAGTTACAGTTGTGACTTCTTGTGGTTCTTGGGGTGTTTCTGTGCAGGGCATAGATGGTTCTTGTGGTTTCCTTCCAGCCTGTGATATTTTATGATTGATGTTCTGACTGGCAGCTGACTTCATTAGAATTAGTTGGGTTTGGGATTAAGCTGTTAGAGTGTTCCAAGTCACATAAAGAAATATTATATTTTAAATATCTATTGCTAACTACAGAAGGAAAACTCTGTTTTCTGATCTTAATATAGATGATATAGTTAAACTAAGAGTTTAATGACTTATATTTTATTTCAAATAGGCTGTTGGGAAGAACACCACTTTCTATAACTCAGTTTCCTCATTTGTAAAATAAGGATGGGGGTAACCAACCTCTTTTATAAACCTGGAAACCTGTGGTTAAAAAGTGATATTAATCTTAATTATTTATTATTTCCTCGGTTATTTCCTCCTGAAGTAGAAGCTTAATTATGTTAACAATGTGTCTTATGTGCCTAAATTAAAAGTTACTTGAACTATATGGATGTTTTAGAGGTCTTAAAGTGTAATTTGTTTGACAAAGCAAATCTGCTCAACACTTCTTTCAAAGGCTTTCAAGTTCACTCTATTTTGGCCAGGAATGGCCATGCTGGAAAACACTTGGTCACAAGGCACACAGCCTTTTCCACTTAGCAGTCTCTCCCTAGCCTGGGATCTTGACAAAATAGTTGACATATCATTTGTTTTCTTTTCTAACTCTGGCAAGGCTCTGTATGAAAATAACATTTTAACAAAATATCACAACACAACTTCCGTATTTCCTCCTCAGTTCTTTTCAACTGCCCCTACTAGTCATCCCCAGCATCATATTAAATCTGGAGGACTGCCATTCTTGGACTGTGCATGCTGCCAGCCATCTGAACCACAAACATCAAATACACAAAAGAGCTGCTTTTCTCCAATGTTAGATGAGACAAATCTGTGCCTTGACATAAAAGCACTGATATGTCTCACACACAATACAGATCAGTGAGGACCATCTGGTTGGTTTCATTTACAGCCAGACACCAAAATGAGGAAAGTTGTCATACTACAAGAAAGGAATTTCCTGTTTGGAAATTACTGCAACATGCTGGATTGTATATTGTGTCAATGGTTTATTTAATATCTAGCTGTAAGAAACCAAAGAGAGCAAACTGGGTTGTAAAGCTAGTCACAGGCTCTGAATCTAAACAGACTAAAGTCCTCAGTGGAAAAGGTTATGCAGCAGAATCTACAGAAATGACAAAGATCATCCAAAGGCTGGAGTACCTCTCCTGTGAAGACATAAGGAGAGAGTTGAGGTTGTTCAGTCTGGAGAAGAGAAGGCTCCAGGGAGACCTTATAGCACCGTCCAGTACCTAAAGGGTACTGGAAACCTAACCTTACTATAAGTAAGATGGGGATAATTTTTTTAGTAGGGCCTGTTGCAACTGCACAAGGGTCAATGGTTTTACACTAAAGGAGTGTGGATTCAAACTAGGTAAATGGAACAAAAAGTTTACAATGAGGGTGTTAAAACAGTGGTATGGATTGCCCAGAGAGGTGGCAGATGCCTCATCCCTGGGAACATCCAAGGACAGGTTGGACAGAGCTCTGAGCAACTTGTTGTAGTTGAAATTGTCCCTGATTATTGCAGGGGGGTGGTATTAGATGTCCTTTAATGGTCCCTGCCAAGCCAAGCCATTCTATAATTCTAAATTCAAACTTATGAAGCCCATATAATGTGGCACGTAGATCTAGAATGGCATCCTCTCCCCTTTAAAGTGCCAGTAACAATTTGTCTTCATTTGTTTTTGGCAAGTATTCAGAAGTTATGGGCATGCAACACCCATAGGAATATTATTATTTATGAGTGTCTTCAGAATCAAATCTTAGTCTTGTTACAGCCAGTAGGACCATGTAATTTTTTTTCACTCCCCTGTCAAGTATACACTGCTATAAAGTTGCTGAATCTGGGGCACAACACAAACCTATAATTTTTCCTAAGATCTGAGTCCACATTGCTCCCCTCACTCACCTGATAGCCATCTTTGGTCATTCTTGTAAGGAGAAAGACTGCAGAATCAAGTTTTTATTTGATATTTTAAAATTATGATGTAATGCACAACTGAGTATTTATTTCAGTAATCTTATCTATTTAGTGTAATCTTACTGGATTTAATTCTTCCCTAGTGTAGCTATACTGACATTAGCATTCTAGCTCTATTGGAACAGCACCAGAAATGAATTGGGCATATTAACTGCAACAAGGCTACACAGAACATAAATCAGTGCAAAATAGATCTGTTACTTAATATTGTATTTTTTTATAGTAACAGTTTATGAAAATTTAAAGCTTTCAGTAAGCAGTTGGCATTTTAAAATGTCTAAATAGCACAGATATTTGTGGTACATCCCACAAAATATGAAAGTTTGTGTTTTAGAATCTCATGACACACAGTGCATTTCACTACCTCTTATTAGAGATAGTATTGCTATAACTTTTCACACATGAAAACATTAATAAAGCAGCACAAGTAACTGTGCTTCCTTTTGTACTTGTGTACTCAATAGCTAAACCCATGCACATGAACATATGTGATTATGTCTCTATTTATAGCAATGTTTGTGTGCTCACTGAACATACTGAGACTGTTGAAGTCTGGTTAAATTTGTTTCACCACAAAACTTCTCTTTATCAGCAGACCTGCTCCTTTTAATTAATGTGCATCACTTATTACCTTCCCTTGTCCTCTCCACATGCGTCTGGTGTCAATTTACTTGTGTCTCATGAGAAGTTCCCTAAGAAGGGACAGCAGTCTTCATATGGCTCTGCACAGCATGATCACCAGAAGAGCTCTATATTGCTGTCAAGATACACATAAATTAAGACACACAGCTTTGCCACTTGAGGTAATATAGGTCATATATTCAGGGCCAAAGAAGTTTATAATCATCATCTTGCTCCTAATATAGATATCAGGTAGTTGTTAATGTTCTAGAGAATTCATTTCAATTTTCTTTTTTACATCATGTGAAAACAAAAAAGTGTTTAAAGTAAAACTGAGGAAGATATCTTCAGTAGTAGATTTTTTTGTTTGTTTTATCTTTCTTCCTTTAAATCACAGAACTTACTTAAGCAGTTGGTTTTCTGTACAGGTCCTTTACTTAGGTGGAATTTGCAACAGCTTTTTCCTGTGATTTTTTCTTCAGAAATTAAGTTAAAACAAAGGGTACAAAGGGTATACATATGCAATCTACATATACAGGAAGTCTTTTCAGTTTATGTAATTTAATCTTACCTCTCATCTTCCATTTTATATACATATATATATATACATATATATATATATAAAACCTAATGAGTACAGAATCAGGAATAGAGTTAACTTTGAAACAGCCAACATTTTTTAAGATTTGTTCCCTAAGATCAAAGGCTTGTGTTTTAAAAATGCTGATTTGACACCAGTGAGAGTTCTAGTGTGTTTCAAAGTACAGAACTTTGAAATTTCATTTTGAATTTTCATGACAGCTTTAACAGCACAGAGTTAAGCATCATTTTCAAAAAGACATCATTGCTCTTTTTTATTGGTAGTAGTAAGTTACCATGAGGTCTCCTAAAGGCTGCAACAACGGGCAGTTATATCCACTTTACGTAAAGTTAATTCAAAACAATTGTATGCTACTTATTTCCTAGCAGCATGGATATAAGGCCTAGGAAACAGACTCAGCTGTGTGAGATGCTGTATAAACACAGGCGGAAAACACCTTCACAGTAGTTTCATTAGCATGATGCATGCTATTAAATGGATTACTTATCTATTAGTTATTGCAATAAAAATCATTGCAATGGACTGATTTTGAGAAACAATCTCATATTTTGTCATTACATGTGCATTCAAGTGACACTATTTGCATATATTATCTCAGAATTCAGTACTTGGATGATTCATTTAAATACATACAAATGTAGGACATGCTGCAAAGAAGCAGAAAGAGCTTTATATATTATGCTGTTGAGACCTTGGAGGATAATTGATAGGACACTGAAATCTTTATTATTGAACATAATCATTGACCCTAATGGATTGACTCTTAATTTAAGTTGCTTGATTATACCACATCTCTAGGTGGTTGTTCTTATCTGGAATGACATGTAAGTAAAATTTAAAGCACTTAGGTCTTCTGCAACTGTAATGAAAAAAATGATACAACTGTCCATCCAGATATATATGCACACTATCCCTGCAGATGCTTTCACCCCGAAATCATGCCCACACTTTAGTAAGGCAACCCGATGGTATACATGATCTCCAGGAGATTTGAACACACACTTCAACGTGAGCCCAAATTTATTTCTTTTAAAGAGGGATAACTAGACTCACCACTTAATCATAAAATACAAGAGGTTTGGTGTCCATATACGTGTAATGTTCAAACAAAATGAATTGGAAGGAGTTTCAAAATTCCACTGGTGATTTATAAAAAAAAACCAACCCACAACAACTATGGATATTTCATTACTGTCTAGAAATAAAATTTAATCAACAGAGCAGGTTACAATCATGTTTGCAAATGAGATCTTGCAAGAAAAGCTATCTATCCTGTAAAACCAAGGTTCATATGAAAAAATGTCAGTCAAGCACAAAATGCAGCAGCAGATCAGCTGAGGTGAATTGCAGAGATCAGTGACAAGTACAGGCTGTACTGATCACATTGGGGAGCCAGTGTCATTCCCACTGAAGTGACTGGTAAACTTTCTCCTGTTTTGGTGCCAGAGAGCAGATCACTTTACAATCACAGACCACCCAATGGTGACTGCTGCTTTGACAGTGGTTTTGGTTTTTTGCCTTAAACTTTCTTCATCTGCTGAAGTTTTGGTTTTTTTAAAGGCCTACTTCCAACTTTCAATTTCAAATTTTTACCCACATCAGAGTTATTAGTATCTCCTGGGGAAGCTGTTTCTTCTGTCATATTGTAGTAGTAACATAACTGTAAAGATTAAAGTTTCCTACTAGTTTACATACATAGGAGGAAGAAAAGAGATACTCTTAATATCCTCCATCATCTTTCTGCATTAAGCATTTTTCACCAACTAACACAAGCCTGGAGTAAATTGTGTTTGATGAAACAGAAACAGAACCAAAGTATTTTCCAAACTCTAACCAAAGGTCTCAGTCTCCGAAAAACTGAAAAACAATGGATCAAATGTTAGCTTTGCAATTCCATGTTCTGGCAGGCAGAGGACACAGATCTCTCCAAAACATTCTAGAAGAGGCTTTTTCCTCCAAAAGAAGTCTGGCTGGGTCAGAGATTTTTGGTTCCTGAAAGCTGTTGGTGTTTTCTCCCCCACAGTGAGCAGTCTCTGGCACCTCATCTTTCAGAGGATCAAGTCCTGTCATCTCTGTTTAACAATTGCAGGAGAGCTCTTTGTAATGAAGATCAAATGCATGTGGCTTTGAGGAAAATAATCATCCCTACCATTATCATCCAGCTGAGAGTGACTTTGACAAGCTATACTCATGGCATGAAGGACATGCCTAAAAAAATTTCTTGGCTGAACTGGAATTCTCAAATCTTTCCACAGAGTCTTCCAGTGTTTTAACAAAAACGTAACTTCACGGGCAATCCTCTTCCCAGGTACAATTGTTCAGTTCTTGTCCTTTTTCCAGTTGTTCACTGAATTGCATCAAAGTAAGAACAGCAGTGCTTTATCAGGAAAAGAATTTTAGGAACATGTCTGTTATCACACTTGTAGCTTTTTAATATGAGAAAAGAATAAAGCATTAGCACTGACCTTGAGCGCATAGGAGAGAGAGTGAGCAGCAAGTTAATATAATTTTACATCTGATAGTTGTATGTTTAGTCAGACATGTCAGGAACAAAAATTAATCTAATGAGAGAGTAAGTGCCTGGGTGCAAGAGTGGCTTTCTCTGTCTGAATGTGGCCTGAAGCACATCCCCAGGCACCCCACTCTTTATCGGAATTCAATATATAAGACAGTATAAAATGACAGGTGTAACACACACACTTCATATGCCTATGTAAATATATTCTCCCTTTTTAAGTTTTTGACCTGTTGCTTTCCTTATGCTAAGACCTCAGCCTATATCTAGCTTTGCTTCTACTGAAGTGGACTAGAATTGATGTACCTTTCAGCAAATGTTTTACATCATTGAACTGAGTCTTATTAAGATGTCCAGAAAATCTCTTAAACCCTTCACTGAACTAAAAGAATAGCATGGTATGCACTAAAGTTAGTCAAGTATTCTCCTGAAAAGTGACTGCTCTTTGCAGAACTGCAAGGCTAGTTTATGCACTGGGAAAAAATAGTTCCCTTCTCCAAGTGTCATTTCAAGGGTCCCTTGGTTCCCCTTCTTAAAAACTGTGCTTGTTTAAAAGTGAAAATTGCTTTGTCTGTTTCTATTACTTCTGCCAAGACTAAAAACAAAGGTCCTTCCTTAACGTGCACTCCTGCAAGGTGCGCAGCACCTTCGGGAAAAGTGATGGAATTGTTACAGTAAAACTGCCGTGCTCTGAACATGTTTGATCTCCCTCAAACTTCCCATTACTTTTTTTTTATATCAGTGCAAATAAAAACAAAGTTTTCCCCTTCACCAACGATGCAAATGGAAATTTTGCCATTAGCTTTATTAGAAAGGGCATTAGGGCACAGAAAATAGTTAGCAGAGTATCACGTGAGGTTGTGAATTCTGTGGAGGAGTAATTTATGATTTTGAGAAGTAGTTTGTAACAGTCTTTAGTTAGGTTTAAATAAAATATCAGTATGGAATGCCTCTTTCAATTTTCATGTCCTTTAATGCTGGTTATCGGTAACAAAACACTAACACACAGTTACCAACAAAACATAAGCCAGCAATGTTCTCAGATATGAGAGTGCAGAGAAACCTTCGTGAGTTATGATCTTAACAATGTCTCAAAATCAAACAGATATGTTATTCAGGGAGAATTCTCTGCCTGTGAGCAACAGGACAGTGGTAATAAGAGATCAGTTTTCTATCAGCATGTTATTGTCTCCTTGTTACCCACACCTGCAATGCAAACTGGATGTTGTACTGCAGCGAAACCTGAGGAGTTATACTCATGATAAATTCCCTAGGCTGCCTAACAGAAGGATCATTTTCTAAAGATGTTGCAAGCTTCCCAACCAAGAGTCTTGCTGTTGGGGGCCTTCTCTCGGCACCTCTGTCCTGCAGTCCGCACTCTTCCTTCTAGATTTCAATATTTACTTGCTAAGGATGAAATGCATCCTTAATTCAGACTACAATGAAACTAAAGATCTTGGAATCAAATGTGATAGGCATCACTGGAGTTAGAGAAGGAAAGATTTGCTGGGATTTTTTCACAGTCTTCGTAAACTTAAAAATAGATCAATGCTTTAAAAACTCTTCATCCTGCAGTTGTGATACTCTGATGGAAAAAGTAATATAATCTGGATGTAGTACTTAAATCAAACACCTTTTCACAAACAACCATGTCTCAGATTATCAATTGCAGACATCTTTTAGACTGC
This sequence comes from Ptilonorhynchus violaceus, assembly GCA_013397565.1. Classification (NCBI taxonomy): domain Eukaryota; kingdom Metazoa; phylum Chordata; class Aves; order Passeriformes; family Ptilonorhynchidae; genus Ptilonorhynchus; species Ptilonorhynchus violaceus. Next base: position 50,781 of record VZRJ01013345.1, read on the forward strand.
AAACCATACCACAGAGCAGTAATGACAATACAACAGAACCTCAGCTTAACAGTGCTTCAAATTTCATGTAGGGTCAGTTATGAAATCAAGCAACCAGATCACAGCCAATGAAAGCTGCTTGATAAAAATGGTTGCAGCTATTTTGAACAGCCCTTCATTTGAAAGGAGTGTTGTCAGACACTGAAATGTTATAATTTATGGCTTAAACATTTTCATGAAGGACTTTTGGTATTATAGCAAAACTCTACAAAAGCTGCAGAGAAGACGACAAAAAACCCTGAATGGGGCCCTGACTGCCCGCTGATGAAGATAAGTAAGAGCTCGGGAGAAGAATACATTCCCGGAGGGATCATGCTTAGCACCTTCGGGGTGGAGACCACAGCCCCAGGGCTATCAGCTGCCAGGCCAGCACAGACCCTCACACCAAAGGTGGGGGGAGAAGAGAGGTTTTGTGTGTATTGGAAAAGCCTCTGGTCAGAGGCAGTGAACGCCCAACCTCCGCTGTGCAGACCAGTTCAGCTGNTCTCCCTGTTACTCTCTCCCTGTCCCCCTAGCACCTCATGCACACTTCTTTTTCTCTCTCTTTCTTTCTTTTCTTTTTCTTTCTCTTTGTCTCCTTTACTATTAAATAAAAATAATTCAATTTTTGGCATCAACATTTAATCTCGTTTGGTTTTAATCTCGTTTTTAGGAATATTTTGAACCTTCTAAGTTCCTTCTGGATTATACACAGAGACCTAGCTTTCTTTGCTTTCTGTGCTTAAACCGGATCGTAACAAGTGTTCAGCATGATTTATTCTCACCAAACACCTGAGATATATTATGCCCATTCTGCACATGGGCAACCAGAGATATGTCGTGTCCCCTGAAACAAAAGCTGGGAGGATTGAGGAACTGAGAGACCCTGATAATGGAAAAATATGCTGGTGGAACAGTTCTACCTAGGGAATAGTGGAACGAGAGTTCTCCTATCTGCTTTCTGAGATGCTACGAGAAATCGGTTTGTCTGATTGGTCCATAGATCTCTCCACCCTCCCTCCTTAGTAACTGGTTGTAGTAGTTTCTCCCCGCCTTCTTCCCCTCCCCTAAGCCCCGTGGTGATTGGTTACTGGTCCCCCGCGGGCAAGGTTTAAAAACCCAGTACCTTCCTTGTTTTGCTCTCTTTTGCTTCCTGCTCCCTTCATAGCTGGATGGAATAAACTCCCTGGACTGTGGAATGCAGTGCGTGAGAGCCTTCCTGCCTTTTTGTTTCTGGACTTGTGGCTGGGCATCCCGGGTGTGAGTATTTCTCCGTGCTAGCAACTGCACGGGCGATATCCCTCGTTGGTTAGGTGAATTTCACCCCAGAACGGCTTCTTCTCAAAGGAGGTTTTGGGAATAAACCACGAAGGGAATCTGCTCAGGAGAAACCCCCCAGTAAAGCCATTAGAGATACATATAACTAACATGACAAAGTCACACAGTAAGTACACAGGGAGCTGAACAGAGAAGCAAATAGTCCTGATCTCCAGATCCATTCTCCAACCCAGCTAAATCATCTTCCTAAACATGTAATAAAATTTTTCAGCCAAGAGCTACATTAACACCAGAGTTAATACACGTAAAAGTAACAGTCCTAAGAATTCCAGAGATAGTAAGTAAATAGCCTAATCTGAAGAGGATTTCAGTTTCTTTTTCAATATGTAATGATCATACTCTAGATAACTGGAAGAATTCTTCAAGATTAACCTCTCATATCTATGCAACTGAGAATCTGAATCATTCACCCTGAAAAGGGAATTTCGATGTAACCCCAAGCTTCCGTTACAAAGGGGTTTATACAGATAGTTTTCTACTACTTGGCTCTTATCTGAGCTCTGTTGCTGTTTTACACAAGACAGCATGAGTAAACACAGCTCAACTTTCCTTTTCCACCTCGTCCCTTAATTTTTCTGAATTCTGCCTTGGAAACCTAGAGAAGCTGATTGGGCCAGAAACTGTATTTATGATCTTGAAGAAGCAGCGCTCTGTATATGAATAATAAATCAACAGGCAAACTTCGTCAATTTTCATGAAAATTGGAAGTTTGTGAGCCTTTTAATGTGACCTTAATAGACCAGCCCTTGCTTTCTCTTTGAAGTATGCACTGTGACTTTTCCCAACAAGTAAGGCCCTGAACTGCATTTTCCCTTTTCACGGAACATGCTATGTTTTCCAAAGCTACATGGCGTGAGATGGTAATATTCCTTTCATTACTTGGTGTTGCTGTATATTTAAAGCATACTTTATGGTATCACTAAGAGAAATTAGACAACAATGTGCTGCATCCCATAATGACATTTTCCATACCAGTTAATTATTGAATTTGTTGCTGTAAAGGCTTTGTCATACTCAAAAGGCAGTGAGCAGTGGGTTGCTGGTGCTGTGTCACCAATAAGACACTTAATTACTGGACCCTAGTCAGTTATGACAAAACTCCTACAGCCCTTACCTATGCAATACCAGCATAATTGACTGCTTCAACAGGCACAGAATTGAACCCTCAATATTTCTATTAGTTAACTTCTATTGGAAGATCCTATTTTCTTGTTTTGCTTTCCTTTCCTCTTTTCTAAAGTGTTCTGTAGGACACTTAGGTGGCTGAGTTTGAAATATTTTCATAACACGGTTCTTTTACCAAAAGCTTTTTCTTCTTTTCTACCATTTTGGTCTCTTTTTTTTTTTTCCTGAACACTTTCATTTCCTTGAGCTTTCTTGATTTTGTTTTAAAATGTCAGAACAATAAAGACATCCTGATACCTATTCTGATTCTGATACATGCATCAGAAAGTAATGAGAACTCCCCTAATATCCATAGAGCCATATTAGATTTTAGCACTGATTTTTTAGGGAGCTAGATTAAACAAGTCCTTGGAAGTCCATCTCATCTCTTTGCCTTCCGCAGTAATACAAACCAAGGACTCAGCTGATGGGTAGATCTAATGTAGGATTAAATTAAAAGTATCTGACATTTATCCAGACTAAATCCAAAGTATTTCTTATATAGAAGATACCCGGCGGGGAAGAGTTTTTCATATGAATGATGTGAACTTGCATGTGTACCTAGGTTAAATACAGTCCAACACATACCTGGTAATTTGCTGCAGAATTATATGGTACATTCAAAGGATGATTTGCACCTTTAACTGCTCAGTTGTTATTTGATTATGAATGCACTACAGAAATCAAATCCAAGCTAGTATGTGGTGTTCCTTCAGTACAATCACTTTAACAGTTTTCATGGTGTGGAATTAGTCTATCTCTATTGCACTTTTCTTAGAAAGAAAACTTCTGGGCCAATGTTTGCCAAACTGCTTGCCCTGTAGTTACCTGGCTTTACTCCTTTCCAGCTGCTGACCAAGCTACCTCTGGAATTGGAAACACACATCACTGATCTGTCGCTATTAGCCCCATTAACAAGTGAAAGTTTCAGCACAGTGCCTTTCCAGAAATAACACGGCTACACACTAATTTACACTATGTCACCAAAATGGCTCAGTGAAAGCTACCTAAGGAATTTCCAGTACAACATTTCAGTTTGATTTAGAAATACATATCTTGGACCCAACCTGCTATCTAATACTCATTCCTCACATAAGGCATAGAACAACTTTGGAAATCCTTCCTTTATCAGCCTGTGAGTCTCAATCAGCCAGCCTTTCCCTATAAGGTCTCTTGCAGATGAGCACTGCAGCATCATCTGCTGATGTTGCTGTCTGTGGCAGCTCTTTGGAGTGTGCCATCTGAGTACTGCAGCATTTTCCCAGAATATGCAAGTATTACATAGTTCTGTGCAACTACAAATACGCTTCAGAAAAGAGAGGGCTGTTTTCAGTGGGATCCAGAGTCCAAGAAAATTGCTGGTAACAAAATGATATGTCAGTTTCAATGTCAGACTTGGAGATGTCTCTCGCGTATTGCTAAGAGGGTCTAAGAAAACAGTTTGCCAGAAACCAAAGAAACAAAATATCCTTGCATCTAGAAACATTGAAAAGCTAACAGAACTATGACAGAGAACATCTCTCCTTGGTTAGTACATCATTTGAGATTTCTGTTTGACAACAGGAGGAAAACATCATAAGTGCATAGAGAGCTCACTATTGATCAGTGAGGGTGTTGGGTAGCTGCAACAACATTCACTTTAAAAGAAAGAAGGTAAAATGGCCTCCATTTACAGGGCCTCCATTGACCCTTACAGTATGGAGTTTGGATGACATGTGAATCTCCACTTTTCACTAGCATAGGTATTTGGGCAGGATGTAGAAGATGAGCTCAATCCTTACAACTGAAATCTGAAAAAACAAGTCTGTCAAAACCCATTGTATGCACTCAGTTTCAAGAAAGGATTTGGTGCTGGTGGATTCTTTGGCAGCTGTAAATGAGATATCTCTAGTCCAGAGAAGCAGAATATATTAGAAAAAACTCCCTCTCTTCATTGTTTCCCAGTTGGACAGATCTATGTGCTTTCCACAGCCCAATTTAAATTCTGCTTATAGTGACACTTAGTACTTCAGAAAACTGTAACTTGGCATTCTCGCTTCTTGGGTAGCCAGATGCTCAAAAGTTAGCTGCTGCAGTGTTTAACTTTTACATACCCTGTCTAGTTTACACATTTAGTTTTGCTTATTCCACAACAATACACAAACCCCATGTGTCCCTTAGATTTTTTAATCTTCCAGTAGTTTCCCCTAGAGATGAAATACAAATGCATCTAATCAGCCTTTTAAAGGCATTTTTGCTTCAGCCCAAGGAAAGTGAATCAGCTTTAATCAACACTATTAGTCACTAACTACACCTATTGAAGGATCGGTAAGCACTTTGTCTCATCAAATTTCCCTTACCGAGTTATTTGGGTCTCAGCATGGAGTGTTTTAAATGATCATACAAGCCAACAAGGGCAGTGTGGAAAGACTTCCCATATCCAAATAGGTTGCAAAACACTTTAATTATATTTATGATTCATGGAACAGTTCTGTTTCCACAGCTTCTATTCTCCTAAATTAAAGGAAGCAATTTGTATAGTAATAGTAGTCATAAGATTTTCAAAGCAAAGAAGTCATCAGTAGCCTACACCTCCTGTAGCCATGCAGTTTCTTAGCTTAAATTCCAACATCTGCTATGTTCTTTGCTCCTGTTTCTCTCTCTCAATGCACCTCCAGGATGAACTCAATTTTAAAATTAATTCCATTTAAATCAGCTATTAAGAAGTCAATGACACTTTCACTTCTATAGCAGATGAATCATGCTTAGACAACTTTGGAAAATTTAGCAATTTAGGAAGTGTGTTTTGCTCAACCATATGTAAGCCCAGATTCCTACCAGTAGATTTATTTCCAGTCGTAAACACATGAAAATTCCCAGAGACTGTGAAGTAGATTCTAAATGGATGTCACTGAAATCCTTGTCTTTGTAAGAGTTGTTTTCCACCTGGATGTCCTTCAGCACAGACAGTTCTTCCATTTTCCCTTTTGGAACGGTAAAAAACTATGCAGGATTCTTTGCAGGATATGCAGTTATTTTGCAGACAAATTTTACCAGGATACACAAAGCTATTAATTAAAAGAAGGACATACTAACTGTTGCTAAAATATGTGGCACTTGTAGAACAGCTAGTACATTAAAAAGCGCTTTTTTCATTTTTTTAAAGAAATGTAATAGTAAGGTACAGTTTTGTATTAAGAAATTGGCACAAATCAGTAAAAATTTAATGAAAAAATTGTACCACCCAATAGGTTTTAATTTTCTTTTCAGTACATTACAAACAGTGTCACCTTATATTCAAAAAAGAGTATGAACTAGTAGACAAGTTTGTGTTGGCAAACAAGGAGAAATCAACCAGTATCTTTTGATTTCCTCTTCTGTTAAGCCCTCAATTGTTTAAATTGCTGTCTGAGATCACCTGAGGCGTATATGAGAAGGTATAGTATGTAGCAATGCTAACTTATAGACCTATTTATGAATAAATTAAAGTTTATTTTATCTTCCTAATAAACATTGCTTACCTACATCCACCAGCTCTCAACCTTTGTCTTCAGATCATTTGGGGTGCAGGTTACAAGCAACAAGTATATTCCTCTGGTTTATTGCCAGCTGAGACTACAAAGTAATCAAAATAAAGACAAGTTTACGAACCTTGACAGAAGACTTTTACAATAGGCAACACTTCTCTACTGTTCTCTTTCTCTTTTATCATAAAGTAATTGTCAACCTTTCTGCCCATGCAGACACAAGACACAAAATTACATGGGTGTATCATATAGAGCAAGAATCAGTAAAGATCATAAGCACCTTCTGTAACTGCTCCCAGGGAAGTTTTGCAGGTCACAAGGCCTCTCTGCAGCACCTATGACATTCAGAACAGGGACACTGAGGCACCTTGGGCAGGCAGTCCAAAAAGCCCCAAAAGTCATCAACAGTAAAGGTTAAAATGGCTCACATCCGAATTATCCCATCTTATATAGAAACAGTGTATATGAATATTCTTCATTCAGTAAAATGCATAAGCAGGGCTGGGAGGAACTAAACATATTCCAGTGAATGAGCAAGTCTCAGTACACAGATTTTTGTGTTTTCTGTGCTTGAGTGATAATCCTTTGCCTGAGCCCCTTGTCACTTTCCAGAGAATGGATAGCACTTTCACATATTTCTTCTCAGCCTAATTTGTCATCTGCATTATTCTCAAAAGTGGTAGATTTGAATTCACTGCCCACTGAGCAGAATTTTGACCCTGCTTCTCCCATGCCTTAGCCTGTTCTACTTCTGTTTCTGAAAATTTGCTCCTTGTCAGTGTGTCCTGTACCCACTTCAGATGTCAGTCTCATTAGAGGCTACAGAAGAACTTGGTCTCTCTGCTTTAAAAGATGGAGCTTATCAGCCACCTGCTGTTCTTTGTACCAATGCAAAGGGAATTCAAAAAAAGAGATCCCCATTACCACTTATTTCAATTAGCCACCTCAGCTTTTCCCAAATCTTAAAGCTTTATGTCACTGAATTTTTACTCCCGTCGGTCTCAGATCAGTCTTTTATGGGCCCAAGGCAGTGTCAGCCGTGGGAATGGAGTTCCCTGTTGTTTACAGAGGCAGACATGAAAATGGTCATCACAAGACTTTGGAACACACTGCCACAAATGCTAGTTTCATTTGTGAGCACCCACTTACTTAGATAGGCCTGACATTTTAGGCAGTAAAGAGATGTTATATTATAAAATTTGGCCAGATTTGTAGAAGAAAAATGTCATTGATATTTATTGTTAACAGGAGAACACCTGTCTTGTGTCTGGGAGAATAGTATATTTAATGCTAAAGTAGAATTTTTGTCAAGTTCAGAACACAGTTGATACTCTCTCTTCCTTGACAAACCTTATCTTGAGCATATGTTTAATTTGCTTCTAGTATGACCTATAATATATGGTTTATTTTGCCATGACATCTCCAATGCTAAATGCTAACATAAGAAATATCAGGGCAATAATGCTACTGCTCTGGACCTTTTCAATACAGATATGCGAAATACATAGTGGCCTGATGAGAGAATTAGTATTTGGTAGAATGTTGTGTCTAGGGATATCATATCTTTTTTTCAAATAAAAATAAGATAATGCAAAATTCTGAATATAATCTAAGAGAGTGTATTTCTAATTCTTGTTGCTTCTATGACTTAATACTTCAAAGGAGGCAGGCAGGCAGGCAGATAAACAACTCAGGCAACTGCCTGGCTGAATTCCACAGCCCTTTGGAGACACAGGGGAAGTTGCAGATTTGCCTCTTCACCATCAATTACCATAATTGATATGGTAATCACTTCCAGGTAGACTACCATCAAAGTCATTTGAATCCAGCAGAGCTGGTGGATCACACTGTTTAAATCATGTTGAGAAGAGTTAGGCTTTATCTCTGATCTTTCCAGTTCAAACACTTTAAAAGGGACATTGTTTTGCAGATACATGATTCAAGAAGTTATGAAATGAGAAATAGTTTCAAACACCCCATGACAACAATGGAATTTGAATGTTATGATGCCTTACTGGACGTGACCCTTTTGTAACTAACGTGAAACAGATTTTCATGGAAATAAAAAAAAGTATGATGATTGAGATACATTAAAGAACACTGCCATATGAATCCAAAACTGATCATAACCAGAAGTATCATTTTAAAGTGTGGTCTAGCATCTGAGCTCTCACTTGAAACAGACAGAAAGCCATCTGGCACCAGACATTAGCCAGCACCATTCTCTTTTGGCTTCAGCCAGGCATAAAAAATTCAGAATCGGAAATGTCTTTTGTCATAGCCGCAGAGTCCAGCTGTGTGTCACCACCAGAATTTCTCATTTTCCATATATCCAACTGAGAAATTTCACAGGCTGGAAAGTGAGATTCAAGCAGACAAAATGTTGCCTCTCTGGGTTTGGTATTTTGGTGGAAAAATAGAAACAGTGTTGGCTAACCAACAATCACACTTATTTTGCCGTAATCTATTAACACTTACAATGGCAGAATTGCAGAGCTCAGAAAGAAGGTGCACATAGGTTCATTTCCTTCAGTATGGTATTTACTGTATTTAAACATGATATTAATCTCTCTTTTAATACCAAAGCCAGTAGGCTGTGCAACAAATGCACAAAAGAAAAATCTAAGTTTATTTGGTTTGCTTTGTTTTTTAAACAAGGCTGCCTCAACTTTAGCTACTGACAGTGTTTCTAGAAACATAGCTCATAGTTCACAGAAGCTATCAGGTGCTCAACACATTTGACACAATCAACTGGACTCATAAATAGCCTAAACTTAGGTTTACCAACCTAATTTACTTCCCTGCTTCTGAAAGTGTTCCTAATGAAGCCTAAATTTCTGGGTGAAGATTAAGGTCACAGCACACTCGGCTTCAGTGCTTCCTTTAAGCAAATATCTTACTAAGCCCCATATAGGTTTAGGATGTTTAATGGATAGAGGCCTAAATTTTCATGCAATAAAACAAAAAGGAGAAAGACAAGAAATAAAAGCAACCACAGAAAATACCATTCTATGTAATATTTATTTAACTCCACCTTTCTATTTCATGTCTGTTAAACTCATAGTGCTGTTTCACTTGATACTTTTATTTTACCTTCTCTTTTGGTCATATCACATTTTCAAATGAAATGCTATTTCAGCTTCAAAATGAGACGTTAAGGAATTTTGTGGTGGAAAAATGTCAAAAAAAAAAAAAAGCTTGCATTTCCAAAGCAAAATTTCCCTTCAAGTAAAAGAAGATGAAATGTTTCAGTGTTTTCAGGAACTTCCTTTTTTTCCTTCCCAACTGTTAATTAAAGGTAAGTGAAATCCACAAATAAATTTTTGATAAAATTGAAATTTGCCATTTGTCTCTGGAAGGGTTACATAATTATTTAGAAAAGACACAACTGTAAGCATATAAATTGATTATTTTAACATATTAAGGCACTATTTCTTGTGGAGTCGTATTAGTCTGAGTAAGCACAATATTTTGCTTATACATCACTTCTCTACTTATCAGGTTTCACAACTGCACACATCTGCTTCAGGCATGGCTTGAGACCACAAAGAAAACCTCATGCCAGTTGTGAAAGTTTTTTTGCAGTGTTTTACATTAATATGAAACAGCAAAACAGGAATTCTGCTACCAGAACTGCTGCTTTATAACTGAGGGCAGACAAACAGTGAAGTCTGGCAAATTTAGATTAAAAATGAGCCATAATTAATTACTGAAAGAATGCATCTTGGATGAAGACTGGTTGTCTTCCTAAAAAATTAGACTAGAAATCAAGTCATGGCTGAGTACTTCAAGCAGAATATATTTGAATACATAATTTAGATTGAGTTGTTAATACTTGAAGGACAGGATTCCTTTTTTTTCTCCCAGTAAATTTAACATTTCTATCTTTTATTACCTCCCTTTCTATCCCTTTGCCCCCTCCACAGTTCTCCAGCTGTTTGGATTAGTATGTTTAATGTGTCCTATGTGCTTATGTCAGTCATATCTTTTATAGGAAATTCCATCCCCTCAAAAAGAGGCATTATTAATGAATGCATATCAGCTCAAGATGAAGTTTTGAATTAGAAGATTTTCAATATGATATCAGGTTCAGACCTGAAGCAGCTATAAAGGTGTCAGCATGACCTTCACTGAAACAAAGCATATGCACTCTCATTGCTCACATTTCTTTGACTTTGGTATTGCTCCTAAAGCCATTAACAGGTCCTTTTTAAATTAATAAATTAAAACTATTCTCCCTGGAATTCTTTTATTCCTTCTGAATATACATGAAACAAGAAAAATAGTAATGTGTTTCAATACAGTCAAATACAAAATTTCTTTTTCAATGTGTAATTTGAATTTTTCAGTTTAAAGAAGCTTCACACATGTAGAAAGTTTAAAAAGCTGTTTGTTAAATTCTTCAGTTATAATTCTTTTAAAAATCCTATTATGTTTGGTTACACAAGACTGCATTTAATATACTTAAAGATGCAGTACTCCTTAGCTGTGACATATTTATGGGCTGTGCATTAAGAAGTTTATAAAATAAGCAGTATATTTTCAGTGTCAAACAGCTCTCAATGAGGACAATTATTCATACTGTCTCTTTGTAATTAGGTATGAGATAATTTATGATTATGAAGATAAGTGAGCAATTTTTTTTAGAATACTGTATTTTCTTACAGAAATGTTCCTATAATATCGCCAGAGCTCATAAATTACTCACCTTATATTTCAGGCAGATTTCTTGTGGAATTAATAGATGTATGGATTCAATCTCAATAGTGTGGGTCAAAAATAGTGAACAGCATGCTATCAAGAGATCCTCCATAACTTGATTAAAAAAAATCGAGGCTTGACATTGACTGATCTGGGACTGGCAAGTGATGGAACTGATACAATCTGTAGCCCTTAGAAAAATGGTGAGGACAGAACCTCAAAAGGTTCATCTTAGATAAGGATTCAAAGGTTGGGTTCTTATCTGTTTTATAGCCAATTTTATCTGCAAACTGAGCTGGAAACCTTTTATTATCAGACTCTCTTCTAAGATTTCTATTGAAATTTCAAACAGTACACATGTCCCGCAAAAATAGCCTCTGTCATGGCATTATAAGCCTTTGGTGACAACAAAAATATACAGAGTAAAAGGTTTTATTCTAACCATAAGAAAATGAAAGAAATATGCAGTTTAAGTAACAGTTTAGTTTAATTAGTACACATTTTTTTACTTAACTTTTTATACACACTAGTGGAGTTTCGATCTCTGTATAAGGCCTGACTATTGCAATACTATGGGCAGAATGTAAACCCACACAGGGATTCTGGAAAATTAAGATGAGTGGGAGAATGCTTGTCCTATTTTGCCTTCCTCTCAGCCCATAGAAAAATTCCATCAAGGGTGTTCTCTGCTATGTTCCACATATTTACAGACAAAGAAAGAGGCAGGCTGAAAGACCATTTCAGACCCAGCCTCCCTGCAAAGCCCTGCAGATGATCCCAGTCATACATCCTTGTGCAACGGTAGTCAAAACCACACAAATAAAGAGCAAATAAGAACAAAGTGGATCCTGAAAAGCTTCAGAAAAAAACTGACCACACAGTTAAAATATGGTATAAATTTCTTAATGTTTTCCAGAGGTCCTTATTTTACATTTAGATTAAATCCCTGAAAATGTGAGTACTATTAAGCTATTTGGTTTCCATGCACATGCAAAGTATCTGAAATAATTAAAGTTTAAACAGATTTTTCTGCTACTCAAAAAAAAGAGAGAGAATGTCAGTATTAAAGTCACTGATCTAGGGGAAAAAAAAGTCATCTCTGACATTAAAATAAGTCTTGGAAATTTTACCTAACATGTAAGCCATTTTTGCTGTAAAATTACCAGTTTCAAAAAAGAGGGGGTGGAAATGAATGTGCTTCTTCAACCATGACAATAGTATTGCTACTTCATTCTCATAATGTTATGGGACCCCAGGCAGCTCCCAACCTCATCCTAGAATGATGGCATATTTCATGATTATGTCCAACTCTGGCAGATAAGAGCATTTATATGCTAATAACAGCAATATGTGTAGCTCTAGAATTTCACCATAAGCAGTGAAGCTTTTAATCACAATAAGCCTTATGGGCCCAATTTATCTACTTTTTAAAAAAAAAAGATTATAATACCTACATAGGTGTTCCAAAATGTATTTCCTTTAAATCAACTTTTAGGGCCCCCTAAAATATAAAATGAATGGGAAATGGTACCTCAGAGGACTGGATTATTAATAAGAGGTGGATTATGAGTAACTTCTTCAAATCACAAGAGAAAATGGAAGCTATGTCATGGTGGTGTTTGGATAACTGGAGAACCAGAAGCTATGCCAGGAACCCACTGAATCATCTTTCCAGAGGAAACAATAATCTACAGCCAGAACTGAAATTTACATAGGCTATAAAGGAATAAAACTCTCCTTAGCGCTCACCATGCTGGCTGTAAAAGTTGTTTGGTCTGTTTCTACCAGTAACTATTAGGAGTATGCCTTTTTTATAGTTGACAGCCTTGTGTATCCAGGTGGTCTCACTGTTTCAATTATATGTTCAGTTAGGTCCCATGTGGCACAGAAACTCACTTGCAATTTTGCCATCATATTGTTCAGAGCTGACTTCAAGAGCATAATAGCAATTTAAGCTTCCTACCATCAGGACTGCTGGACAGTGGCTTGCGCTGGGGGGAAAAAATGAAAGCAAGAAAAAAAAATTGGAACTGAGTTCCAATCATCTTTTGTAGATAAACCACTTAATTTCAGTGAACTTACATGACATCTCACTTCTCTCCATTAACTGCCTAAGGATGCTGTGTCCAGCATCCCAGGATAGTTAACAGTTTGAATTGCTCCCTGTTTTCTTTAACTCATATGCTGCAGGAGTGCTTCAGGTCACTGTTAGTCAGGTGATAACATCTGTGATCTGAGCCAGGAGATTTTAAACACAGCCATATGGAAGGCAAAAATATTTCAGAAATGAAAAATGTTTTAGAATGCTTTGAAGCCAGAATGATTCTGAAATTATTTTAAAATTTCAACAGACTAGATCTAAATTTTGGAATGCTTTTTTTGTAATTTAGTAATGTACACAACATTAAATTTGTCACCAGAATTTGTATCAGCATCATGTACACCCTTTCTAACAGAATCTGCTTCCACACTGACCACTTCAAAGCAACGGTTTTATTTCTGATGTCAAAACCCTGCCAATATTAAGTGTTAAATTCTTTCCAATACATCAGAGATTAATTACTAAAATATATGCTTCATTCCCAGAACTGGATAAATGTCAGACACATAAAATGCTCATTAAAAAGGTAGGTCAGATGCCCATGAAATTTTGTTGAATATCCCCTCCTTTTGCAGAAATCCAACATTTCTAAAAAGTTTTAAAAATTATAATTTTTAAACCTATCCAAGTTGTTTCTGTTAAGGTATTTAAACCAAGTCAGTAATCTGATCTGAAAACATAGCTGGCTCTGTTTGGAGCAGCAGGTTAGACTACAGGTCTCCTGAGGTACCTCACCACTTGAACTATTCTATGATCCTATTATGATCATCACTTGTCTTCTAGACAAATATCACTTATAGTCCATCAGATACAATCTTTCACAGAACTCATTAAATAAATTAATCCTGCTAAAAGTTTGCTAATGTTTAAGTTACTTTTGTTATGCAAAAAAGGAAGCAGTTTTGAAAGACAAACACTGGAAAGAGAAAATATTGACTTTTGCTCTGAAACATTAATTCACAAATGTGCTTCAAGAATTCTTCACATAATCTTCTGGGTAAGTTTCAAAAGTATCTTTTATATGTGGCAGAAATATAAGAAGTAGCAGTTCAGTACTGTTCATGCAAATGTCACAGCCACACAATAAAGAATAAAGAAACCAGACTTCAATGGTTTTTTTTCTTTTTAACACATGGATCAAATGAAGCCTAGCCTGTAATTACATTCCCAAAGAGTAGCACAGGTAGCAAAAATTGACATCTATCATTTGGATTATATAGATACTAATTCAAAATTCCTCTAGAAAGGATAATCATAGGCAGTAGAGAAGACAATACCTTGAATATAATATTCTAAGGCAAAACCTGGTTTTTGTGGAGATCTAATTCACCTTCATCTCTCTGATTATGAACAAAAAAGCTGCGTTTTGGGAGCTAGGCAAAGCTGGGTCTTGGGAGCTAGGCCATCCATACAATTTTCCTCCTTGAGCTCTCCTAATTAGACAATAAGGGCTTCCCCAGCACAAGAGATTCCACATCTGGCTCTGAGCGGGAACAGCTGGACAGGTGTGGTGTTATTGTCCTTGAAACAGTTGTACCATTGACTGACACAGGTGGAAACTCCACTTGTCAAAGATCCTTCTGGATTAGATATTATGGCTAGAAATGAGAGCTGTCTTTAAGGCCATCTAGTTCATAACAGGAACCAATCTATACCTCACCAATAAAGATAGAGAAATGCAAAGAAAATTTGTTCCATCCCTTCCCATCTGTTAGACAGAAAATTTAACCTCCTCCATTAAAAGCTCTTCAGATTCAAACATTGCATAACCTAAATTGTAATCAAATGAACATGGTATTAGAACAATTTTTTTTACATCCATGGATATGAAGCAATGTTAAAAACTGACTCCAACTATTCAAAGCAACCATCACCTCAATGTACAGCTCAGCCCGACTGCCCACTGCCAGCCTGAAGGCTGGGTGACACGCCAGGGCACAGCTCCCAGTGACACTCCAGTTCCCCACAGCAAAGTCAGCGTGCAGTGTCTAAGGGCCAGGCACACCTGGAGCCAGCACACAGCCAGCCTGGTTAGTAGGGCTTGCATCACAGGAAAAGCACAAAAAAACCCCAGAGATCAGCCTAAAATATCAATCCACTATCCTCTAACTCCAGCTTCTAAAGCATTCAGCTACAGTAGTGATTACAACGTTATAAGAATCTGGCGAGAACAAAAAGGTAAGATTTATTGTTTACTTTCCAGCTGAGCAACAGCAGGAATGGCAGTGAGAACGACACTCCACAGGTGTTCGACAAGTCATTAATGCAGTTCTGGAAGATGCTCAGGTACTACAGTGATATAAGGACTACAGACTTTGATATAATCTGTGATAAGAAGATACATGACAAGATACCTTCAACAATTTTTCAATTCTTAAATCAGCTTTAAGTGCTCTTATAATATGAATGAGAATTTGAACTTTTCTGGTTGCTATTTAAGCAAAACACTTGCTGGGTCACCCCACAGGGTCTTACATATGCAGCAACTACACTGTATACACAGCTGAACTCTGGTGATGCTTATTAAATAATGTGGTAGCAGTCAATGAGAATTTAAATTGCAATCTTCTTCCATTTAATTGCATAATTAGGACACTTAATTTGAACCATTATTTTGCATGAGCCAAGCCACTGAAATAAAATGCTTCCTTATTTTAAGATGAAAATACCTAAAAATCTCAGAGTAACACACTTTTGGTTTGCTTTTATCCTTTTTTCCTTTGACAGAAGGCATTTCATTGGCGGTACTGGACATAAAACTGTTCTTGCCATAGTTCAAAGCAGGCCTTGATTTTTTAGTAATTTTTAATTTGCTTTATCCAGTGTGAACATTCATTGCAAATTCCTGATGTGATTTAAATGATCAAGTGTCTGAATTTCAGTGTAACTAAATGGTTTAAACAGTTGCACAGATATGGCTTCACCACAGCAAAATCATAGAACCAATTGAATTGTTAAGCTTGGAAGAGACCTCTAAGAACATCGAGTCCAACTGTTAGCACAGCACCACTGAGTCCACCTCTAAACCATATTCCTAAGTGCCACACCCACATGATTTTTGAACACTTCCAGGGATCTTGATTCCACCACTTCTCTGGGCATCCTGTTCCAGTGCCTTTTACTGGGTTTGCATGGTCTGGTTTTTGGTAGTGAGCAGGGCCACAGATGTGGCTTCTGGGAGAAGCTGCTAGAAGCTTCCACCATGTCTGGCAGAGCCAATCCCTGGCGGCTCCAAAGACGGACGTGCCACTGGCCAAGGCTGGGCCAATCAGAGATGGTGATAACGTATTTAGGAAAAAATCAAAACAAAAAGTGTTGGCACAGTTTTAATTTTGGCGCAGTGGAGAAGGAGGGGGAGGAGGTGCTCCAGACTGATATTCCTCTGCAGCTCGTGGTGAAGACCGTGGTGAGGCAGCTGTGCCCCTGCAGCCCGTGGAGGTCTATGGGGATGCAGAGACCCACCTGCAGCCCATGGTGGAGGAGGCCACACTGGAGTGGGTGGATGCCTAGAGGAGGCTGTGACCCCATGGGAGACCCATGGAGAGAGAGGCCCTGTTCCCAGGCTGGAGCAGCCTATCCTTGAAGAACTGCACAACCCCATGGAAGAATGACTCACGCCGCAGCAGTTTTGGGAGGATTGTTGCCTGTGGGATGGACTCACGTTGCAGCAGTTCACAGGGAGCTGCTGCTCGTGAGATGGAGGCAGGTTAGAGAAGTTCGTGGAGAACTGTCTCCCATGGGAGGGACCCCACAGTGCAGTGGGGGAAGGACTCCTCTCCCTTAGCAGCAGGAGAAGCCATGGGTGACGAACTGACCATAATGTCTGACCAGACATTTTCTGTCTCTCTGCACCACTGGGGTAGGAGGTAGAGCTGGGAAGGAGGGAGGGGTGGGGGGAAGGTGTTTTTAAGGGTTTTATTTTACTTCTCATTATCCTGCTCTGATTTTGTTAGTGATAAATTCACTTCATATCTCTAAGTTGAGCCTGTTTTGTCCATGACAGTATTTGATGAGTGATTTCTCCCAGTCCTTATCTCAACCCATGAACCCTTCATTAAATTTTCTCTCCTCTGTCCAGCTGCAAAGGGGAGTGAGTGAGTGGCTTTCACAGGTGGCTGGCATCTGGCCCAGGTCAACCCACAACAGCCTGAAAACCATTTAACTGAAGAAATACTTTCTGATATACAACCTAAACCTTCCCTGGTGGAACTTGAAGCTATTTCCTCTTGTCTTGTCACTTGTTACCTGGGTGAAGAGACTGGCTACAGCCTCCTTTCAAGTAGTTGTAGAGAATGATAAGGTCTTCCATGATCTTCCTTTTGTCCAGACTAAACACCCCCATCTGTCTCAGCTCCTCTTCAGAAGACGTGTGCTCCAGACCCTTCACCAGCTTTGCTGCCCTTCTCAGGACATGCTGCAGTACCTCAATGTCTGTCTTGAGGTGAGGAGCTGAACACAGGATTTGAGGTGTGGCCTCACCAGTGCTGAGCACAGGCAGTCTCCCCTGTCCAGCTGAGGAGGCAAGTGATAGAGTGGCTTTGATGGCATCCAGCCAGCGTCAACCCACCACAAAGTACAGTAATTATATATTCCTTCTACTCTCCTTCAAAACTATTGATCTTTCTTTCTTCATTTCCAAGTAAAATAAAATAAAGAAATAAATGTCCAGCTGTGCTAAAGCATGACAGCTTTAGCCTAGAAGGAGTAAATTTTCCCACTTCCGGGCAAGTGAATTTGAAATGTTAGAGTAGGAACAGTTTTGCAACATTATCTGCAGTGGTCACTTCTGTTCCTAATTCTAATGATAACATGGCAAATCCCAAATTATTTCTGCTTGTACAGATTTGTAATATTACGAATGGAACCAGGCAGAGTGCACAGCCAGGTCTCAGCTGCAGGAATGTCTCAGATTAGCCCATTCTAATTACAGATATGCAAGACCTGACACTGCCTTTGCTCAAAGCAATGTTTAGGGAAAGCTTTGAATCCTTACTACTTTCCCGTTTTCTTTTTTTTTCAGATAATTCAGTACTTTCAGCATCTTACTTGGGTTGATATTCAAAGCCAGAGAGCAGAGTTTTTCAAGATAAAACTTTCTTTGATGATAACATTTCAAGCCCAAATATTAGGCCACTGGCAGAGAGAAAATATTTGTCCAAAAAACACTTATTTATTTTATATTTTAAGAGATTGCAGCCCTTAAGAACTACGGTGCTTATCCTTTCAGAAGCACACACTTGAATGAAAATAAGATGGAATTAAACAAAATTCGGGGAAGAAGAGCCAGACCCTCCTTTGGTGTAAAACTGCTGCCAGGGGCCAAAGCTGATATATAGCAGCTGGCAGTTTGGCTTGTGTATTTTTAGAACAAAAAAAAAATAAAAATCAATGCTCTCAGACTGCTTCCATTCTCTTGTGACACAGTGGTATTTGAGACTCTTTCTCTTCAAATATCTCGTAATTGCCTTTGGTAACTATTAATATGCAAAAGAGAAATGAGAAATAAATCAGCAGACTTACTTGTTCAAACAAAACTTAACAGCCCAAATAGTCTAGATGACTAAGCATGTTCTTGTGGTTTTATGTCCCTGAGACTGCAGGTGGGAAGACCACTGCAATTACACACACACCAAAAAAAAGTGTCATTGTGGCTTAGGATGAATCAACACCTTCTTCTTATAAAACTTGTAGAAGTAGATAGTGACTATAATTCCCATCACAGTCTTTCATTTTGTGCCATAATCTTTCAAAGCCGCCATTAACACACTACAAATCCTATATTTATGTTCTGAGTAATATTTCTATTATCCAGCCTTTCCTATTTATTCTCTCCACACGACTAAAGCTTCTGTCCAAATTCTCCTCAAGTAATATTATTTCTTGTCTTGTTAAAGACACTCTTTCTTCCCTTGCAGGCACCTGGAACTGTACTGCAAAGAGTGTTACTTCAGCTATGTAATTTGGTTATTTCTCTACTGATTCCCCCTTATACTTTACTGACATGGCTCCTCACAGCCCATTTCTTCCTTAATTTCTAGTGCTTGTTACATATTAGCCCCTGATCCCAAACTCCTTTCCTGGTATGTCAGGAAACTTATAAACACACACCTTTGTTCTTTGTTTCCCCTCTTCCACATTGCTCCTCACAGGTTACCCACCTTTGCAGAAGACTCTTCTTCAAACCCTTCCCTCACCACAAGGGAGCCAACACTTTTGCCAGTCAACCAGTGTTATTCATTAGAGAATATGACTCATAACCATTTCCAATAAATCAATTCAGACTTCAGTTTCTTTTCCTCAATCAATTATCTCGGACTACACAGAAACAGAGTTTTATTTCACACAGGAGGCCAAGTGGGCTTGCAGTGTCAGACAACTCTCAGTGTAGCACACTGAGTGGGCCTTTCCCTACTCCTTACATGAGGGCAGCATGCCTGATTACGTTCCTCCTTCAATTCACTCTTAGTTGTCAAGCCATGTGTCAATCAGTATCTACACTGACCTGACTTTTCTACCACAAAGTGTCCTTTGCACCTCTGGGCCTTTTGGAGCATCAGTCTGTGAGCGAAGGAGTCTGTGGTAATACCAACAGCAGTTCCCGGCTGGAAACTCTCAAATAGATCATGATGGCCTCCACTACTACTCTAAGAACAACTCTTCTCTTTTCCTGAGCATCCTATGTGTCTAAGCTAAGCTGTGAAGGCCCTTGCTTCTCATGGGAATAACAACATGCATTTGCTACATTTCAGTCTGTTAAAATATGTAATGTCTTAATCTATAAGCTAAAAAGAAAAACAGGCTCCTAATAGAGAATCCCTACTTATTAAAGCAAAAGAATTAACAATGACTGTTAGGCAATCATCCTTGAACTGAGCATTCCTGTAAAATTTGCATACATATTTGAACGTGTACAAAAGTGGCATCACTCTCTTTCTTTTAACTGATATTGTGCTTTGAAAATTACATGAGGATCAGTATGCTTGTTTAAATGTTGGGTGTATAACATGCCATTTCAGGGAAAAGGAACATGGGAAAAAAAGTAATCTAATGCTAAATTTATCTCTGAAATTAACACTTGTATTTGTCTTGATTTTAACTTCTACTGCTATACCTTGAATCACTGAAGAAAGCAGTTATTTAAAACTTTTCTGTTTATTATCCTAATTTGGATTTTGGAATTCATTCTTATACAGTGCTAAAGACAGGCTTCTTAGTTTCATTTTTTGTGAATAAATAATTTCCTTTTTCTTATATCTGTACAATATAGTTGCCCCTTAATGGAATAGTAAAAAAAAGTAGCTTTTTAAAGTAAAGACTTTTTTACTCTTCTAGAAAGTGAACAATAAATTTAAAATCACATTACCTTAAATATGTTCATGTTTATAATATACAGAGAAATTAGAAGAAGGAAAAAAGAGAGAACTGAACTGCAAAACAGACAAGTAATGCTAATATTCTACTCTATTTTGGGCTTCTGCTCTCCAAGGCAGATTAGTACAAATTGAATTTTGCACTAGCTTTGCATAGCTGTGGCTCCTACATTTCATTCTAGGGGATTTGATTAATTTGAATTATTTAGGTGCCGCATGAATAGCACCAAACCAGTTGATTGAATTCTTGATTGAGTTACAGTATATTTATGTGGTTACATGTAGCCAATGTTATTATTCTTATATTAAGGCTAAATAAATGTGCCCTTTCGATAAGAAATGGTGCCTGTGATCTTTCATTTGTATCATGTTATTAAAGATTTTTCCTAGGATACAATGAAATCTGGCTAAAGGGGGAAAAATAAAAATAATTTGCTGAGCACCAATGCCTCAATTAATTAACTTCTGTTTCTGCAAACAGCCATAAGTGAAAGAATCAAACTACTATGTTTTGTAGATGAATGATCAGCAAATGCTCAAACTCATCTGTCATGGTCTAGTTTGTAGCCTGACAAGAAAAATGAAGCTAGCATTTTCGGAATTCATAAAACAGTTTGGGTTGCGGTTTCCATAATATCCACATTTAATTAGTGTGGAACCAGTGGAGACATTGAATCCCTATTCAGTCTGGCAGTAGGGTAAAGGGCTTGTCATCTGTCCTTCACGGACATAAAAGATTAACACAAAGTGTATACAGGTTTTTGTGTCATCTAGCCCCTGGATCAATCACATTCTCAGCTTAATGTAGTGGGTGAACATTTCTGTGGTCAGAATTTTTCATTATGGACATGCTATTTTTCTAGGGGTTTAAACACTCACTCTGTTCACTCAGTTATTCTGCCAGGATATCCTTTGCCAAAAGAGAGTATAGAAATAAAACATTTCACTGCACTGTGTTAGTAGAATGAAAACTCATTCTTCCTCTTGGTCTTGTTTTTCTTTTAGAAGAAGAAAAATTATTCCATGGTGTCAGATAACTATGTCACTGGGGAGAAGGCCTCTTTGTAGCAGGTTGTATTTCTTTCTTGTCTACACTGCTCATAGCACTGTGCCAATATCACAACCACATTTCTGTGAAGCAGCTTTGCTTATCACGGATGCATAGGTTCCTTACAGAAACCTCTGTTCTTAGCAGTGCTGTTTCCAGATCCAGAGAACCTGAAAATGAAGGGACAAATATTTGAGAGCTCAGGGTGAGCCTGAAAATTTTGTTGCACAGGCTTTGTGACTACATCTGTGTTTCTCTAGTTATATCTCCACCACTTGGTCTTTATTTTAATTATATATTCGTTTATATATTAAATATATTATCAAATTATGCATATCTCACACATACACACATATATAAATAAAAAGCACTATCACCCAAGCCAAAGTGCTTTTAAGTAAAATCTATAGATTTTCAGGCAATGGACCTTCAAACCACTGGAAACTTTGGAATTTTTTTTCTAAACTATCAAATATTAGACTAATGCTTTATACACTTGTGTTTAAGTATGTTTTTTTACCTTACCTGTCAAAAGTGCTGAATATGGTCATGCACTTTACATTGGACATGGGGATCTTTTACATCTTTTTGGTTCCATCAGAGTCTGGAAACTACTATCTTTTCTAGCTCAGACAGGAAAGTCATCCTAGCTAAATGTGGGATTAAAGTCTTTTGACTCCAAGATGAGTTACATATGCTACAACACACATATTCTTGTAGAAAGCCTGTAGAAAGAGGCTTTCGTAACACCAACAGCAGTGTTACAGAAAGACTCACTGACTACTGATATGAATACAAAAACTCTGCTTGAATCTGTTTCTCTTTCTGCCATTCAAACTTGATATGAGCATTAAATATTTAGTCTAATGATGGGACAGACTGCTAAACCAAAACCTCACAGATGCCATTCCAAAGGAAGTCATGCAGGGCTGTTTTCCAAGCACTGCAGAGCCTCTTCTGTGCTCCCACAAATGAAGATCAGCCAGCCCAGCCACAACTGGCCCAGCTTCCCCAGACAACCCCAACTCCTTTCTGCTTCCTTTTTTATCTGTGACCATTATCAAAGACATAGAGAAGTTTTAAGTTCAGCAATAACTATCCAAAAGCAGATTCTTACCTTTTAGCACTGAAATATGTTGGCCACTGCACCACTTAGACAGCTGTACCAAACTAAATGAAGATACCACAGCTCTAAGTTTAAAGAAAAAATTCCTGTAGGAGAAAGAACCAGTAGTAGCAAAATGGCTTCTTTAGCATATAGCCTTCCTGACAGAGGAAAAGGATGTACCTGGAAAGTCTGCTGACACTAAGAAACAGTGCTATCTATTGATCAGCTCACTGAGATATAACACTTGGTTTCTTTGGGATCTAAGCCCTATCATTTACAGAAGTAGACAAAAAGCACTCGTTTCATCCAGGCAAAATATTCTACAATATATTTCTTATTTAGTACTTCTCTTGCAACTATAGCGAAAAAAAATTTCATTAAAAATTTACCTCTGATTGTAGACGGGCTTGAACAAAACCAGTTCTGTTCAGAAATGAAGACAGGACTTCTTGAAAAAAATTTCAAAAACCCAAACAAAAGTGCAGCACTGTCATGCTTCTGCACACTGATCCTAAACCACTGTACTGCTGTCAGTTATATTACCCATCCACAGCACTGATATGAAAGGGCAACAATTTGAAACATTTGCAGAAGTCTCAAATTATTCCACCGTGCAATTCTTACAATGATTATCAGCTGCTTATCTTCACAATCCACGTAAACACCCTCCTGTCTCTAGAACTACCATGAATATTCTTTCTGTTCTCTGATCTTTACTTCAAAAACATAATTTCATTTATACTGAAAGATTACCTAGCTACCATATAGACTTAAAATGCAGGTAACTGCAAGCTGAGTTCTCAAAAAAACAGGATAATTGTCACTGGATTCTGCAGCCACATTTTCCTTTCTGTCTCACTTAACTGATTTCTCTTGTCCTTAGTGAAATTTCAATGGTATATCTACCTCCAAAAATTAGAAACCCATTGTTAAGTGCATCTTTTGATAAAGAAGCTGTAAAGAAAGATGGAGAGAGGCTATTTACAAGATCACGTAGTGATAGGACAAGGGGGAATGGATTCAAACTGAAAGAGAGTAGGTTTAGATTAGATATTAGGAAGAAATTCTTTACTGTGATGGTGGTGAGACACAGAAACAAATTTCCTTAAAAATTTCTGGATGTCCCATCCCTGGCAGTGTTCAAGGCCAGGTTGGATGGGGGTCTGAGCAACCTGGTCTGGTGGAAGGTGTCCCTGCCCAGGCAGCAGGGTTGGAACCAGATGATCTTTAAGGTCCCTTCCAACCCAATCCATTCTATGATTCTGTGATTCTATGATTTTTGAGAGAGCAGTAAAAACATTCAACAGCTTAGGTTTTTCTCATTTGCAAGTCTGCAAGCCTTTCTAAAAAAAGAGAAAATGAACATGATAAATAGAACAAGTAGAGATATGTCTGCTTGGGTGATGTCCAAAAGTTCAGTGGCATCAGACTCAACTGGTATTAAACTTTTCAAGGAATCAGGTTATTGTGGAATTATTACAAAAAATCATTCAAGGGAGGAAAAAAAATTGGTATCTCTGCAGACTGATTTCACCTTTAAATCAATATTGAACGACCTTCTGAGAGTGCTGAAATTTTGTGATCTAATGAAAGGCTGTGCTTTAAATAAAATGTAAACTGAAGTAGGATTCAGAGGTTATGAGTCAGATCGTAAAAATCCAGAAAATCCTATTTCCAAAAAGAAAAAAACATACGGAGATGTTGGTTTCCTTCAGATCTCTCAATCCTTAACACTCACTTGGCAATGTAGCACTGGGGTTGGGGGGAGGGAATCAAACTGCTTTAAAATGAAAGCTAACAAAGCAGCAACTGCCTTCAGTAAATTCAAACAGCCCTTGAAGCTATCCCCTACATTCCCACAACATCATGTTTTAAACTGTTTGCTTGTCCACACAAGCTGGAAGCTTATCTGTTCTGAACGGTGGCTGAAGTTCTCAAGCCAATACTGTGGTGTAGGGCCAGGTGTCACAAAATCCGCAATAAAATTAAGGAAGCTGGGAACCTTGTTGAGGTCTTCACTATCTGGCTTTGTTTAAACTTCCATAATTCCTTTTCGGACTATAGGTTTACTAGTTTTAGCAGCAAAGGCCAATTACTCCTGCAATTATTCCATGTTTATAATAAAATGGCAATCTGCACTCATTCTAGTTTGGTAAAGGAGGGCAATAAATGACAATTTATGCCCATCAGTTGCAACAGCATGACATTGCTAGAATTTTCTAATTCTAAACATGGAGTCATTTACAGTTCTCAGAAGGCCTGTTGAGGAGAGATTCACCGTGGAGTTTCTATCAGATCACAGGTTAAAAAAATCACTTGATTTCCACACCTGGTTTGCCTGTGGTTGATCTAACAGGCGTTCCTCTTTAGGCTTCAGCTTATTCATCACCCACTGCCCCACCACAGGACAAGAGTGTCCAGAGCATCAGGAGAAGTTTTGAAAGTAACCGTTCTCCATTTGTTCTATGGGTCCTTGCTTCTCTCACCTATGCTAAGTTCAGACCTAGAAGGTCCTGTCACTGGAGAAGAATAGGGATATGTCTCAGGTGCCTCTTTGGCTTTGGTCTTACTGAAACTCCTGCCATGGTCAGCTTTGACTTTTAAATCACTTAGCAGAGAAAGAGCAACATAGCCAAAATAGGAAAGGTGGTCATAGAAAGAGGTGATCTAGTACGTACCTAACAGCTCTGCCCCAAGCCAGGACCAACCACATCTGATTATTTCAATCATTCAGCCATCTCTTTTCTATATCTGTATTATATATGTAACCTGTAGATATTTATTTAATCACTTTCCTTCTAGCTTCAGACCACACCAATCAAACTGGAGTTTGATACCCTTCTGAAACACTACCTTCTGAGCTTTTCTTTTCAACTGGGCTGATCAATGCTCTTCGGTGACATCAGAATACTTTATATCAATTGCATGGCATTTGTCTCATCACTGCCCACTATCAAGACAGCAGAGTTTTGAGGTCATGTTTTCTTTCTCTGTTCTGCTCTGCGCAGGCAAGCCAGGCTCATTAGCTTAACTTCCATTATTTTCTCTTTTCAAAGTGTAACATTATTGTATTTGGAACAATGACTTGCTGAAATGAATCCAATGCTCTGGGTCTTTAATGCATATTTGTTGACAACATTTGTTCTCCTGAGCTTACAGTCACCTCTGTTTCTCACCAGTTTTAAATAAACCAAGCCATTTGTCATGTGTTGAGATAATGTTTTCCCTTAAAGTAATTGTATCTTATCATAATACTGAATAAAACAGTAAATCTGACCAACTAAGTGTCTGGTTGCCTTACACTTAATCAGCCTCTGGGCAAGGTTAAACCTTCACTGCATCAAAGAATTCTTACCCTGTTCCTATGTATTTCTGTTTTGTGCATGCTCTACAGCTGCAGTCTACAGATAACATCATTTATAAATGTCAGCTTGAGTATAATCCATCTGACCCAGCTCAAATCTTTTTGGTCACAGAACAGTTTATCCAGAGATATCTTTGAGTTTTTAAGCATTATACCCCTGGAGGAGACCTCTTTGTTCTTCACATGCAGGGAAGAAGGCATGAAATACAAGAAAATTGTAATATACTTCTCAAGGGAAACAATTTCCTTTCTTCTGAAATCAATCATAGTGGCATTCATGTGAAGAAATAGCATGAAGCTTCTTCTTCTCTTCTGGTTATTCAGTTGGTGCATCTTGAAGAAGATGCTTTAGAATGATTTAGAAGCTAGCCAATTATTTTTCAAATTATGAGAACACTAAAGCACAACAGATACATGATTTAGCTACAGTACTTAGTTGTTCAAATCAGGCAACATCTAGACAGACTTTCTAGCAGCTTGTAACCCTGAGCTATAAAAAAGAACAAAGCAATTCCGACAGTCTACTTGTAATGTTTGACACTCTTTGTTCATTATTAGAACCAGCTTAAGCAAAACTTACTAAAGTCCTTAGAGTCTGATAAAGTTTTTCTATATGTGTTTGGTCTGCTTATTTTTACTTGAATCTTTTCATGTTTTGCCAGTCTTGCAAAGGAAGAAGTATCCAGATTGAACAGATTGAAAAAAACATTCTTTCTCCAAGAGGTTATCAATATCACAAAAAAACCCCTATATTCTTGAGATGACTTGCCAAGTTTAAGATATTCGAGTTTAGCTTGCATAAAATCTCTGTTATCTGTTACAGTATAGTCTCTTCTTTTGTTCCTGGATTCCCAGATATTCCTAGCCAGGGATGTGGTCCATAGAAACTATTAATTTCCAGATTTATATTTGCATAGCAGGGAACAACAATTTGACCTTAGAAATAAAAATGAATCACTGATTCTCTGTGCATTGTCTTAAATATCTTACATATATTGTAGCCCATTGGGCATCCTCTAAATAAATCCTCTCTGATACCATACTTGGAGAAGAACAAAAACTTGACTTCTCCAGCCCACGAAATGTGGGATGTCATGTAGTTTGTGGAGGAACCTGATTAGTGCAGAGGAGGCTGAGAATCTACGAGAAGTGAATGACAAAGTGTCTAGTATTTCTGAGCCCCTTGAAGCACCTGTGGGTTTAGGATGTAGATTTTTTTCCTACTTATGCCTTTGTTCTTATAAATGCACACTTGAGGAGGAAATTCATGGAGTTGTCAGTCAAATCCCTTAAGGTTTTGGGAAGATTAACTGAACCATTAGGGAGATTAATCTTTAAACACCAATACTGCCTTTTCAACCTCAAATGTCAATGCCAGACAGCTGGGCTCACATTATTGTTGCAAGGGATACCTAAGTAAGAGTGTCTCAGTTTCCTTATAGTTCATCCAATCACAATTCATAGGAAGATGTATTGAGAGATAGTGCATAGGAAATCCATATCACCCAGAAAGGAAACCAGCTGTCACCAAATTAAGACAACTGCTTCTGAACAACACTCAAACGCAAAACTGCTGATCTGTTTTAAGAATAATCTAGTGTTTTTCCCAGAACTTTTTTCTTTCACTTTAGGAGCTTGAAGCATTCTCTCCACTACAGTTATTCCACTGAACAATATTAAATTCCTGATTTTTAGAAAGATAAGATGGGGGGAAAAAGAAAGGATAAACATATTTTCTGTCATTGCAGACTCTGGGAATATAAAGACAGTTCTCTGTTCCAAGTTCTATATAGTGTATACTCACACTATATAATCTTAAATGATAGATGTAAGAATTACTATGAATATAGACTTGCAGAATGTGATGACATATTTCAGTATTAGTTAAAAAAAAGTTTAGTAACAACTTTCAAGGGATTATCTTAATTTGAAAATACACAGAAAATTCAGAACAGATGGGCTGTAAAATAATTCTTTTCCATCATATCTATAGGCTTCACTTTCTACTTGCTGTTGACAGAGTTTATTCATCCATGTGATGCAAATAAACAGTATGCCTGGATACTTCCAGTTCCTTCCTTTCTTCCTTCCCTACAGGACACAGAAAACTCTTATTTTCATAGATACGAATTATTAAGTGGCCAGAGGAGTTAGTGTTAAATTTTCCAAGTTAGATTTAGTCTGATCCTCAAACTGAATATCACATTATATACCAAGATAAAGGAAAGGAATATCTCATTCCTAACCTGAAACAAATGCAAATTTAGAAGAAAAAGCATGTAAAGGTGTCCTGTAGGAGCCATTTGCCTTCTTAGTGTCAGAACACAGCAGACCCACCTGCGTGTACTGGCACTGGCACCTGATCCTGCATTTTACACGTGTAAATTCACTGGCACATTAAGCAGCCCCATGGAGCTGTGCTGCCAATCTCACTGGTTAGGGGACTTGGCTAACAGAGCCTTGTGACTGCTGTAAGGTCCTCTACCTCAGAATAAACATGCAAGAAGCAAACACATAAGATGTTTTCTTTTCCCACATCCTGCATGGAATGAGACCGTTTACATGCAGCTTCCCCAAAAAAAGTTTGAAAATATGTAAGGGGGGATCACAGCTCACAAAGAGAAGCTGAATGGTTTTCTCAGAGCTAGAAAGCCAGATTCAGAACTAGAATAAGAAAGAGAAGTCAGATGTCATCAACCCAATTTCTCTGTGACTGTAACCCCATATTGGTGATGTACATAGATTTCCATATAAAAAAGGGAATCAACAGGAGCCCTGGATCTGTCTGCATAATTGTTCAAATACCTTTTTCCAATTCTACACACTGTTTTGGAGTTTTATAACCTTCTTCTTTCTGAATAATCATCCATTTACCCTAATAAAGCTTTTTATTTACCTTTTACGAACATCATAATATTTTCATTTTTATGTCTATTTTGAATGTACCGTATGTTTAGTGTTTTTCTCACATTGTTATCTGCCAATTTCTGAGATACTGCAGGTATTTTAATTTCAAAAATTTTCTCTTTTCTATGCTTGCTCTGACAAGTACAACATTAACTTTCTGAACTGCATCACATTTGTAACATGATGTAGGGAGTAAATCTGGGATTGGCAACTCTCAGACTGTCATAATTCTAATATTAGTTCTTTGAGGCATTTCAGACAAATTAAATAACTGCCTCAGTTTCTGCAAGCAACCAAAGGGAGATGAAATGTACATATTATTTAGTACAGCAATAGAAAGCATTTCAAAACATACTTGTGTTAGGTGCTATATGCATAGACGCACAGAAAGGGATTTAACACAGTATTTAAATGCTTTTCTTGTCAGCTTCTTTCTGAAAGTCACTTAATGCTTCTTTTATTTCTCGGTTAGTTAAAAACCCAAGTAACCAATTCATAGTACAGAACATTTTACTGTGACTCACTACAGAGAGATGCATGAAGATGTCATTTTCCCTCTCTCTCTACCTCAAAAAGTGAAGCACAGACAATCAAGGTCACCAGGGAAACTCCCCTCCCAGATTTCAACTCATTCTAGCCCAGCTTTTAGTGGAATACTTTAAAATTAGGATACATTTTTGAAAGAGTGTCTCTCAATGTCATAAAATAACTTACATTCATGAAGGATATAAGAATTTAAAAAGTCATTAAAAAAGAACTCTAAGAACTTGGAATTCTCAAAAAAAAACTTACAAGATATAATAAGTTTTGTACAAAGAACACAGCAGATTATTGAACTAAATCCTTCTGTGAAATTCTAGACATTATGTTAACAATAATATCTCAAGTGACTGTAAACCAGAAAGGAATTATTGTTAAAGGAGTAACATATATTTTAAGAAACATATTCAATTCAAGATTATAATTTATTTTCCATACTTTTGTGTAACCCCAAATACAAACTAGCTGATTGGCAAAATAGGAATCAAGCAACTGGAAAGTAAAAGAAAAACAATGTAAATGTTTCAGTTGAACACTAGGCTCTTCTTTCTATCCATTTCAGTGATGCCTGTGTAACTGTCATCTGTGAAGCCCAAGAAACTTTTTAAACCTTTGGAGAAAAAAATGGAAGGGAAAAAAACCCCACAATATATATTTATTTTTTTAATAAAGTTATGGATCTTGTGCTTTAATCCACTACAACTACACGGTTTTACCAGCTTCTGAGACACGAGGTAATAGCTTCCCATTGGGAATAATTGTTTCCCCAGTCTAACCTAACAAACCTGTGGTTTGGCCTAGGCTTCTTTATTATTTTTTCATTCTTTTTTTAATTTTAAACATATCAGTTTCTGTTGGTCTAGGTCCAGCTAGTTTTATGCTCACAAGAGTAGTTATGCAGGCCAAATACTTGAAGTCTGCAGCTTCAAAAGAAGCTACTACTGAACTGAATTTTTTACCAACAAAAAATCAAGAAGACATCATAGAGCTAGTCGAGACAGGTATATATTAGGATATAAAAAGGCTCTCCCTATGGCTGTTTCCATACTTTTAAAAGTTAAATATGGCACACATATTCAAACACTGATCTTGAAAGGTTTTTGCAGCTAGACAAGGACCAGTGATGCCTGCAACAACATGAAACAAAATTTATATAGAAATAATATAGCAGCTCATCTTCAGAACTTTCAGTTGGAAATTACACAATGTTTTATACACTTTATTTCCAAAAGACTGGTACAAAAGAGACAGATTAAGTACAAAAGAAAGCTCCAGGAAAGGGAAAAAACATCACAACTATTCTCAGTTTCAAGGTAGTACCAGTATTTCCACCTCCATTTTCTGAATGTAGCAACTGCCATACAAAATACTTTTGCAAGTTCTGAAAAGCCCATCCATCATTTCAAAGTCCCAATACAACCCAAACCTGAAGCACCAATCTCTCAGGAAGAATCACTAGAAATATAAACTCACAAATGCATAAACAAAATGAGAAAGATGTAACCACAATTATGACTTCCTTGTGCTGCAACAGTCTGTGTTCCATGGCAGAAAGGACAATTCCTTATACACTACCATGCTTGTAAGCTGTCAGAGTTTAACTGATTGCATTCTGAAGTACATTTAATTTTTTTTTTTTCATTTTTCATAATTAAGAAGGATAATGCCAGGAATAAATATGTACATTAGGAAGAATAAGTGTTCTTACTTCAACCTAAAAAAAAAGCAATGTTGAGGTAAGATATGATGTTCACACCTGAATTTACTCCTTCAGAAACTTATTCTGGTTAACATAGTAGTCATGAATGCTTTTACCTCCAGTAGGATTATAACGAAAATACCAAAGTAAAACAATTGATTTACACTCACCAGAAACAAAAGTAGGTGAATGTATGAGAGACAGAAAATATAATACTGTGGAACTATTAGTGAAACACTCCCTACTCCATGTCTCCCATTTGATAAGTGGCAGTCATTTACAGCTGGGAAGGAAGACAGCAAACGTGCTTCAACAGACATCATGGAAAATTTCTGTCAGAATTAAAGGATGCTCTAAAAATGCCACCTCCAGGGAACATATTATGTACCCACTGATTTTCCTTTTCCTTTGATTTGAACAGTTCTGAAGACTAATGCGGGCTTGAATATGCAGACCTGAGTCATGCTTCTGTCTTTACTCAAGCAATTAAGTTGTCTGTCAGACTCAGTTATACAGTTCTACAAACAGTTAATATTCAGCACAGAAGCAGAGATGCTGGGTGAAAAAAAAAAAGACAAAAAAAACCCAAGAGCATCTTGACTCTCCTATAGCTATTAGAAAAGCAGCAGAAGCACAGACAGATTTCAACCAAACCTCCTCATGCACAGGTAAAAATACAAAAATATTAGCGTGCAGCTGCCGGAGTAGGAGTAGAGACAGCTGCTCCAAATACTCTTTAGGCATCAAGGCAGAAGTGGCACTGTGGAAAGAAAATGGAATTGATATTCTACTGTATCTACTGCTTCTCTGTCCTTTACAAATATATCTATCCTGGTATTCCCCTGCCTCTGAGGAATGATGCTCTGGCTTTCCCTGAAGCAGAATTAGCCAGATAGCACAGGGTCTGTGGGAGTGTGTCTCTCTGTGATATGAGAAGGGGGTTGAGTATCCAACAGTTTTTGGTTTATAACTGTATCTGTTGGTCTACTAAAATACATTAGTCTTTCTACATGTTTAAGCTTATGCTTACATGCACTGCCTGTGATCAGAGGGTCAAGGTAACTTACAGGCAGATCTTTACAATGGCTTGCTATTAGAGGAATAAAAGTTTTGGCCTTATTTGTGCTTTGAGTCACCTATTGAAATTTAAGCAACTTTATATAAAGTTCTTCAGAACTTCTTTATAATTTTCAATCTATTTTATTTTTAAACAGAATGTAGGGCGCCTGCCTTTGATGAGTTATTGCTAAGGCGGGAGGGCTATGTAAAGTGAATGTGTCCGTGATCTTTTGCAAGGACTATTTCATCTGCTTGCAAGCATTGCCATTAAGACATATGGAAGATACAAGGAGTATGTTTCTTCTTTCATAACTCCCACATCATTTCCATAAAAAAATGAACTGATGAATGTGTTCTTAGAGTCAATGAATTTATCTTCCCAGAACCAAATCAGTATATTTTTAAAGAAAATGTCACCGTTTTCTTTCACTGAGCATCCGTACTCTGCTGCACATATAAAGAAACGAGATGGAATCAGCAATCTCTGCTGCCATCTTCTGCTGTTACTTTTTATGCAACCACTGAACAAGGGACAGAAATATTAAAATCCCATCCTTTCTGAAAGTGAATGTTACAAATTAAAGGCTATAAATCAATAATCAAAGTTCCATCACACAATCACAGAAATTTGGGAAGAAAATGTCTCTGAATCACACTCGATCACCTTCATAGCACAGAACTATTCATTAAGATATGTGCTCCCATCTAACTGAGGCTCTGATATCTCTCATGACAAGTTTTATATTCTCCACAAAAGCTTCTTTGTCCTAGCATTTCCTTAGAGCCAGAGACTGCTGCCCTTATCACAGGATAGAAATTCCCTCTGTAAGTGCCTCATATTTTTTTAACGGGACACTAATCCACTTGATACAGGTTTTTGAAACAATATAGATGTTGGGACACAGTTATAATTTCCCCTCAACACATTGTAACAATAGAATATTTCCCCCCTTCACTAGCAATTTCCTCACAGATCTTTTTTATTCCATCATCCTCTCAGTGTTTGATGACAGGTCAAACACCATCAGAATGATCTTTTCCAAGAGATGTAGCTTGTTTGCCTCCCATTGTCCTAAATTCCAAACATGGGAAAACTAAGCTACCTTTACTTTTACCCTTCATAGGTATTTGCATTGTGTGCTCAAGTCCTTATCCCCTCCCTCATTGTCACTCTGCTCTTTCGATATTCATGATCATCATCTTCTGGAATAGTTATCCAGACCATTTCTGCTGACTTATAACCATGAGCAATTTTTCTTCGTTACATTAAATCCCATTTGTTTCCTGTTTCCATCAAATCTCAGCCATCTATTGCACTACATCTTCTGCAATGAAGTCATTAGCATAAGGAACATGGATTTGCATCAACAGGTCAACTTTTCTAAGAGTCTTCAAGAAACAGAAGGGAAAAAGGTGTCCTGCCTTCATTCACTATCAGAGCTATCAGATGGATAGCTGTATCTTCCTAACAGTTTTATTAAAGATTCCAAAGTTTTGTGACTTTTGAGTGCAGATGATATACCATTATATGCTCTTTTAAACCTGAAAGGAAAAAAGCCCAACATTTTTACAACAGTCTTCTTTATTCAATGTAAGAAATACATGGAACATAAATACAGTAAGAATAACACGACAATCAAAAATCAAAGATAGACATTTTCCTTTGATTTCTTTTCTCAATGTTATCCTGTATATTTAAGTACTAACCCTAGATTTTTAGTCCTCTTCTTGTTCTTCCTCTATATATAGATCTAGATGTTTCCCATCAAGGGATTAAAATTTAAATATTTCAGTTACCATTTTTATCCTTCATCAAGTACCCAGAACTGACTGACCCTGATTTTATTTCAAAGGGAGACAGGAAATAAGTATTAAAATAAGTTCTCAGCCCAGCAAGAAGTTAATATACAAATTGCAGTCTATGTCCTAGAAGAAAAACTTGATTGTTGGCACATGCAGTGCAGATTCTATGACAGATTTTAAGGACTTTCTAAACATACCCACTCTCTTCAACTCTTGCTCTACAATAAGCTCTCTAAAAATAACGTCCTGTTACAAGTTTTTTCCCTATCTTTACTGCATCCTTTCTTGCTACCAAGCTGTGTTTCAAAAGAATCATTTCTCATTAAACTTTGTCAGCTGGCTGTTGTATTCCATCACTCTTGATCAATTTTTTTATCTTTCCTGCAGAGTCTGTATCTCAGAATTCACATTTAAACAATCTCTGGTACATATGCTATAGAACCTTTGTGACCACATCTTTAGAGATAAAAAGGGTAAGATTCTATAGTATTACTCATCAAGCATAAGGTATTCTCAAAGGATTTGCATAAAGAAACACAAGTTAATGAAAAGTCACATATTACTTTTTTAATATTAGCATTATAAGCCAATATTCTGTCCTTCTTCTCCTTAATGCCTCAGACTCCCTGTAAAACAATTTCACCCTTTCACTGGACATTTCAGAAATGTGGTCTGTGATGCTTTCTTTGACCTGGGCAATCAAAATAGTTTTAAGGTCAGACATTCTTTCTTTCTGTCCACTCACAATTACTGCAGCAAGAACCTATCCTTTGTACAACTCTTGCTACCTGAAAATGCCTTCTTCCACTTCTTACTATTTTATATGCAGCATCATTCTGCTTCATTGTAGTATTCTCAGTTAAAAGATGTTTTGAAAATATGTATTAGTCTTACTTGCTTAATCTCTATTCTCTTTAAACCTGAACTCTATCAAAATGTTTCTAACTACAAGCCTTAGGTAAGGAGACATTATTCAGTGGGAACACTCTGCCTCATTTTTTGGGTATAGATTAACAGACAGGCTGAAGTAATCAGTAATCCTACCTTGTGGGTAGGAAGGAAAAAGGGATTTGTCATGATTGCATTTAATTTTGTTGGAATTTCTGTATAAATTAGTACTTATTCTTTCAAACACATTCCCAGACCAAAAGGCAACATATATCCACTGCAGTATAGAATGCAAGGAGAAAGCAATTAAGTGAAATAAAACAACAGACACACAACTTCTTACATCAGTTCAACACCACAGTTTGTTTCTTGTATATAAGAGAAGTAAATTTAGGAGCTGGAAGTACAAGAGTATATGCAACCTTCTGTAACCAGGGAGTTAATGAACAGGGTCCATCATGGTCTAACTTGTGTTAGCACATCTTGTGGTTACATCATCACATAACTGCATGCTCAGCCCTCACTAGCAAGTGAGTCCTTACATTTGCAGTCTTGTGGAAACAAGACTTTTGGTCCTGAAATATCTTTGGTCCTGAATAGCTTGTCATCCACCATGGCTTTCCTTTCTACAAAACTTAAATGCTTGTCCCTCTGCAGAAATGGGCACATAAGAGCAATGATGACACTTAGAGCAAAGTCATTTTAAAAAGAAGAATGATTACAATTTTCCACTCTCTTCTCCTCCTGTTTCTTCTGAACTCTCAAAAATTTTAGTAGTGTCACAAAAATCTGCTTTGCCACTCTTTCTACTTGACTACATATAAGTTAAATTTTCCAAAGTGACTCCTAGTTTCATTCATCTCAATTTCAATTCCAAATTTTCAGTTTTCCACTCTTCGGTTATGGAGCAGCTACAGCTACTATTAACTGTATTCTTCTGGTCATATAGTCCTTGCAAAATTGATTTCTGGTCATCTAAAAATGAATAACTAAAAATCAACCTCAAACACATAAAAATGAAGTGTTGATATTAATGAAATAGAAAATACTTCACCAGCCTGTAATCACCCCCATTAACTTACAGTACTAGCCTATTTCCAGTTGGGTGAAGAATATGCAAAAGCATAGCCTAAGCAGAGCAAATATGAATGACCTGTACAACACAGATTTCTGAGCCACTAGTTTTACTAGTTCACTTATTTCTTTTTGCTTTAGACAACAAAAGACCTATCGTTGTTTATTAATGGCAGAATTCAAACACATTCCTTTAGCTATCCTTAACCTTAGGCTTCCTGCAAATACCAGGCTGTCAAACAACATTGTTGGAGTCAGCTGCACACATTTGATTGAATGCTGCAATATCTCTGCATAGAGGCATGTCTAGATGTTGCTTTTCTTTTCTTACTTATCATGGACACAATGTGTTCCTGAATTGTGCATCAGCAGCCACAGCAGTTGCACCCCCAGAACTGTGAAAAGAGTCACAGGAGTTTTTGCTTTAATTACTCTAAGGTACAAAACATCCCAGTTTCCCCTAGTGATATTATTCTTTTGTGATGAAATCTAGATTGGATTTATGCTTTTTCTCCAAATGGCAGATTAAGAAATGCATGAATATTAATTTGCAATATGTTTTGAAGACTATGTTTACAGGAATTCTGTGATTACTCTCTGGTAATTGTATACTAATAATGCTAGTTGTTTATATACAACTTCAGAAATAAATATGAGGCAACTTCATTAGCAATGGACTCTCAAGAGGGATTTCATAATGAGGATAAATTTCCTGTATTTAATATGGAGAGGCTGCAGATATATTCAGATACAGACAGGTGTAACATCACTAAGACAGACAGATGTAGTAAAAAACACACAAGCATTTTGGCTGGATTCATATGGACTACCTTTTGGGCACTTAACTGAGGCACATAAATTAGACATCTGGTCTTGTTCCATAGCCAGCAGAGATCACTGTAAGACAATTTAGGCTATGAGAGATAGGCAACAAAATCAGAGAGCAGAACTGAAATTAAATGTTCAGGGTGTAGGTCAAGGCTTTACTGGGAGGTCTGGAAGAGGGTTTTATCATAGTGATCAATGCATTTAAACACCAGAAAGTATCCGAAGGATTCTGGGGGCTAGCGTGGATGCCAACCTTCATCAGGAAACGATGACAGTGGTGATTCTGAACACATCACATCTTTCTACACCACTGTGCTAGCAGGCAATATCTGACTCAAGTGGCATGTAAAATCACAGCTTGTAAACTGAGATTCATGAAAGAACCCAAATAAAGGGTGGAGATGCTAATGCATGGCCAAGCCCATCTTGGAGTGATATCCACACTTCTTCACCTACCTCCTTTCCACCTCTTGGACATAGAGCAGATTCCTTGCTTTCTGCACCAATCTGATTGCTACCGAGCAGTTGCTGTGTGGTGAGCAATTAAATAGCTGTCAGGGGTGACAATACATGATGATAGATTAGGTAATCCTTACTGTTTGCAATTTTGGTCAGTGAAATTTGGAAAGAACTTCAGCATCTTTGGCTTAAAGTCCCTCCATTAATGCCAGTGATTAATTATTAACAAATGTGCTATTATTATTTTAATAAGCCTCTCAATATGCTCAATATGCTTATTGAGCTGTGAAAAAGCTCACGCCTCTCTTAAAAATTTGCCTCAAAATACAGTCACTCATTTTGTTTCCAGAATGAGCCTGTATCCATCCCTGAGAGGACCTGCTGTGCCCAGACGTGGAGCCCCAGAGTGTGTCTGTTTTACAAGAGCAGTATGAGAGGTCAGGGCACAGCAGATACACTCCCTCCTGCTTCTATTCAAGTGTGGTCTGAAGGTCTGGATCCAAACAAATGATCCACACAATCCTCACCTCAAGTGTTAAAAAATTCCCCGGATGTTCATCACTCTGCCAACAAGGAAGGTCGTATTTTCACTGCCAAAGGGATCTCAGAGCACACTTCACAGCCAAAGAGCCCCAGACTAACCACCAGATTTTCTGTCCCTGAATGGCTCCATCCACCTCCTGGTACAGAGCAAGTCCCACATGCACCAGCAGAAGCCAAAACCACACACTGCCTACAGCACCTCGTGAGAAAGAGCAAGGCTAGGCACTAAGCTCACCTCTATCCAAGACATTCCTCCTTGAAAGAGCCCATCACTTCCCAGCCGGTGCAGACTGTTTGCCAGCCATTGGGCATCCCCAGCACCTGCCCACTGCAGAGGCCATTCCTGGGTGCCCGGTTGTGCTCTGCTGAGGGGTCTGGGAGTTCAGCATGGCCCTGGCAGATCCAAACCCCTGCCATCTGCAACAGGGCTCCCCTTTATAAGCAGCCTTTGGGGTGGGCTCAGGATCAAGCAGAGGCCTTGTCCTGGAGTGGCATGGCTGTGCCATTGCTCCATTTGCTGGGAAGTTCCAGTGGGACCAGGGTCAGGCACAAAGCGCTACTGGGGTCGAAGCTCTGAATGTGTACTGCTGTCCCAGGCTCTATTGCCCACTGTTCCTAGAGCTGCAGCAGGGCTCATGGATGATGAATTATGTTCCCTCACTAAGGAGGGACAGGCTCACAGGGAAGTTACAGTGATGGACCGACTGAGCCAGCAACAGAAAAGTTGTTATTGGGCTGCCTAGCAGAATGTGGTTGACTTTCCCCCTCGGCATTTCACCAGAAGATACGAGTTTAACTAAAAATCCACCAGAAAAGATTGTCCTTGAAATATTTTTGGCCATCCTGACCCACAATACTTCACTGAAGTCTCCACGAGGCATCTTGGAGAGGCCATCACATCCCTCGGGTGCATGCATCCAGTCCTGTTGTGAACAGCACTGACTTTGACTCAAGCATTAGCACCAAGTACCTCATCTGCACTTAATTCTGCAGACACCATGGTGAGTGACAGAGGCTGCCTGCCATCAGGATATTTCCCAGAACCCACACCAGTACCTACTACAATCCCAATGTCTCCTCTAAACACTTAACTCACACAGTTCCCTTCTTTACAGACGGAATTATAGGCATTAGACTGGTCATTTTGCCCAGCTGATCACTGAGGACACAGAAATAAAAGCTCAATAATTTGTGCAATGCCACAGAAAAAAACAGTGTTTTGGTGAAGATTAAAATTCCCTGGAAGGTTATTTTTATCTTGTCCCATTCCAGTTTCCACTTACCTTACATCATCCATAACTCCTAGTATTCACTAATGTTTTTAGTCTTACTCAGTGCTCATCACTCCTATCACATATTATTCCATCTTTTCAGTAATTTTTTCACTCCCCTGTTGTGTATCAGTTAATTCATGGAGCAACTCCATTGTATTCTATGGATTCCAGAATGTCTTGGTTGGAGATATTTACCTTTTTTAAAAATACACTGGAAAAGCGAGATGGGGACCTAACTCTGTAACAGATGTCTGTGTATGTCCTGGATAAATGCACTATGCACTTAGAGCTGTTGTTACCACTTTTGCAATTCCATTCTCAACTTTTCCACCTGTGATACATAGCCATAATCTTCATAAAATTTAGCTTTCATAAGCACTTTTCCATCTCCAAATGGATTTACAGACCTTAACTGGGTTCTTTCAGGCTGTTCCATGTACCTCTTGGAGGAGATAAGGCAGAAAATACCTGAATTCTCCACCAAAAGAAAAATATATGGCTTTTCTACTATTACTAGGGTATATGTCCACCAGAGCTTTCGTGCCAGATGCTGCGACTGCAGGACGCTGACAGGTTATTCGGACAGTGAAATGTACATTGGAGGGCATCATCTGACTTCTAACCTTTGCAGCATTCTGCATAAGAAGTTTAACCTCTTTGTCCTTCCCTATCCCCTGGCTGGAAAACTGACTTCAAACTCAAACAGGTGGTAAAAATTAAAAATCAGATGTAGTTCAACATTCATACATAAATCAGTCACATAGAACTTAGCCAGTTTCTTGGCAAAACTCTTGTGAAGACACAGAAACCACATAAGAAACCACTGCATATTAAAAATGCATTAAAGGTCAAAGATCAAGATTGAAAGGAGAAAAGGTTATGTACACTTCCATGCAATCTCTTCTACTCAGAGAAGAAGCATTAGCTTCTTTTAGAAATGCCTGAGCAGATGTGTCCATGTCACTCTTGTTGTTTTGAATCACATTTATTTTCAGATCACTGCTCTGTTAAGATCATTAATCTTATGATCTGACAACAGCTAATGTAATAATCTGTCCTGGGCTATTTTATTTTATAAGTAGCGTAAAGGAAAATATTTGAACTTAGAGTCTGGACAGAGAAAAGTGTGAATGAGGTTACATGTACTGCACTGGGTCAACAGCATGCTATCTAACCAAATACTCTTCCTGTCTCAAAAAAATGCAAGGAATCATCTCATCCTATGAAACAGCTGTGTTGTAAAAACAAATTAATCCTCTTAAACAGTTTTGAATTTCTCAAATCAGAGAGTTAAGCACTGATCCTCATCCCTGATAACAGCACAGAAAAGGATAGGATGTCCTTTCTAACAGATGTCCAGGTGGTCATGATTTTTAAAATACAAAAGATAATAATAATGAACCAGACCTTTGTGGACATCGGAGGATCCGCTAAGAGCATATAACCTACATCAGTTCTTTCTTCAATATGTGTGTTCTGCATTCTCTGTATTTAATTATACTCAGAGGCGATGCTCAGACACAACTGAAGCAAGTAGGCATGGACAAGCAGTCAGAAAATTATCTGTAATTTGGTATTTCTTCTATGACTTTTGACTACTTTACACAAGCAAGCAAACAGATGAATGTTGCAAATGTATTT
This sequence comes from Ptilonorhynchus violaceus, assembly GCA_013397565.1. Lineage (NCBI taxonomy): Eukaryota > Metazoa > Chordata > Aves > Passeriformes > Ptilonorhynchidae > Ptilonorhynchus > Ptilonorhynchus violaceus. Next base: position 91,214 of record VZRJ01013345.1, read on the forward strand.
CTTACATGGAACTATATCAGCACTTGGGCTTTAAATCCGAATTCAGATCAGATTAAGTAGTACCACTGAATACAAAATTTTCACTATAACGTACTTCACTTAGCTGGTAGTTGTGAGTAACGAACACTTCTTAACTACATCTTAATTTGTTCACTGGTATTATTTCTAGTTCATGGTGCTGATGAGCTGTATGCACTGTCCAGTAAAGGAAGCAGAAATAAAAGCACATTGCTTATGCAGTTTACGCTCATACCAATTCTAAATTCCAAGACTCACAATTGAAATCTTGCTTATCCTGAATCACTCCCCTCAGCATCTCTGTTCCTCAAATATTTGCATTCTAACATTCTCAGGAGGAAACACAAAACATTGCAGGATAGAATAATTTACAATTGATGCTTTTATTTCCTCAGTGTTCACTGCGTCCTAATCAAGCTTCTCATGGGAAAAATAGTAACAAGACACAAACAAGAAGGTATTTCAAGAAAAATAATGAGAATAAACTGGTCAAATCTCTTCATTGAAGAGACACTGAATCCTGACACTGAGATTGTTCACCTGAGGGGAGAGAACTCTAAAAGGATATGACAAAATATCCAAATGGATAACTAACTATGAGAAGGGGAATCAACATCTGTAATCTTTATCTCAAAATTCATGAACAGGAGGACAATAAATTAAATAGGCAAATGTCACAGGAAATATCCATTCTGTGTAAATAAAATGCAGATGTCTTTACCAACAGATCTGTGTCAGAATTTAATATGATTTAATAAGGCGATCAGACATTTGGAAAGTTAATAAAAGTATCCACAGACATAAGAATAAATACTTATAAATATTCTTGGAAAAAAAATGTTGCGGATTAGGTCAGTATCACAACATTCAGGAACTTAGAACCCATTAAATTAATACTATCAGTAAAGAAGGAGATAATATTTAGAAATTCAAGTTAACTGAAAAAAGGCAAGTGTCTTAACAGTAAGGGTCCTAAACAGTGCCACAACTCTAGCAGGGGTATAGTGGATTCTCCATTGACAAAACCATCAAAAGTTCTGGTTTGTTTTTTGAGGGAGTTATTTTAATTTTTTACTGTTGTTTTGCTTTCTTCCTGAAATACTCTAGTCCATGACAGACCCCGGTGAAGCAAGAACTACTCATGGAAATCCTCTGTATTCCACAAGAGGTCAGACTAGAGGATCAAAATAGTCACATCTCTCTATCAAAAAAATCTACGAGTATGTAAGATTTGACCTCAAAAATGGCTTCTCCATTTTGATGAGTATATCACTCATGGAGAAATATACATGTATAAAGTGGACTGACTGAAGCCTATATACAGCAAGACACCTGGGTCCGGACACTTCACTTTCCTTTGACCTCTGATAAAACTATGAATAAATCCTTTAACCGCTCATTACTCTGCCCAACTATAAAATATAAATAATATGTTCCTACAGCATAGTTTGTTGAACTGCTTAATTGGTAAATATTTGTAGAGGGAATCTAAATCCTTGAATTAAAGTGGAGAGAGATATGCAAATGATTATCGAATGTAGGTGTTCACGGATCTATAGGAACAGAGAATGTTATCCTCCCTTGTGCGTTATAACATCTTTGAAATAAATGTCAGCTGTCATTTTAAAAGTACTAAGACCAAGCATAATAGGCTGTTCCCAGGTAATATGTCCTTCTTGGCCCCAGCAGGCAGGGACGAATTTTCTGTATCTTCATGAATCACCTCAATGTAGTCACAGGAGATGTGTAATAAGATTTGTATATTTGTAACTTTGCAGGGCTGCAAGATTTGCAATTCAGTTTTGAAATATCAGCTGTTTCTTTCCGCATTTATTCCAAAGGCTCTGGCAACCATTTTTACAATGCATCACATGGATCTGTCTGTGCAATATCTCCTTCCCTAATAAGGAATTTGTTTGCTCAAGATTCAGGCAAAAGACATCTGAGATATAGTAATGTACTGTGTTGCATCAGAAAAAGGCCTGGACATGCACATAGGATAACAAGGACCCCTTCTCTATGTGCAGCTGTGACTTGGCCTGAGGGTAACAAGTGCCATGTCTGTATTCCCTTGAGGGCTTCTCCAGCATCCCTGGAGCTGGCAGCCACAGCCAGCTAACTTCGTCGGGGAAGGACTGTCTATGTAGGCCAGGTCTCTTTAGTCAATGAAGGAGTGTCTTACCATTATCTTTCAAGCCCTTTACAACCATTAACCACTTGGCAATGCCAATTAATACTAGGTAATCACTAGTATTAGTTAAATTTCCAAAATTGTTTAGAGACCTACAAATCTTGCTTCTATTAATGATACATTTGGTAACTCTAGCTGAACCATAAGGAAACAATCAGCACCACATTTATTATTATCCTAGAAATTGAATTAATTAATTTCGCTCTATTTGCTCTTTTCCTTTTTGTCCTTATTTTGACATTGAAACCCCTTATTATGTCCTTATTGGAAGGGACGTGTGCAAAGTGGATAAAAGAAGTGTCAGAACTGCATACCTGCACTACAAGGTTTTCATCTTTTTCCTCTAACCAATGAGAGACAGATGAATTACCTCTGAAGTACAGGAGCAGAAAACAGGGAAGAATGAACTTCATGAAATGACCACCTCCTTTGGTAGTACAAAATGGATTGCATAGGATCCACCTATTTTAACTTAATGAGTAAAACTTGCCAAACACATGAGAGAAAGGTCAAAATGCCATCATGCTCTTTGTTTGCCTTAGTTTCTATATCCTGACTGTTCATTTTGTAAGTGATGTTTGCCCTTTTAAAAAGAAAATCACTAGATATCCAGCTCAGTAGATGTTTCTGCTGCATGCTATTATTTGCCTCTAGGATTCAAAGCTATGCACAAATTCCAAGGTCCCTGCCAATATTTCCACTGGTTCTAAAACGAGGTCTGCTCCTGCTCCCACTGATATAAGGGGCAGAGAATAGCATTCATGCTGAGCATAAATTCATTCTAGTCTGAGAGATATTGAAAAGATTTTGTTTAAAAAAAAAGGGGGGGGAATTATAAACATTAGCTCTAGGAATCATTTCACCAAGGGGCCCAATCATTATGAAATTTTACCAGGAACAGACAAGAAACAACTGTTTTCATTCCCAGTTAAAATCTTCTGGGAAATTGAAAAAGAAACAGCTTTCCTGTGCAGCCTCAGAGCCTGACGGTGGGAACATCTCTGCAAATTGATGCTATCAACAAGCTGTGCTAAATCTTTTCTTGAGGTCTTCTTCCACCCTGTTCTTTTTGTTTTGCTCGATTGATTTATTGTTTGATATAGACTTTTTTTATAAATACCAGCAGCACATGATGTGGCTCAGAGTTTGTCTGTAAGGTGCACCTTCCAAACTTCATACCAGATTTGGGATGTGACTCTCCTTTGTTATGTCTCTGCAGCTGTTTCTTCAGGATAGAGATAAATAAAGAGTGGAAACCCACTTTCTCTGCTTACTTCAAATGTAGAAACTTCTTCCAGGAGAGTATTAAGTACCTCGATGAAATAAATGTGTAACAGAATCTAGGACTGACTGTCTGTTCAGCAAAAAAAACATTAGTGAAAAACAGTTATAATCACTCATGGTTTCCCCAATTTTCTTTAAAAATAATATATATCTTTTAAAAAAAATCTAACTACTTAAGCTGCTGGGGAGAGAAAACTCTTTTTGTTCAGTATTTCAGGTCTATAAAGTCTCTTTCATTGAAACAAAACTCACAGCTGACTTTTGCCTCACACTTACTCATCACTAGCATCTCACCTAGGTATCAGAGTGCATCATACAGCTTCTCCACTCCATGGTTCTCTTGAATTATGGAGCTGCAGAAAGCTCCCAGCACAGTGGTGAAGCTCCCCAATGAGGAATACATGAAGAAAAGTGTCTCCCAAGTGCCTCGCCCTCCAAGATGACCTGTTGAAAGCAACCCTTTCCACCTGCAGCCTTGACATGTGGCCATTTTTCAATGAAGTTTTGCTAGAGCTCCAACACACAAGTGAAACATATTCCAGTCCATGGGACAGAAGAGGACAGGTGTGCCTGGTATAAGTGCAGCATTGACATGAAGGAGTTCCTGCCCATGGCTGAAGATACGTTACATCTAATTTCTCTCTCCTGTAACATAACAGTCAGAAGTGCCATCAAAGATACAAGAACACTGACTAAATACTTTCCACTCCTTCATAGACATTGCTACATACAAAACACGTCAGGAACACATGCAGTTCACCACTGAATATTTGTGCTGTGTATTCAAGTCTGCCTGAGCTAAAGTTTCAGCTCCTTCTTGATATTTGCCCAGGAGAAGCTGAGTTCTCAATACTCCTGGTGATTTCTGTTATGTGGAAGGTGATCAAAATTCCAATGCACTATATCCATTTCCAAGCTTCTCATAGATTGGTACCATAGGAAAGCAGTTCAATTGAATTCATAGAAGATTTATATTACTTTCCTCCAGGCTGTGATGGCATTGAGCAGACAGAGCAACAATAACACTGTGTGACAGCAAATCAGCCAGTATATCCCACAGAATCTATCCAATTTTGGTAAGATTAATTTTTCACTTTTCTTAGCCTTCCCAGTCCATCATCTTTGGGAATCTTACATAAAGTTCTATATTTCAATGACTAAATTGCTTTTATTATGTGAGCACATTAATTTAAAGCTGAGCTTATATGCATCTCTTCTGTGCTGCAATGTCCAGTATAGACATATTACAAGAGCTGACTGCAATTAACAGTCAAAACAAAAATGTCCTCCCTCCTTTTCACTCCATGTCTTGGTCAGCTAAATTCTAATTAGCAGAGGACAGATAACACTAGACAAACTCCACGAATGTGCAGACACAGCTTCCATAAGTCATCTTCTGTATTCATAATATTATTAATAATGAAGATATTCCCCACTGTTACCATGGGACCATATGTCTGATAAGGCTAAACTGAATTACTGCATGTACCAGATATTCATGCTGAGTAAACAGAAGAATAGATGGTAAAGATTTCAGTCCAAACAATGACAGGAACTCAAACTTGTAAAAATTGGAATAATAAAGTCATATTTGCTCCGGGGATAAAGCAATCCGGTAAGAATAAAGACAGTGAAGTCTGGCAGCATGGATGGGAGGCAAGAATAGAAGAATTTAAAAGTAGAGGATGTTTTCCTCCAGCCACTTGCAGTCATTATAATGTATTTATCTTGCTTTTTGTCATACAGCAATGTTTTCCTTGAAAAAACATTCTAGTTTGGGGTTAGAAAAATATGTAATGTACTATGTGGGGACAGTCCAATGTTTGGATGTCTTTATAATGTATGGCAATATGACCTTAAAAGCTCAGACAATCCATATAGTACTTCAGGAATTCACACTTGCAGACTTCAGAACGAGCAAAATACCTACATATTGTGTCCAATAATGTGTGGAGAACAGAGCCGTTTGCTACCCATTGCGTTGCACTGACTGAACTAGCTGAAACCTCTTAATTGAATCAAAACATCCCAGGAGAACACAACGCTTGAAAATTATGTTTGGCACTGGGTAGCACCCTTCCATTTAAATCCCATCTATTCACAACAGCAAAGTCCAGCTGCTCTCTGAATTAGTATGCATCTTGTATCCAGCTGCTCTGGAAAATCCATAGCTAGCACTTGAAGACATTAGATTTTAAGTTATTATATACACACATCATTAACTTTAAAAAGTAGAGTAAATGGAGTATTTTCATTATATCTGCCAGTCTATGACATAAATTTGAACCAGGCATGAATTTTGTCCTTGTTTTAAAGTATCTATATCTCCATAAACACTGATATAATTTTCTGATCATTAAAATGGGTTCCTAAACTTCTGAAAGGCTGAGAATAAAAAATAGATGTAGCTATCTCAATTAAAAGCCACTGGATAATTGATTATTTGATGATACCCCTTTGCTCAGGCATTTTTGGAACAATTAATTATAATGTCTAACTAAACTGGGCTCATCAACTCACTAATATTCAATGGAAATCTGTAGTATTTACTAAATGAATTGTTTGAATTACATTATTTTAAGTAAATTGCCAAGTTTACACAGAGTGACAGTAAGTTATCTTGTGGATGATGCTGCACAGACTGGCTTTTCTACTAACAGTGCAAGTGCAACAGATTTGGTTTTGGAATGGTTTTTGCATCCTGTAAATAGCTAGAGTACATTTTTGCTTTTAACTCTACCTTTTGTGTAACCCTATAAACAGTGGAGTACATGCAAAATTTGACACAAAAACTAAGCCCATACTAAAGATAACATCACTTTAAGATAAGCCAACATTTGAACCTCAGTCTGATTCCTTTCCAATTACTTTGTTCCATGAAAGAGCTCCTGTGGTTTTAGTTACAGCCAAGTCAAACCCAACCCAGACAGGGACTGTTTCCAGGCTCTGACCCAGCTGTATCTGATTGTGCCTTGAAGGAAAACCTGAAACCTGATCTGCCAGAAACCTGAACTCTGAACTCTGAGGCTGTGGCTAACACTTCAGCAGTGAAACTGCTTGAACCACCCCGGGTAACTGACACCACCAGCTTCCCAGCCATTTTTATTTTCTGGCCTTCTGCCGCCTTGTTCCTTGTCCAGTTCAGCCCACCACATAGCAGCTAATACAGGCATTTCTGCCAAACCAGCCTAGTGGGCCATTCCAAGGGCAAGAATGAACAGCTGGAGGGAGACACCAACTCCTTGTTCTTCCACTGGCACTAAAAATCTGACTGTGAAGTTGCCCCTTTAGCTTAGTTCTGGTTTCTGTCCAGATCCTCATGAAGACTTTAATACCTACAAGCATAGCTGCAAACAATAGTTTGCCATCACTGAAGAATCACTGATTCCTACGATAAGACAATGGCAACTTGCGACTTGAAGATTATAGGATAGCCAGAGTCAGTGCAAAAGCACAGGATGCAAAATGTCCTTCAGTCACCAGCGAAGGAACACAAGACACGAGAGACTTATTGCAACATTTAGTTTCAATTCCTTTCCAGAGGAATTGAATGAAGATAGCAATATTGTTTTGTGTTTGCAGCCTGTAAGAGAACTGCGTATATCATATTAGTGTTCACTCTGGCTTGTATCCTCAAACACTGGTAAAACTGAAATGAACTGTAAAGGGAAATGCTGGTAATCCATCTTAATTGATTGACCAATATATCAACACTTGAAATCTAGCAACAAACCAAAATGTTGGTGAATCTTAGGGCAAATAATTGAAATAATGTTTTATGCTATATTTACATGATGGAAACCTCCCTACAATGCACAAAGATCAATACTCAGAATGATAGATGAATGGTTTTGAAAGCTTCAGAAGTCAGCTGGCTGACTTCTAGTTCATGAGATACAAGAAATATGTCAACCATTGCACAATTGTGCCATTAGTTTTGGAAACTCATTTAATATGTGGTTGTGAAAAAGAACAAAAGGATTTTTGCCCTGCCTGTTTAATACCTTTCTACACATGGGAAGGCTGCTCAGCTGTTTTCTAACTCATTTCTTCACACCTGGGAAGGTGAAACTGAAGTCTAAATTCCTGAAAGTTTTTGGTTTTGCACTGAGTTTACTTTGTGAAACAGAAGTTTTATTGAAACAAATAGTAGAGTAAAGCCAAGGACCAGTGTTGGCAGAGGGCCTAGATCTGACTTCCAGGTTACTTGCAAGATGGCAATTTGAGGAGAGGGTGGTCCAAGGCTCTGAGGCTGCCAGAGGAAACACATGAAAATGGAAAGGAAGAGTCATCATTTAATGTGGGTTTCTCAATGATCCTCCTGACAGAAATCCTTGTCAAAACAAAGAAGCTAGCTCTACTCAACTTCTGGTAAGTTTATCAGGGTTTAAGCACTTTACCGATGAAGACTTCTGCCCTTGTTTTTTTATTTATTATGGTGGAACTTAAAGATGTCCAGAGACATATAGTGATGGTCTCAAAGGGTTTTATGGTCACTCTGATACAGAAGATGTGAGCAGCTTGATAAATCCAGTGGTTTTTTTCTGACGAGGCAGAACTTTTAAGATACACAAAGGTTTGGTTTAGTCTAAATACTTCAGGTAGAATAGAGCAGCATACCTTCACTCCACGGTGAGCAAATGCATAAAGGCTAACAGGGCAGCCTCTCAAATTAGATCTATATCCTATATGTCCTGTGCTTCGGTTGGAATGTAATGGTGCATGGAGATTCTATAGCCCATACTAAGAAATCCTCCTTTGTCCTTCTATACACCATTTAACTCTTCAGTGAAGCATATGCCAGAATCTCATCTTTCAATGACTTAGCAGAAAGCATTACACAAGCAATAAACTAAGAGTGAACAAGGAAGTCTCGGTAAGTGGGTGTTAATAGCTCTTGGTCATCTTTCAAAATGAAGATCATTTAGCTTCTTGGGACACAAGGAGGTGAACTAACTGAGCTGCTGCTGCTCAAGGTTACATGGATGCCACCATCAAAACGTCCTAGCTTCTTGTAGTACACCTCATCTGCTCTCACACTGGAGGTTACTGCTGCCGTTTCTCCTCTCCTAGTATCTGCCTACGCAGCTGTGTGCCTCTTTGGTTTCTTATATGATCCCACAACGGAAGCTGAGAAAGGGAAAGGGAAAAAGAAATCAAAGTACATCGCTCAGATGCAAAGATTGCAAAGTGAAGACTTAAACTATCAGAAAAGAGTAGTTAGTAATCTCAGGACTTGGCTGAGGAAGCAAGGGAACAGGCAACCCAGGAACAAGAACTAAGTAACCCAGACATCTGAAGCTACTTTAGGTTTTTTGTTGGGTTTGGAGTTTTGTTTGCTTTTTTTTCCCCACTCTGTGATCTTGGTGCAGCAAATTCTTAATCTTTTGAGAAGACATGATAAACAAGATCAGATCTAGTGACCAAATATGCTGCACTTTTGCTTGCATCTGGTGGTCCAGATTCAACAGAAGATATGAAAGAGGCAGCAGATTAATGATCAAGGCATCCTCTGGTAAAACAGAAGAGCAGGTTCAAATTGCCTGCAGCTGAGGTAAATCTGAGCTTCCTGCACATGTTTTTTAATCAAAAGGCACTTTCGCCATGAGTATTTCCTCCCACACACATACTTTAAATTTACTTGACTGGTTTGTTTTATGATAAGCACAGTATTTCCATGGTGCATAAAGTGTCATCTAGACAACGCTAATCAAATAGGATTTCCTGGGACCCATGAACCTAAAGCAGCTTTACATGGAAGATAAATACTTAGATATTCATTCAGCCACAATGGATTTACCTGTGATTCTGCACAGCAGGACTTTGGATGCCATATAAATTCTTCCAGGGGAGAAACATCAACATGTATGGTTTCTTAAAATAGGTGTGTGCTTCATTTTGCTTTTACTAGATGCATCATTCAGAGCCTAAATTTTGTGTAATATAAAATATCCTGTAGTTAATAATAGCAGCATGTTTGATGGTTTCTTTAAGTTAAGAAAATACTCTTTAGTGTACCAAACATTGTCTTAATGAAGACTTGCAAAGTAGATAAGGTTAGAACAGCGCCCACCAGCATCAGCCTAAGTCCACAGGACTGTCTGTAACCCAAATCTTTGTGAATTTCTATACTTGCCTCCATTCTCTGCTTCAGCCCTCAGATAACAGCTGGATGTAACCTATCAAACGCTGTTCACAACGAAACCTTCCCACATAAACTCAGAAATACTGCACACACAGCTACTGCATCATACTTTGGGATGTCAGTGAACTCACATTCTTAAAAAATGCCATATTTCTTCCTCAAGACTTCTAAGTCATTGAACAGCTACAACACAGAGCAAGTGGACTATAACGGAGTTCAGACTCACTTGTTACCAACCCCCATCACATTCTTCTGATCATTTTAAACCAAACTGGATTTTTTCTTTTTAAGATAGATATATTTGAATCATGAAGTTACCTAAGGTTAATCCTTAACAAAGTCTGAGCAATGAGTCAGCCATGACACCTTGATAATTCTTCCTTCACTGTGTTGGCCAGGACATGTTCTTTTGTTTTGTTTTTTTTTCCCGAAATTGTAGTGTCTCTGAGTGGATAGAATTTCATATCCACGCATTCAGATGCAAAGGTCGTGGTCTTTCATCTATGGAGGAAGCCTTTTTTGTCATGTAGAACCAAAATCCTTTTCTAGTACTGAAGGTGTGGAGCAAGTCTTGAGGCTCATCTTCAATATGTTATTTCTGCAGCATCTATGTTTTTTTAGGATTGAGCAGTGCATCCACACTCTTATGCTCTACAACAAGGACACACAGTACACACTGTTCTTCCAATGTGTATCATCTGCATATTTAAATAACTTGCTGTAAAACAAAACAAATAATTTCTCAGTCTTCAGTACAACAAGAGCACTTTTAGACCTGTAGCACCATGAAAGAAGATGTGAACTAGTATTTTGCAAAGTTAAAGTAATCTCTTGGAATTCCTCCTACTCTAAAATATTTTCAGGAATCCTACAGATCAAGAGCACCATGTCAGCTCTAGGAAAACATGAAGGAAGATATGGATGAGTGCACATAGCATGAGGGTAGAAGCTATTATGCAATATACTGCACTCCCATAGAAACAGTGAGCCTGTCCACTCAGAACCCGCAGTGCCTCTGAAACAGAAACAATACATGAACAACACACTTGCCAGAAAAAGTGGATGTTGGTAGACAACATTTTCAGAATCAATCTTCTAAATTTTTCTCGCAGTTGTGATCAACAAACAGAGATATGACATGCTGCTAAGGCTCTTTCCTGAGGTCTGTGTACATCTGGAGAATAATATCTTAACTGTAAAGCACATGCTGGTTTACTAATATTAACACTAGCTATAATCCAGGTGTTATTCTTTTTATTTCCAGAGATGCAAATATGTATTTTCCTATCCACCCTTTAATCCATCACTGTGAAAGAAAATAGGCAACCACTAAGTATCAATTCTTTTTAATTACAGTCCTGACTTATTTCTAAATAAAAATTCATCTACAATTAATGGGTTTGTCAAGGCAAACAAGTGAACATGTTTTTAAAGAGAGTAGGCATTTGGAAAAGAAAAAATATTAAATAATGAGCACTGTAATCTTTATGACTGGAAAATGGTAAGTGCTCTGCTGTTTAATTTTTGTTAATTGAATGAAAAGGTGATCTGCTCTAGAAATTCCTTACATTTAACACCTGTCTCTTGTATTACACTTCATCTCAGCTCAGAGGATTCCAAAGGAATTTGCTGCTTTTCTCTCATCTTATCCATTTGCGATTAAAGAGAATGGTGGAGGATGGAAATGGACAAAAGTCCCTTTTATAAGACTCTTAAATTTAACTGCGGTGAATTTTGAACAATATGTTTACAGAAAGACACATAATACTTCTGTTCATTAGCAGTAGGGACATGTGCAAAACAGGTACTGGTTCTTCCTATAAATTTCTGACATTTGACACTTTAAATATGGAAACACAGCAACTTCAGTGTCTTTGCAGCTGTAAAATGGCTACTCTGTATCTGCCAGCTGTTAGCTCCCCCTCAGTCTTTCCTGTCTGGTTAATAGGATTATTTCCTTTTCTGATTTTCTGTTGTAACTTCCTATGGAAACGTCTCTGTTGTCCTTACAAAAGCAACACATACAGGGCTATTTTTATCTTACTGGCTTTTGAGATCTGGCTCAAGACACTCTATGTCCCAGCCATTAGCTGGAGTGAGAATTGGATCCAGCTGGTACCTCCACCACTAGAAACTAAAAGTAGGCAAGCTTAAATGTCTGGTGTGAAGCTTTGTAGTGGATCTGATTTAGCACTAGTGAGAAATTTACTGAAGCATTGTTCTCTCTGCAGAAACTGATCTGTGGCACCACTTCAGCTTATCCAGATATCCTGAGATCTTCCCTTGTTCTGGCAACCCCATTGTTTCTTTCACTACAAATTTGACTTATTTTTCTTTCCACATACCTCACAATCCTTCTGACCTTTTTAGTTCCTTATGGCATTTTTCCCTCTAGACAGGCTCTTCTTCAGCCTTATCTTCTGTCACAACAAAGGTCCCAGCTGCTTCTTCCAGTTTTTAACTGAGAAGCTGTAAGTTTGTCACTTCATTAAGCTGCTTTGATGATTTTTATGAAGAAACATAGTAGATTGGACCACTGCTTCAGACCTAGAGAATTGTTATCCTATAAATCAGATTACAAAGGACAAGTAAGCTCTCAGCTTTCCTGGTCTCCAGAAATGGTAAGTAAAGCAAGAGCAGTTTAATACCTCTAATTAGTTTGCCTGCTTCCGAATGGAAGCATGCTCTGTCTTAAAGAAAATGTTAGATCTTAATTAGATCATCAGTACTCACACATAAGTAGCCTCTACAGAGTAAATTTAAATGGAGTTACTTGGACTTGTAGCTACCTTTTCAATATAATGTCTCTTGTATGATGGACAAAGACCCAACAGAGGCCTTGATGAATAATGCACTCAAATGAAATCTCCATTTGCCAGCTGTTGAAAGATAATGATAATATTGCTCCTTATTATGAGCAATAATCCTTTGCTGATCTTGTCTAGTGAGAGAGCTTGATCTTTGTGAAAGAGCTCTGTACAGTCTTACCAAACTAGGAACTTACTGAAGCCCAGAAATTGCTACTGTCTACAAATAAAAGTGTTAGCAAGGGATATAGAGACCCTAGGCAGAATACAGGGACATGAACAGAAGAGAATGAACAGTTTTTATTATTTTAATGAGAAAAATACATTTAAAATAAATTTTTCTTTGATGGAGGTCTGAGTTGAATTTCTAACTGATTTTTATATCTTGTTTCATGAATTAGTTTTCTATTCCTAATTATTATTACCAAGACAATAAAGAAGCATTCAGTTCCCTGCTGCTAAAAAGTGAAAGGAGAAACAAATGAGAGATTATGTATGCAAAAAAAATGACACTGCAAATAAGAGTCACAAGTTCAGTCCCTTCTGAAAGAAGATAATCCACAAGTTCTCTGAAAGAAGGAATTTCACACCTTCCTAGACAGTGCAATAAATTTCCTTTTAAAAATGGAGTAACTCCTGAGCTCTTGAGTGTAAGAATTTTACTTAATTTATGATTAAAGTGACAGCACTGATATTAAAATTTTATGTTCTCAATATCATCATGTTACAATAAATCAAACTGTTAGAAGCTTTGAGACTCCTTCATTCTCTTTCTGAGAAGAGCTAGGCTTCTTTAATTTGAATGGACGTTAGCTTACGATTAGGAAACAGGTTCTTGATAAGACATTGTATGAATTTGTGTCTCTGTAGCAATCAGAGGGAGCTGCAGACATAGTTCATAAAACATGCAGTGCATTGCTCTGTCTGTCAGTGCCAACTAGCATTCTGGGGCTTTATTAGTACAATAGGTCATGGGGATGACAAGCTTGCAGCTAGAAATAATGATCTAATGATTGTTTTTAAAATTCATGGTCCCTTGCTTCAAGGTATGGTGTGGGATTTTTTCTTATTGATGTACAGAGCTTTCAAATACAAAGGTAACGGAAGAATTTCAAAACAGAAGATAATACATTTAGTTGCTGGCAGTAATTACTGTTGGAACATAACTGCTTCTTTCACATCCAAGATATTAAAGTGCAAAAAAGGAAAAGTGCAAGATCATATTCTAGTACACGTACTGCCCAAGAATGCATCAATTCAAAAATTATGCTGATAATACAAAATGTATTTGATGATACCTAATGACCAAGACTAATATGGTTCTAGAAGAGTTTGGAACATGAAGCAAGGATTTGTTTCCAAAGGAGAGGGTAGATGTATGTGGTTTTCCATATGCATTTTGGTAGATGTGCTGAATGCTAGCAGAATTATGAAATTAATTCCTCAACATAAAACTAGTTATAAATGAATCTTCCCTTGTGCTGTATACTTTGCAACCACTGACTAGGTGTCTTTTGCTTTAAAATTCACCTTTTTAAAACAGAAAAACCATAGAGAAAGAAATATAACAGCATAAGAGTCTGGCAATCAACAATCTTGACCCCGAGTTTTGTTTTCTCCTGCTGGCAAAGGAAGGTGGAGCATAGCTGAGAGCAGGGATAAGATATATGGAGAAAAAAACCAAAAGCAGAGAGGTACTGGAGGGAGATATGTGGGTGGTGGAAGCACTCTGTAGGAGCCACTTAAGAAGGCCAGTTTCATAATGATACCAAGATAGAGAGCCTGTGCCAAAAAGATTTGTAAGGTAGAAGAGCATGATTGATACTCTTTGAATTGCTTTTTGTGAGAATGTCCTTGACATTTCTGAGACTGAACTGGCTACTATAGTTCTATCCAAGATCTCCTCATATCTCCTCAAAATCCATCCTTTCTGAGACTTGTCCCCACATCCAGAGCCCTAAATTCAGCTGGGGTTGCCTGCCTGTTTCATCTTGTCTCCAGAACAGCCACAGACTAAAGTATTTGAGGAATGGTTTCAGCAAAAGTGAATACAAATATCCATAATTTAGGGAAGCAGAAGACTTATTTTCCAGACCCCAAGTTCTGCTCAATTTGAGTCAAAAAGTTCAAACTAAAGCTCTTGTAGGCTCTAAATGTAAGCAAAGAAAGTGGTGGTTTATTCTACAAACATCTGGAGCAGCAAACTAGAAAAAAATTATTATTCACAGGCAGTCATTGTTTCTGATTAAAATTGGCACAGTGGTGAGAGTGGTTAATCTAATTCTCTTAGAATTGTATTGGGAAATTAAGATGTTAATGGAGAAGAATCAGAAAAAAATTGCTTGTACGTTCCTTAGGAAATAAGGTACCATTTACTCATAGCTCATGTGCTGGGTCAGCCTCCTTCAATCTTTCCTATTCCACCAGATGCTTAATTATTCATTGGAATAGAGGAAAGGGAAATAAAAGTTCTGGAATTCAAAGATTAAAGTGACTAATGGAAAGAACATATCTCATTTTGTCTCTTTTTGGGAAAAAAATTGAGCTGGCCTAGATTTTAATAGATATTTTCCATCTTCTAGGAACTTTTCTTTATGAGAAAAGGAGTCTTTCCTAAGACTTTCTAAACAGCATCTGCCCATACTTGTGTGTGATTTGTCAGTCCTGTTCGTAGGCACATTGTTTTCCCTGGGCAATGAATAGGGATGCAATATTTCTCACTTGAGACTGAATATTCTGCCAGTTGATGGCACCCCAGTCTTATGTGCTAAAGTTACGCAGACCTAGGACTAGAGGAACGCAGAGGTTTAACAACCGTAAAGTGGAGAATCAAACACCCTCTGACAGTCAAGAATTGAACCTGGTTCTCCCTATGATCCATGAGCATTTTATCCTGAATGGCTAGATTAGAGTGTTACCCTGTGCTGAGACTCATGTCCAGTCAGGGTCATAACCTTAAACGCTGTATTCCTTCCTCCATGAGGGTATAATGATTCTAGTTATTTGCAGGCAGTTTCAGAGCAGAGGTTCTGCAGACTATCTTGTATTTGGGGAACTAAATTAACAGCAAGCAATGGTAGATCTTGCAGCTGCCACTGTGATTTAATTTAATTTATGAAGTTCTGAAATGTGTTCTGATGGCTTTATTTCTGAAGCCCCACACCACTTCTGCCAGGTAGCATTATCAACTCTATCTTACAGATCTCGAGTGAAAAGAGGCCTAGTGCTTTGCACCTGGTCACAGTGAGGGTTTGGGATTAGTTTGGAACTAAAATCAGCTCTTCAGTCTTTCTGTCTTCTGCTTTAAGACTTTGTTCCTTACCAATACAAATGGGAGAGTAGGTAGGAGAACCTCTATGCACATGAACACTTTACCTGTTTTTTCACCACGAAGCCAACTACTTGATCTTTCCTATGAGAGATTCTATGATTTGGAATGGGAAGAGGAAACTGTCAAAGAAAAGATTTTCCACCAGCCTAGCCTACATATATCCCCCAAAGCAGCATTTCATCAGCACTGGAATGTAGCAGTGAAACTGGATTTTTTAATTCAATAACACACATGTAAATTTTTATTAAAAAAACTTTCTTTCTTCTTAACTTCATCCTCCTACGTGCTTATATCCTAGGTATGATTTATAGAGCATCCAAACATTTCATCAAACACTGAATGGGAAACAAGCAGCTTTTTCATACAAACTGATTTGTTAGCAAAGGATAAATCAATGTGGCAGGCAGAAATACAGTGGAGATTACAACACAAATGGTAAATGTGGAAGGCCTCCCGGATGGGAAGGGCTGGGTGCTGTAGGAGGAAATTAATGTTTTATAGTTCGTAAAAGAAAGTTTCCTTTGTAGGGGTGTTACATTGCCTTTAAACGGATGAGGAGGCTGTCATGGTTTAACCCCAGCCAGCAACTAAGCCCCACGAAGCCACTCACTCCCCTCCTGGTGGGATGGGGAAGAGAATTAGAAGAATAAAAGTCAGAAAATGTTGGGTTGCAATAACGACACGTTAATCAGGAAAGGAAAAGTCAGGTGCACAAGGAAAGCAAAATGAGGAATTTGTACATCACTTCCCATAGGCAGGCATGTTCAACCATCCCCAGGAAAGGGCTCCATCCCACATGATGGTTATTTGAAAAGACAAACACCACAACTCCAAATGTCCCCACTTCCTCCTGCTTCCCCCAGCTTTATATACTGAGCATGATGCCATATGGTGTGGTATCCCTTGGGTCAGTTGGGGTCAGCTGTCCTGCCTCCCCTCCCAAGTCCTTGTGCACCCACAACCTCCTCGCTGTTGGGGCGGGGTGAGGAGCAGAAAAGACCTTGAGCCTGTGTAAGAACTGCTCAGCAGTAACTAAAAAATCCGTGTTATCAACACTGCTTCCAGCCCAAATCCAAAACACAGCCACCTCCTGGCTACTCTGAGGAAAATCAACTCTGTTCCAGTGGAAACCAGCACAAAGGGTAGGGGAAGAAAGAAGGAAAAAATGTACATTATTTCTTTCTGAGACATATGGAACGCAAGGTGGTGCTTTTTGAACTATTCTGCTACTAAGATTTTTTTCAGGAACGCATTTTTTCATGAATCTATATTCAGGGAAAGGAATAGTCTGGAGAATTTCCTAACATATTTATGAATTGCTAATATGCATGAAATATGAAGGCAAGACAAAAAAATTATTTTTTAGCACAAGCTGGAATATTCACACAGTTAAGACAGCTACTACAGGCAATTACATTAAGGAAGTCAGAAGTTTAAACCAATCCTAAATCCCCTTGAGAAACTATTGTCTGCTTAAGGCAGGCATGAGCTAGGAATTTTACATTTCCAAATAATTAAGAGCATAAAAAAATAACAACTGCTGTTCCTTAGCAATGGATTAAACACTTCAAAATTCAGAATGGGTTTTTCCCTGCCCAGATCTCTGAACTACTGCAGATGGATCAGCTGGTGATGCAGGGGCATGACACCATCAAATCTGGGTCATGCACTAACTCCACAGATTCTGGTGAAACTCTCATGTTCTGGCAAAGCTACCTTATGCTGCTCAGTCTATAGTCATCACAAGTTAGCTACCCTGTATTAACTTTATGATGTGTATGGAATACTCAAAGAAAGTAAAACAGCATGCCCAATACTGTCAATTAAAACTGTATCACCAACAAACACGTTTTGTAGAGTCACACACAATATTTTTGGTATCTGATTAGAATATCTGAATTAGCACCCTAATTTTCATACAGACTGCACACAGCATAATCTGGGATGCTTCTAAAGCATATTCATGTGAGATTAAGCTCATAATGTAGAGAACCCAAATTCTGTACAGCCACAATGTACAGCACAGCAACTGCTGTACAGTACAGCAACTTTACTGCAAATGCTGTACAGGCACAATGCACAGTGAGGAGCATGAATTAGAAAGCAAATCTAATGAATTATTTTGCTTTACCACAGCAAATACAATTCACATGGGTTTGTTCTGAGAAAGTAACAGTGGCTGTACTCAGCCAGATCAAAATTTCATTTAACTATGTATGCCACCAGCAGCAGAGAATGGTAAAACACCCAGGGAGCACCTAGTGCATGACAAGATGGTGAGCAGACAGTGATAATCCCCCTACCTTCCATGTATTCTCCAGGGCGTACAATGTATTTTGTTGTTATGTTTTTACAAAACAAACTACTCCCTTTTACCAGCAGCACTCCCTTCTTTAATTTGCTTTAATGGTATCTTGTGAAGTGCTGTAAAGCTGAGCGCAGCTCATTGCTCAGCAAAGGGGCTCTTAGGCAGAGCTCTATACAGTCTGTAGAGACTCTATATAGTCTAAAGAGAAGGTTTTCTGCAAGATGCTTGACAACCCTGCGAAGTCCTTGTTTTTTTTGAGTAGGCTTTTGACTTGGACATAGTCAGAAGAGGGAAACTTGTAGACAGTTCAAATTTGGCCTTCTTTCTACCAAAATCACATGTTCTGTATGGAGACTATGGTACCAAACTCTAGTGGTGATCCCATGGTTTGAATGTATGCTCATTCATAAGAACTGTCCTAAGATGACCCAGTTCACTGCATCATGGTCATCAAATATACATCAACAGCTAGATTTCAACATCTAAAATGTCAGTCTGCATTTGCCTGAAACCTCAACTTAAAATGCTCTCTGCGCTTAAGCTTCAAGTCAACTGGTTCCCAAATGAAATTTCTAAATAAAGATTCTGAAACATTTAAAAGCACTGTTTGCTCATTCTGGTAAACGTAACTGGGCAGGGCCTCAGCAGGTGCAAGTAGGCATAACCTTCACTGAAGGTGAATATTATAAACTGATTTACAACAGTTAAAGAACTTAATTTTTCTTGGACTTTACTGCAAAAATGTATTTCTTCTGAATGACATTTGGGTCTGTACTTTTGAGAAAAATTGTAAGATTATGTTCTTATAAAAAATCTATTTTTAGCACAATCACAGCAAATCCTCACTATAGTCTTTGGCTTTTACTGGCGTCTTTTGAAACACATCCTATCCACCTCAAAATGAATCATTCTTCTCATTAAAAGCAACAAAGTTTTTCAAACAGATAAAATGTTAATCCTAAGCAAGAGAATAAGAGAAAAAAAAAACAAAATCTTAAATTTCTTACCATGAAGGTTCAGCAATTTAATTCTGTTGCTCAGTAATCATTTGAGATACCATTGGGAAGAAATGTCCCCTAAATCAAGTTCTACTCAGCTGTTGGGAGGAATATTTTCAATATTTAGAGAAAGCAGTGAACAAGGATTCCTCAGTTTTCACCTTCACTGAAATATTGAGATAGAACCACACAACTTATTCTGGCCTCAGTTTCATTAGTTAAAGTGGGTACTTCACATGGTTTCACAAGGCTTCATTAGTCATAGACTATAGTAAATAGAGCTAACATGGACAAAAGGGGATTGGGTGTCAAAGGTATTTCCCTGCTCAGAGGAGAAAGTGGTTGTGTTTCACTCTGATTCTTGGAGAAAACACGCACAAAAAAATGTGGTTTGCTTTTAGTAGAATATGAAACTAGGATGAAAACATCCGTATTGTTACACACAGAATTGTCTTGGTTTACTTGAAAAAAATAATATTTTCTTATGTTCTCATGATAAAATCATAGAAGAGTAGTCAAGGTGCAAGTGTGTTACTGTCAGTCTGTGTTCAAACTGATTATCAGAGACTATCACTTCTTGTCTCTGTAATGCTCTTGCTGTTCGTACAGAGAGTGGAGAGCTTTTGAATTTGTTTTTCAATAAGTTTTTTTCAGACTCTTCATTGGTGACCTCAAATGAAGAGAAGTCCCACTGGAGGAGCTAGAAAAATCCATTCCTTTTACAAAAGCACCTTAAGAAATAATACATCATCCCTCCACCCACCCACCACCATTTGCACAGAGATAGAAGGAAAAAAAATGTGTTAAACATTAAGTAACTGATACTTACTAGGTAAGAATTAACCGAATTGTGGTAGAAAATGAGCACCAATGACTGGGGAAGAGATGTAATTTAAAGTTAGGTTGCAAATGAGAATGTTTGTGAGAAGTAATGATCGAATGCAGCAATAAAGAGAGAACTGAGACAGTAAGTAGAGGCTGGTGGCTGGATACATTTAAAGCAAAAATAGAATCCTTCTCAACATGAACATAAAGGTAGGAGTGGAGGGTGTGAGAGTTCACTGCAGCAAATGTCGAATATAAATTTTATAATAAAAGTAAAGCATCTGGATTTTACAGTGCAGACATCAAACTGTAAAGGTCTGACTGGGGCAGCCCTGGATCTGAGCACCAGCCTTCTCTTTCAAAAACCCTTGTCTATATGATAATTATAAAGTCAGAAAATATTACTTAAAGGTACATGATCACAAGTGGGGAATAACTCAAAAAAATATAGTCCTAGATAAGCCATCTCAGGTTTTACACAAATAGCCCAACGAATATTGAGGCATGATTCCAAAAGTTACAGTTCATTACTGGTGGACACTAGGGTTAAATGAAAAACTCACAATTTCCCTCAGTTTGTAACTCTAACTGCAGGTTACCTTTTGATCTGTCCAAAACAATCTTGCTACTTTGGAGCTGTTGTTGGTTTAGTGCATCTTTGCTTTCTGAACGCTTTCATGAGTATTTGTTTATTGAAAACGCAGTGCAAGACTTCAGGTGAGAGACTTAAATCACACTGTACACTTCCATTTTTCTAGTGAATACATATAATTTTAAAGCTAATTTCCAAGTCTGAGGTTCAAATATGAATTTGAATTTGATGTTCTCCAAGTGTTTGTGAGGAAAAAAAGGCTATTCGAAGAAATGCCTTAGAGTATTCGTGGATTACAAATTCCTATGTGGTATGAACAGAGTATCAGCATGTTTAATAAAAATTGAAACTATTAAAAGATACACACAAAAAATCAGTGGAATGATTTGTCAGCCTCCTTCAGGTGCCCATGCAAGTAGACCTGGCCCTTGGAAAAGAGTCCTACTTCACATACAAGGCTCTCAGACTTCTATCATTCATTCACTTGCAAACAGACCTGCTGTCAGTGAAGGAAAAGTTGGTATGTAAACTATTACAGGAGCTTGACCCCTACAAATTGATGGGTCCAGACAATGTCCACCGAAGGGTGGTAAGAGAGCTGGCTGATGTCCTCGTGAGGCTGCTTTCCATAAACTTTGAGTAGTTGTGGAGAGCAGGAGACATCTCAGAAGACTGGAAGAAGGCTGATATCATATCATCTATCATACTATCTACAAAAAGGGCTAAAGGAGGACCCAGGAAATTATAGGCCCATCATTATGACTTCAGTCCCTGGGAAAGTTATGGAATGAATCCTCCTCGGGTCTATCCCAAATCAGATGAAGCATGTGGTTGGGAAAAGCCAACAAAGATTCAACAAGGGCAGATACTGCTTGACAAACATGATTGTCTTCTATGAAAAAGCAACCAACTTGGTTAATGTGGGGCGAGCAGTGGACATTGTCTCCTTAGATTTGACCGAGGCTTTTGATAGGGTTTCCCTCAGCCTAGCCTAAGGGTAGCTGCAGAGTGGCATCTCCTGGAAAACGGGTCATTTTGGAGACTGGACTCTTTTACAGGTGGACCAGAGGATCTGGGTAAAGGGTGCTGAAGAACACAGCAAGGTGTGATAGTTAAGGATAAGATAATACGCCTGCTAATGTGCACAGTTTGTTGTCAGGGAACCCTGATCCTAACAGTTCCAAAGAGTTAGATGCACGATTCCTCATGAAGAAAAAGGAAGCAGTTTAATATCTTTTGCTCTTCTGAGCTATTGTAACAGATTTCTGAATGTTGCATTATTGAATTATAAATAACTATTCAACCCTAATTTCAGCAGAAATATGCAGGGTAAAATTATGATCATGTCTGCCACTAGAAATTTCCAGTTTGAGGAACAGTTGATTACTGTAGAGTTAATCATGGGGGGAAAAAAAAAAAGGTGTATTCAAGAAAATTTCCTTATATCCGTTTTTTTTTTACTTCCATTGACAGGAAGTAAATGGAGGATCATCAGGTGCTCGGATAAGCAAAAAGCACATCAGAAAAAGCCAAGTTTAAAAAAAAGTATAATTTTCACTGTAGCCGTCAGCCTGCAGCTATTACAAATGAGTAATTTATAAGTGTGTAATTTACAGACTGTGTATGGAAGCGCATTTAATGCTGACACAAAGACAGCTTGGATGTGTAATGAGGTTTTTATGGCATATTGTGCTAGGTTTAATGTAGGCATGTAGGTATAGCTTCCTCAGCAATTACTAAGGGTTGGTTGAGGCTGCTTTCTTTCTTTTAAGCCTGAAAAATGTGCATTTAAATAGGACTCTAGAAAAAATTTACATCATTATTTCAAATCTGTCAATGTCTATTCGTTGGGCACGATCACTCTGTAATGTATGGAGGCTACATTAGCTATCACGGTTTTTTTAAACTGTCACAAGGCCACCAAGATGAGAAAACTAATCCTGTGCTTAATGCACGGCTGGATCCTTCTGGAAAATAATGAGAAGCATCCCAGGGAGAGAGGACTACTTACCAAGAAATACATTCTCAGTATGTTTCTCCTCCATTTTTAAACATTTTTTTTTAAGCACATTTGCAAAAACAAGATCTCTGGCTAAGGGTGCCCTTTGGATTCCCTCCTCCCACCTTGTTCTTTTAACATCCTCTAGTTGTAACTTGAGGGTCCAAATGCTGTCAACACCTACAACCTTAACCTTTCAAACACACCCACTGATTTCCTTGAAGCAATCTATTAAATGCAGTGCAGAACATGCACAGTGCAAGAGCAGGGCCCAGATGATCATTTCCAGACAAATGTGTGCTGTAAAGAGAGTGGTAGAAATAGCACTGCTGCAAGAAGGAAATTTCAAGGAACTGAATTCAGCCCAAGGTGATGTCACTCAATAATTTCTTTGCCTGGAAGAGCTAGAGCACAGGATGATTCTCACCGGTAAATCTCAGGAGAAGCTAATGCTACAGGGTCTCGGAGGGAACCTGAGAGAGACAGCGGCAGTGGTCCCATGGGCAGACCCTGAAGGGATTGCCTGCTTAGGCTGCTGCTGGCCAAGATGGCAAAGCAGAGATGATTTATGTCTCTATGATATGAGCTGTGACTCCAGTCTTTATTGAAGAGTACATTTTTAGCTGAATCCACAGGCTAAATTTTGGTACAGTGTTTGTGCCCTCAAAGGCCACTGTAGTTACTTGAATCAAAACTGTCAGCTTTTCTAGTGCTCTTTTGCCTGATAACAGTACTGGAGAATAACATAAAAATGTTGATGAGGTACATTAAAGATTCTAAGTATATTTTCTCTTTATTCAGAAGTGACTTCTTCTGTAGGAAATTGCATCTGTTTACATTTTGCACTAAATAGGGAGAATTGCCAAGTTGTTTTCACTTGTGTCTGAGCAAAAATTCTGGAAATGGGCTGTATTGTCCTAAGTGTTGGTGCATTTTACCTTTGTAGTTGAAGGTCCCAGTGTACTGTCAGAAGACATCCCCATCTGGAGTGTTCACAACCAGTAAGGAAGCATATCCCAGATTACCAAAGCCAACAGAAATGTAGGGGAAAAACAAAGGAAGAATCAGGCTTACTTTACTTGCAGGAAAAGATGAAATTTGAGGAGGAGATTACTGTGTGCCTCTGAGGGATAGTTCTCATTTGGAATTTTATCACCAGAAAAAGTAGTCATTTTTGGCCCTACAACAAATACTTCTGAGAGCCAGATTTTGCTCCAGGTCAGGTATAGGCTTGGAGTGAATAACACAAAACTTAGCAGTTTCATTGCATTGCAGTGCCTGCAAAGCTCCAGTGTACCTTCTGATTCCCAGGCTACCATTCAGCGTTAACAGAATTCAAAACCTTAAAGTAGAATTCAACCTAAACGGCTGAGTTTCATCCTTTTCTGGATTTAATTAGGGTTTTTATATACAGTTTCCAGATAGAGTCATAAGTCAGACCATCATTTCCCAACAAAATTTTACCCAAGGGTCCCAGAATCTCAGCAAATGTTTAAATAGACCCCAACCTGTTGTTCAGGTTTCCCATGCAATATGGAACCAGGTGAATTTCCACTCTGTGGCTTGGGGCTTTGCTGAGGATCCTTCTCAAAGTGCATCCTTCATGCACATGCCTT
The DNA here is from genome assembly GCA_013397565.1 of Ptilonorhynchus violaceus. Taxonomy (NCBI): domain Eukaryota; kingdom Metazoa; phylum Chordata; class Aves; order Passeriformes; family Ptilonorhynchidae; genus Ptilonorhynchus; species Ptilonorhynchus violaceus. Next base: position 115,328 of record VZRJ01013345.1, read on the forward strand.
CCTTATTCTGTTGTAGCTTGCACCAATCTAAATAAATGGCAATAAATACTGAGATTATTTTATGAAAAATTAGACACCATCATCTTCCTCCATGTTCTGTGTTCATAAATGACAGGTGACAGTTGGATTTCATTCACAATTGCTGCCCATTGCACACACCACCACTTGCCAGAGGACCCTGACAAATAAAGAAAGCAAAAGTATGAAAGAGAATAAATTTTGATTGGATACTAAAACTAAGTAAACATGACATGTAATTTATCAAAAGCATAAATGCAAACAATGCCAACACGTCTTTTTCCTCTAAAATGATATATTTTACAAAAGGAATATTTCAGATTTTTCACTTAGTGCCAAGGTAAGTTTAATACCTTTCTAATCTACAACATATGTGCCATATGATATTGCACATAATTTGCATCAGCAATAAAACAGCCAATTAATCAAGTATGCCACCATAACCTCCAACAGTATAAACTGGAAAATGTGCTCACTATTTTAAGTGGAATTATTTGCTTGAAATGCTCTCTTTTGGTATAATAAACATCTGCTCATTTTAACACTGGTCAAGCATATGGACAATTATTCTAAATCTCTATTTAATTTAAGTCTTCACTGGAAATAACAAATAGTCTGTGAGTACATTTATCTCCCAATTATCTGATGTGGTTATATTTATTTTTTACATCAGCATAACTGAAAGTTTAGAATAGAGCAATTTTGAAATAAGTAATATGTATTATTTACGTAATTACGATATTTTACCCAAGCTCAGTCAGTCTGGAGCAAAGTCTACTACAAATGAAAATCAAACTTATATACAAATAGATCATTTTCTTTATAAAATCTCATATACTGTAATGAAACATTTGTGTGAGGAAGGAAATTATATGCACCGTTCAGAATTGTCAATTCAGCCTTTGGCTTGTAGCAGTTTCAGATTTTGAAAACATTCATAAAAATATACCAGATACAGAATTTACCAGTTTTTTAACATAAAACAGATTAAGTTAATACTACAGAAATATTTTTTCTCTTGAACAGACAAAGGCAGGAGATCTCTGCTAAAGAAAATACTTAACTAATTTTCCATACATTTACATTAATTTTTCTGGCAAACATCAGTGGTCAGATAAATATGGGGTTTGTTAGTCTGCATCCCTTTGTCTACCAGATTATCCCTTTGTCTACCAGATTTCATCTCCAGGACTCAAATAGAGACTGAATGAAAAACCTCTGAAGCACAGGGCTGGCTTTGAGGACAGATATTAAGTCCTCTTTATAACAATGAAAAATTGAGGCTATGAGTAAGCATTCTCTAACCAGGAATGGTTTGCCAAATCAAAGATATAGTTATTTCATCACAGGTATTAGTTGTCAGTCATGAAATTATATCCAAAGAAACTTGCTTACTAAGCATGGAAGAAGAGCTGCATGTATAAGTCGGTGAGTAGCCATTAGCACTGGGGACTATATTCAATATTTTCATTTTCACAACTCACAGTCTCTCTCTTTTAGCCTCCTGTCTGCAAAACAAATACAAAAATACCTTTATATTTAAGGTTATGTGAGACTAAAACATTCACGAGATACTTTTAGAACCCTCAATGAAATGTGCTATAAAATCAGGAAGTGTTACTGTTGTTTATTAGAAAGCACATTCCATTAAAACTCCCCAACACTTTTCATTAAAATTATTTTGAAAAATACCCAACACTACTCTCATTAAGGAAGGCAAATCTACTTTCAACTAAAATGAAAATTGACATTAAATTTTATTCAGTACTCACAGGAATTTTTAAATTTTAGAAAATGTTCAATTTTTTTTATTTAAGAAGAGTCAGATGTAACCCAAATGAGGGCTTCTTCTACAAATGCTTACATGTGTTCTTAGGTTTCAGAGGGTTTCCAGTGAAACAAGTTGCTTGTATAAATTTAAGCAAGTACATTCCTGTTAGTAGACTCATAGTCTAAGAAACCATTTTTTACCATATCTCCAGACCTGCTAATGATAACAAACTCCTGCTGATTTAAAAGTAAACAACTAATTCTCAGTAGTGTTATTAATTATTTTCCTGCTGAAGAATACATCTAAGCTTCCTAGATATTTTAATTTCATAAAAATTCATAAAAAATAATACTTTCCAAAGTATCAGAACAGGTATATTGAGCCAGCCAAGACAGAATGTAAGACTAAAAAGGGGTGAAATTTACACTAGGTGTCTGCCTAATGTAATTTTTCATTAGGTGTCATGCTATCCAATTATTGTGAAATAATAAAATAAACCCAAAGAGTGCTATATTTTTTACCTCTGGGTTCTGATGGCATGCACAAGCTGTTAGAGTAATATTGTCACTAGCAACTCCTGATAAAAAATAGTTCTATTTAATACAGTTGGGTGCAGTTCACTCTCTCTCTATTGTAAATATAACCCAGAATATCACATGAGAGCAACTAAATTATATAACTGCTCCTGCAAACCTGTACAATACCCCTGATGGCCCCTCATAAATCTGGAATGTTTTGCTGTTTCTTCCCCTTCTCAAGCATCCAGACTTGGGTGTATTTCTTTTCAAATACTTTATTTAGTTGTACAGATCTTTTTCCCCACTGCTGTCAGTCAAGGTAGCGATGAGGTGAGGGTTCAATGTTGGTCACAGCAGGAGAGCAAAACCTGCAGAAAATACTTGACATCAGCAAGAGGTAGAGTTGAGCTGCCTACTTGTCAAATGTTTCTTAAACCTAATTAAGGCAAAAAAGTACAACCACGTTTCAGAGAAGCAGTCTGTGGTAGACTGGATTTAAAAAGAAAGTGTGGGAGGCCAGTACTCTCAAGTGAAAACATTTAAAGTTTTGCTATTGTTTCTAAATAACAATAAAACACATAATAAAATCCCCACTCTGTAAGAAAAAATTAAAATTTTCCCACATGAGTTGATGGCACTTCTGATAAAATTAACTGGGGTTTTTTTCCCATTAGAAAATGGCAGCCCATCAAAACACTCCAGAAATATATCAGTTTCCATGAACTTTGACCAAAACACATCGAACAGTAAAATGAGTTAAGGTAAGGTAAAGACTGCCTACAGTTCCATTTTCTCATTGCATAAGTAAATTATGCCATCTCTGTTTTCTTCAAAGCAATGTTTTTCTTAGATTTTCTACCTTTCTGACCACTCAGGTACCCCACATCCAGTGGAGGACCCTCATTAAGAGCTTGCTTCACCTGAATAGCTGCATTGTGGTAAGGACCAGATAGAAACCTCCTGCAAGAGCTAAGAGAAAGACATGGTTTAACTCCCCCAAGCTATAGTTCAGCCAACCAAATGTTTTGCAATGGGGACCTGTTCTGTTCTTCCTGAGGGACTTCATGCACTCTGGCTCCTAGAGATGCCAGCAAGTGACTCTGAGGCTTTGCTGGAAGCACACAGAGGTTAACTGCAGTTGCTTCAATGGTGGATGAGTTAGGTGGTAGCACACACCTGGGTCAGAGGATTGGGTCCTAATGCTCCCAAAACCTACCTCCAGGACTCTGAACGTGGCCTTTTGTTCAATGTATCTGACTGAGGCAAGTTTAGTTCTGAAAGTAAGGAAAGTACTGAACATTTAATCATTCTATCTCTATTCATAGGGATCATTCATGATCTATTCTAGGGAGGGTTCCCAGTGGAAAAAATCATTAAGAATGAAATCTTACACCTTTTTTTCTCAGCTTTCTGGCTCACTTTTTTGTCCATTTATCTGTTGCTTTTATCCTGCTATTATCCAACTATACTTAGACATCTTTTTTAATAATCTCTCCAGGTGCTGCTCCTGTCTTGACAGAGAGCACTTAAATTTTCTTCTGAGATACAGTCAGTGAAATATCTTAAATTCAGAAATTATACCAGTAGTGGAGGAAAAAGCATCTGTGGACAGGTCTCTGTCTCTAATTGCTTGCACTATCACCTACTGCTTTCTTCACATCTTCCCAGAATTTTCAGGTTCAAAAAGGACACCGTTTTCCTCTTCCCTGTCTGTTATATTCTCAGAGGTATTAAAAACTTGTCCTACAGTATCATTAAACACCGCTGAAACTATTGCATCTAACTTCATATGTTTAGTATTGGTAAGTACAAGCAGATAACAAAAAAACCCCAATCAAAACAACCTCTCTTGTCAACTGTATTGGCACCTTGTCAGAGTTTCCAAGCATATGAGTAGATATATTTCACAATAATTTTCTAGAACTGTACAAAACAGACCTGGAAGATCATGCGACAGTGTAATCTACCCTCCTGTCAAGATCAACCATATCGAAACCATCCATCACGTTTTCTTTGACTTCGTTTAATGTCAGTTGTACAGATTTCATGTCACCTGAAATACACATTGATAAGATAGTGCCAGTTCACTTTCTATATTTTTTTTCCTTTTCTCTCTCCTGCTCTTAAAGAAAATTCACAGCTTTTTGCCTGGAGTGCAGGGATACAATACCAGTTTTAGTACTCCTAGTCAGCTGAAGAGTTGAAATGGCTCTTAAGAAACTGCTTTTTTTGAAGACAAAAGAAACTTAATGCCTTGGAGACACTTCTGTTTGCCTGAAAAACTTTGCTTATCAGGAGCAATTCTCCTTTTTGCTACCACCCAGAAGAAAGAATTTAAGCTATGCTGTTTCAGAAGTGTGTCAGTATTTTGATTGTATTCAAAACCTACTCATAAGATCTCTTGATCTCACAACCCTGATCAACACATGATCAACACTTGTGCATTCTATCAAGACACAATGAGACTGTATCTCTTCTCTCCCTGTACAAAAAATATTATATAGCCCTATTCAACTGTACTGTTTCCTTGTTTCTTTTGGGCTCTATTCCAAAACTCTCCTTTGGTAGTGCTGTTTTGGGGGAATGAGAGGGAAAGTTTAGTAGTATTCTCCATGGACTCTTTCCAATCTGAGACGTTACTAGTCTTTGCTTACTGCCTCTTACCTCTATTCTGTTGTGATATTCTCCCCAAACCATTCTATCTGCACCTTCCTATATCTAGATTCCCCATCTACTCTCAGCATCACCCTGTGAAACTCCTTTGGTTTCAGCCATTGTTGTTTGTGTTCATCTCTTATATTTCATTTGTTAAAAATGTTTATTCTGTAAAGAGGGATGGATCTCAACTACATACAAGATAAATCTGCCCTTTCTCCTACAGATGTATCACATTCTGCCACCCTCATCGTCCTTCTATCCAGTAACAGTAGTTGTCTGGGACCTTAAAGAGAAGCTCCCCAATAAAGAAAATAGTTACATGAATTCTAAATATACCTAAACTTAGTCAAAAACTTTGTTTATGCTCAAGTTGTAAAATGAGGGAGTCAGTGTATAAAGCTGCTTGTGAATCTCAGCCTAGACTACTGTGGAGCATTTCTTTCTCAGTGCTTGGCCTTTCAGGGTTTTGTTTGCTTGTTTGTTTATCTGCTTGCTAACATGCCCTCTTCCTGAACCTCCTCAGTCCCAAACCTTGCTTCATTTAGGTATCTTCATAGCTAGTGGTGGAAAAAAGGAAACAATGGCAGACTTAGCAGAAACAAAACTGAGACAGCCCTAGGAAGCAAGCAAGGGAGTTAATTAATGGGGGGGGGG